>JAYKAV010003133.1:360296-470436 GCA_035582835.1 Phoebastria nigripes | reverse complement strand
GGGCATGGTGGTGTTGGGTTGACGGTTGGACTTGATGATCTTAGAGGTCTTTTCCAACCTTAATGATTCTATGATTCTATGACCCCTGGGGTTTTGGAGTCAGGGAAACAGAGGATCCGAAGCCCACTATACTCCAACTGAGAAAGAGATATTGGCAGCATATGAAGGGGTTCGAGCTGCTTCAGAAGTAGTTGGTACTGAAGCACAGCTCCTCCTGGCGCCCCGACTGCCTGTACTGGGCAGGATGTTCAAAGAGAGGGTCCCCTCTATGCATCATGCAACTGATGCTATGTGGAGTAAGTGGGTCRCGCTGATCACACAACRGGCCYGARTAGGAAACCCYAGTCRCCCAGGAATCTTGGAAGTGATCACGAACTGGCCAGAAGGCAAAGGATTTGGAATGTCCCCAGAGGAGGAGGTGACGCGTGCTGAGGAGGCCCCACTGTATAATAAACTACCAGAAAATGAGAAGCAATATGCCCTGTTCACTGATGGGTTCTGTCGTCTTGTGGGAAAGCATCGGAGGTGGAAGGCTGCTGTGTGGAGTCCTATACGACAAGTCGCAGAAACTGCTGAAGGAGAAGGTGAATTGAGTCAGTTTGCAGAGGTGAAAGCCATCCAGCTGGCCTTGGATATTGCCGAACAAGAAAAATGGCCAGTACTTTATCTCTATACTGACTCATGGATGGTGGCAAATGCCCTGTGGGGGTGGTTGCGGCAATGGAAGCAGAACAACTGCCAGCACAGAGGTAAACCTACCTGGGCTGCTGCATTGTGGCAAGATATCGCTGCCCRGGTAGAGAACCTGGTTGTAAAAGTGCGTTACGTAGATGCTCACGTACCCAAGAGTCGGGCCACTGAAGAACATTAAAACCACCAGCAGGTGGATCAGGCTGCTAAGATTGAAGTGGCTCAGGTGGATCTGGACTGGCAACATAAGGGTGAATTATTCATAGCTCGGTGGGCCCATAACACTTCAGGCCATCAAGGAAGAGATGCAACATATAGATGGGCTCGAGATTGAGGGGTGGACTTGACCATGGACACTATTGCACAGGTTATCCATGAATGTGAAACATGCGCTGCAATCAAGCAAGCCAAGCGAGTAAAGCCTCTTTGGTATGGAGGACGATGGCTGAAATATAAATATGGGGAGGCCTGGCAGATTGATTATATCACACTCCCACAAACCCGCCAAGGCAAGCGCTATGTGCTCACCATGGTGGAAGCAACCACTGGATGGCTTGAAACATATCCTGTGCCTCATGCCACCACCCGGAACACTATCCTGGGCCTTGAAAAGCAAGTGCTATGGCGACATGGCACCCCCAGAGTCAGACAATGGGACCCATTTCTGAAACACTCTCATAGACACCTGGGCCAAAGAGCATGGCATTGAGTGGTGTATCACATCCCCTATCATGCACCAGCCTCTGGGAAAATTGAACGATAGAATGGACTGCTAAAAACTACGCTGAGAGCAATGAGTGGTGGGACATTCAAGCATTGGGATGCACATTTGGCAAAAGCCACCTGGCTAGTCAACAAAGGGGATCTTTCAGTCGAGCTGGCCCTGCAATTGCATTGTGCATCGCTCATTTTGTATATCCTATCATTATTACTATTATTATTATCATCATTATTTTCCCTTCCTTTTCTGTTTTATTAAACTGTCTTTATCTCAATCCACAAATTTTACTTCCCACCCCCCCGCCCCGATTCTCTCCCCCATCCCACTGAGGGGAGGGGGGAGTGAGCGAGCGGCTGTGTGGCGTTTGGCTACCTGCCAGGTTAAACCACAACACATGAGCAGCTCTGCTGAGAAATTTAAGGGAGTTTTAATGGAAAGAGATTACCTCACTAGTGAGGAGAGCTGGCAATAAGCAGCTGGGAAAGTAACTCTTCCACCTGTTTGCAAAGCACACTTCTGCCAGAACACTTACAGGTTAACATAGCAGCATCATTGACTACCGTTTTACAAGAGGAGCTCTGTAACTATGTTTTGCTATGCGTGTAAAGGTAAGAAATTCCTTTCTCTCTGACAATCCTGATTGATTTCATTTGGACTGAGTACTGGCAAACAGAGTACTGAAGACAGCTTTTGGATCCATGAAAGCTCAGTGAAAGGCGTTGCCAAGGTTGTTACCAAACTGAGAAGTAACTGAAATATATACCAGTTCACTTATTCAACAGCCCAGCAGAAGAGAAATAGAGAGGCAATCTTTATCCAGAATAAGAAAGGATTGATTAACATACCAGTAAGAGGTCTGGTTTTCTGTGTTGGAAGGCTGAAAGTCTATGCTTCTGTGTTGGAAAAGTTCAGGTTTTCATCTATGGCTGAGATGTTGTTTTTCTCATACTCCAAACAAAAATAATACAATCAGATAAGTAAGGAAGAGTTAGTAACTTACTTATCATTCTTCCTTATCAAAACTTACAGCTGAAAGGGACCTGAGTTTATTTAGTCCAGAGACACTTATCTGTACCTAGACCTTTCACATTTGTCTAATTTGTTTTTCTAGAGTTCATTTGATGGAAGTTTCCCCAAATCTCCACACAGTCTTCTCCAGTTTGATGATATCTTATTGTTAGGAATAAGGTGGGGGAGTGGGGGTGGAGAGGGAAGGCTCCCAAATATATAATCCAGTAAGTAAGAAAAATTTCAGTTCTTGAGGAAGAAAAATAATTAATTACAACTTCAGATCTGCATCTTCTCCTTTGCCACTTTGCCAAGAGATTGAGGGCACTGCAAAGGAAAAGTTTTATTTCACTTACATTTGTACTCATCCAACTACTGTCACTAGAACTTTGACAATGAGACGAATCAAATAAAGGCTTAGCTACACAAGGTGTTAGGCTGCATAAGAGAAGTTTCTGCTCTATTCACAGGCACCATTCAGCTATTTATTTTTTTGTTTCCTTTTTCTCTTTTCTGTAGAACTCCAATAAATCCTCCTTTTGTTCACTCAGAAATGAACATGACTATGGCTGTGAGAGAGGGATGTTCTTCCATGGTGTTCTGAGAGAAATTGATCTGTGTCCTCTTAACAGGCAGAATAGCACATTCATAATCTAAAGGCAAAAAACATCAGAGCATCTGTAATCAAGTCAGTATCCCATTCTTTCAAAGATCCTATTGATTTTTAGAAATTTCTTTTGGATGATAAGAAAGAGATTACCATGTTTTATTGGACAACTGACCAAAGCATTCATCCTGAGTATGGAGCAACTCAGGTGTCACTTTTTCTGCAGTGAAGAACTTCTCATATCAGATCCTTCTGATACAAGAAGATCAGAGACTTGAATTTGTATTTCCTCTATCCTGGACCAGTGCATTAATCAAGAGATTGAAAAGTGTGTGAATTTATTTCCCATCAGAAGTGACTACTGAGTGCCATATAGACCACTTTTTTAATTTTTTTTTTTTTTAGTCTCCCCAAACTGAAAGCCCCAGTTCCAAATAAAAAAGATGCAAGAAATTGTATCTTTTAAATACTTTCTAAAAGGTATTTTATTTGCTTTGATGGGGAAAAAAAAAATATTTTGAAGGTTAAGAAATCATTGCAAAATGAAAGTGTCATTCTCTGGACAATTGCATTAAGAATATACGATTAAAAGTTATGTATAATAATTAAAATAATATTTAAATCATATCTTAAAAGTTTTACAAACAACACAGCCAGAAATCACGAGTTACAGATGTTTACCATTTCCTGTTATATAGCTCAGATTTGTATGGTAAACCTGCTAAATTTAAACCATTTGGGCACAAAACCAGAAAGTCAGACAGGTATATGCAAGGAGCAACAGCTCAAGTTCACATTTTTCAATAAAATTTGACCAGCTGTTGCTGAGAAGATGCTGTTTTGCCCATGTTCCAAACAAAACCCAGAATTCTTGAAAAGAACCAGTGCATTTGACAATATGTCATTATAGTGACAGGARATGATTCACTGGGTGTTAAATTTACCAAGTTCTACAGTCTTTTGCAAAAGCACTGTGTACTTCTCCAAACTCGGTTTGCACATGTTGAGTAGAGACTGATTTTTTTTCCCACTACTTCTCACAAGATTTGATCCTTGCTAAACACACTTCATCCCCTCACAGCTCTTAGTGCACATAAGTCATTACCAAACTGAGACTCCCAAAGCCTGTTGTGCTTTCAGTGTGTAAAAGATGGTTTCCCAATCCCATGCTACACTAGAGAGACTCTCACATTACTGCTCCGCTTGTTCAACTGAATAAGAAGAAAAAAAAGGCTTCATTTAAAAGCTACAAAATAAAAATAGAAAGAAGAGAGAAGGTCAGGGAGAAAGAGTGAACACAGGGAAAAATAGATAGGAGAGATGCACACAGGGCTGAAAGGGAAGAAGAGAGAGAGTTTAGAAGCAAGAGCTTGTGAGCTGGGGAAACATGATGAAGAGTTAAGAGAATAATTGCGGACTAAACCACCAGCAGAGGCTGAGGAGATTGGTATGAAAACAGGGAAAATTGTGTGGTAGTAAACATAATACATCTATAACTGTTAGACAATACTTCCTGCTGGACATGGAAATGAATACATTATTTTCACATTTCAGCATTTCTTTGTTATCTGAAAAAAGATAGTCTTCATATTTTACTGCCTGAGGTAATATTTGTGACAACACTTTTTTTCCTAATACATAAAAAGAAAAATTGGTCTGCTTCACCAGAAGCATCCCAAAACTGTATGCTTAAATCATTTGATAATAAATAAAAATAAGTGAAAAAAATGAGAAGTAAAATATCATTTTGAAGTTTGATCAAATGTTGTGTTTTGAATTAAAACAAACCTCACACATGAAACGAAGCACTCTGAGGGTACCCTTCACCATCTGAATGATTTTGATTTTGTTATACAAAAATGAAATAATTTATTTCTGCATTAGAAAGAGCATTGCCAGCAGGTCGAAGGTGGTGATCCTTCCTCTCTACTCAGAACTGGTGAGGCCACACCTGGAGTACTGTGTCCAGTCCTGGGCTGAGAGATATGGAGCTACTCGAGAGGATCCAGAAAAGGGCCACTAAAAGGATTAAGGGACTGGAGTATCTCTTATCTAGGGAAAGGCTGAGAGGGTTGAGGATCCAGGGGATCTCATCAATGTGTACAAATACCTGAAGGGAGGCTTCAAAGAGAAGGGAGCCAGGCTTTTTTCAGTGGTGTCCAGTGACAGTACCAGAGGCAATGAGCACAACCTGAAACACAGGAGAATCTGTCTGAACTTCAGGAAACACTTTTTTACTGTGAGGGTGACTGAGCACTGGAACAGGTTGTCCAGAGAAGGTGTGGAGTCTCCATCCTTGGAGGTACTCAAAAGCCATCTGGACATGCTCCTGGGCAACCAGCTCTAGTCGGCCCTGCTTGAGCAGGGTGTTGGATCAGATGGCCTCCAGAGGTCTTTTCCAACTTCAGCCATTCTGTGGTTCTGTGATTCTATAATTTCAGATGATATCTTTGACTTTGAGCTTGAGGTTAAACAACAAACCAATGAAACATGAAAACCAGCTTCTCAAAGTAGACTTGTGTTAGCTTAAATATTGAATTACTTTTGGAGTTGAATGATCAATCTTGACTGCTGTGTCATCCTGATAGAGGATGATACTCTTACCAAGAATTTTTCAAACAACGTTATGACTAGAATATTTAACTTAAACCAAAAATGTCTCAAGTTACAAAATGCCTATATTACAGTTTCCAGTGTAATTTTGAGTCAGCTCCTTTATGATACCCTCTATTTGGGTAATGTATGAAATGCTTCCTTTTTAAAGAGAGTTCCTAACTTATCAAAGGCTTAGAGAAAGGACTGAAAACACAAGAGGGTATTAAATCTCCTGACCCATGAGTAGTGGACTCATTGAGTCCAGTAATCTGTGAGTACTGTTATTATTAAAAGAATATTCTTTTAATTTTTTTTTTTTTTTCTTTTCTGAAACTGCTTTATACTATCGCTGAGCAAAGCCTGCATTTCAGTAAAGGAATAATAGAGCAGGTTACTGTCCTCTTCCAAGGCAGTACCAGAAAATTAAATTTGTTAAGTAGTTTTATTACTTGCAGTCATTAGTATCTGAAGTGTGTAGAGACCTGGTGAGATGGAATGAGAGTACCAGGCAGTTGAATGGCCACCCACAATCATATTCTCTAAAAGATTTCTAGTTTTATGGTTTCTTTTGTTACATAATCATTTTTTTCTAGACACTCACATGAGAGCGTCTAGAAAAAATGCCCTTAAGACCTGTCAAGTCTATAACATAAACGGTAATAAGAATTTTGGGCATTCCTGATAATGGGAAACCTTACAAACCTCTTCCTGAGGTACCTTGGTTGTCTACCAAAGACGTTAATGGGTATCCCTATCCATGAATTTGTGAGGCAGCCATTTCTGTGAGGAGAATTCCCTCATTTAGGTTTGCAAACTGAGAATCTGGCTTGATTCCTCTCGGAGTAACTCAGCAATTGCATGGACATGTTGATCTCAGATAGGTTGCAAGTTCTATCTAATTTCTTCACACGGTCCGGTTTTCCCTGTCAGGTGATTAAAGGTCATTGGTATACGAAGCTGAGAAGGAAGGAAAGGAAACTCATGTTTCTGTATGTAAAAGAAGATACAGAGTGCAACTGTATCTTAGAATCCTGTTTTAAACATCATTTTTCAAAGGAGAGAGGTGTAATATATACAGTGCACGTGAGAGCATATCTGGACTTGAAACTGAAAAAAAAGGTAACTACATCTGACTTCTTTTTTTTTAATATTAAGAAAAATTAGGTAATGAAATGATGCCCAGAAAGAAAGTTGAGGTATAGTTGCTGTAGTTGCTTGACAGAGGATTACATTAAGTTTTAGGAATATATATACCTGTGTATATATGTGTGCATGTGTTTATGTGTTCACGCACACCTACACCTCCAGGAGACAGACTAGCAGTGAAAAGACATCTGCTATGTGCAAAAAGATTGAAACAGATGACCCAAAAGGTCTTTTCCAGTCATATCAGCTGAGTGATTCTATGATTAGGAATAAAAATATAAATAAAAAGTGCATACAGTATGAGTTGTTTATGCAAAATTCAGGCTCAGAACTCATTAGCATATTTGCAGTGCTTATTTGACTACAATAAATTGCATTTTTAAAAATAGTTCACATAGATTCCAACAAAAAATGGCACAGAAAAACCCCAGGTTGTCAACATCAAGTAAGAGAAACCTGTCCAAAACAAAAACAGATATGATTGCAAGGGATAAAAAAGTCTCTTCTCCCTGAAGATTTCTCAGAGTTGCCAAGAAAAATTAAATGTGTGACTGAAACTGAGAGAAGGGAGGATGATTTCACACAAAGATGAGTTATGTGGGTGTGACAAGGAAATATATTAATAAATTGCTTATTTAACTTAGCAATAAGATCAATATAGGAAGATTAAATAACCTTTTTTTTAAATTTAATGTATAAGATTTTTAAACTTATAATCTTGGTGATAGACATATATGCACACACATCTGTTATTATTTTTACATTATTCTTATTATTACCTATTTTTTACCCAGTAAAGACTGGGTATTTAATACTTCGCATATATTGCAGGGATCAGCAAAGGCTAATAGAAGAAGAAGAAAAGACGACTTTTTTTTTCCATGCTGCATGAGGATAACATTGATACACAGCCCTTGTATGTGACAAGGCCAGTCTCCAGACATCTTCCTTTCTCTAAGATATTTTAGTGTGGAGTTCAGGTTTCAAAACAAGTTGATGATCCCAGCAAATCCCAGCCCTTCCTATACGTGTGAGCCTTCTACCTGCCCAAAGAAGAATGCAGTAACACAGAATGATTTAATACCTTGTGCAAATAACATTGTTCTTAATCTGCTTATTGTATCACATTTGAAAAACTAAAATAAAATTAATTAGGGTGTGGGTTTTTTCCTCTCTTTTTTTCCTCTTTTTTTTTTCCTCCTCTTTTTAAGTCTGTCTGTGAGTGCCTGCTTCTCCAGAGCAGGTTCTCTGAACTCTCATGAGTTCCAACTTACAGCTGGAAATTACACTTCCCACCTTTTGTTTAAACAGAGAAATTTACTGAACCCCAATGGCTGAAATTTTTACCCCTTGAGGTCTTTACAGAATGAGAGAAGCCTACAGCAAAAAAATGGAGTGGAAAGAAAAATAAGAAGATAAAACTCTATAATTACTTTTATCACGAAATCAAAGCATCTCTTTTCCTTTTTTTCCTTTGTTCTTTTACCTTAAACAACATTATCCATAATTGTTTAGCTACAAGGCTTACTTCAAAGATTAGTAACTTATGACTGCAGTTCTAAAGAGACCTAACCATGTAATTTCTTTGCTTTAAATAAAAAGGCTACATTGGCAAACCATGAATGCATTTTATTAAGCTTTGCTAAATTTCTATTAGTTCTCAGAGCTATAGATTTCACTCAACTTAAAATGAAAAATCATTACCCTCTGAAAAAAACATTTCATTGCTTAAATATGTAATTAATATGTGATTCAAAATTCCTTGAATCAATCAGCCAAAGGTGAGAGTGTTATTGAGGAGTGATCTGAAGGCATATGAACATCTGAGAGAATACTGAGCTTTTGCAAATAAAAACATAAAACACATCCAAGTGATCTAAACAACAAATGCAAGTGCAAAAACCATTGAGTTTATCCTGCTGTCCCTGCTAACTATAATATGTTATGGAATATTTGGTCCTGATCCTGAATGGTGGCAGATTTACATATTGTGATTCTCAGGCAGGTGTCTTTTAGTTTTCTTTTGTTTCACAGATACATGTTCATATCACTAAATTTCAATATCCCCGGGCTTAGAAGGAGAAACGCTGCCATTAGTGTGTGGAAGTGAGACTTCCAGGTGGTTAGTGTCAATCACTTAATAGCACCATTGAATGTCAATGAACTGCATGCAGCACAAAGTAAATATTTATAATTAATATTTTTAATTAAGTGCCATGATTAATGAGTTGCATGTAGATCTGGTTTTTAATCTTTTGGAAATAGATTAAAGTTCTATCTGAAAAATAAAATTCTGTAACAGTGAGTAAGCACGACAGAGACAGGGCCATTAGGCTGTGTTAAACAGTCTCAGCATGACTCTGTTTTTAAGCACCACCTTTGAGAGATACTTTGAAATCTAAAATTCAATTCTCTCAAAAATAAGGTTTTATTATGTTATGAATTGATAACTGAATTATAATTTCAAACAAGATTGCAACTACCATCACATCTAGCACACAGTATCTAGAAAGTATTAAAGGATATTTATTCCAAATTCTAAAAGAAGGTCTCTGGTGTTTTCGGGGAAGAAGGAGATGGAAGGTGGGGAGACAGGAAACCTGAGTCAAGGTTCAGTGTCTGAGTCCTCAGGCTGCAGCACAGAACTTCCAGCTTTGGACTTATGAGACTACAGTGGCTGCAAATTGAACTCTTCAGATTCAGAGTTGTTTCAAGGGTTGGGGAAACTTGGGAACATTTCTAAACGCATAAATCTGGATACTTGCCAGTAAACAAAGAAATATGTATAACTCCAAGGATTTAAATGCAATCCTAGCTATAAAATTAAGATGTATTTTGCATAATGCAGGGTACAGCAGAGAGTTCTTGAATGGGGATGTTCAAAAGTAATCTGTCAAATTGAGACTCACTGTAAAAATCCATTTGTTGTAATTGGTTTCTAAAACGTGGTACTTATAGAAGGCAGTGCTCCTATAATGAACAATTAATCTTATAAGAACACGTTTTGTTAGCACCTAACAAAATGGAGATTTTTTGAATATTTTAAATAGAAATACATAAAAGTATCATATCACCAATAGACATGAGAAATTAAAATAGAATGGATTCCTAATCTTGCCAGCTGTCTTGGGGATGTTTTAACATCAACATTTCATTACATTCTCATCTATTACTTTTGCCTCTGGCATTGTGACCTCTGGCCTACTAGAGCTTCAGGGCTTTGAGCTCTAAGAAAGCAAATAAAAGAGCAAATGAAAACCCTTTTGGTGGTTGTGTTTGGAAATATTACTACTTGTTTCATTACAGGTCCAGCTCTTAGAAATATGAGAAGCTTAGCTTTCAAAAAAAAAAGAAAAAAGTTTCTGCACTTTGTGACTGTAAAGAAAAAGCTTTAAAAGTGTTCGCAGAGCAGCATAAAGATTCAAACTTCAAGAAGCAAATACAAGAACAAAATGTGCTCCTTCTCAGATAATCTTAATTACCTTTTCATTATAATGTAGTTATACAATGCATATCTCCTCATGGTAATTCATTATATCTTTATGATAATCTTCACCATTTGGGGAAGAAGGAGAGCCAACCAATGATTATGGAACATTTAAACTAAAAGAGGGTAGATTTAGATTAGATATTGGGAAGAAATTCTTTACYGTGAGGGGAAAAAAATCTCAAAACCTAATTTTTTCCCATTTAAGTCCATTTTCATAAATAAAGTATTTCAATGAGAAAAAAGTCTACTAGCTTAAGGACATCTTGAGGAAACAGCCGAAATCCAACACCAATAATGGAGAGGGGAGCTGGATATATACTGTTAGGTTATCTGACTAAAGGCTAAGCAAATTATAGAGGCAGGTAAGAATCAGAAGAGCAAAGGCAGCAGAGGAACCTTACTAATGGATTCAGTGAAAATGGTGCATTATGCAGCAGCTGCACCTGAAACCTTCAGAAGAGAATGATTAGACCATTGTCATGGTATGAAACCCACCAAGATGCCTCAGGAAAACTTTGTCCCTTAATTGCCATATAAACTAAAGAGGGTTATTGCCTAAGGGAGTATAGGACTTATTTTGGAAAGCACGGGCAAGATAATTTTTGGGATAGAGCAGAGAGAATTTGGGGATCATATAAAGCTTATTATGGGATGCTTTAAGGGGATTGTGGAAATGTGCATAATTTATTACAGGATGTTTGGGGGAAAGGACCAAAGGTAAGGAAAAGGAAGGATCAAGGTGAATCAGAGGGAAAAAGAGTTTGGAAAAATGGGGGGAAAAGGAATAAAAATGGATGGGTGTGTGTAGGCAGGCTGCTGGTCAGTATGCTTGTCCAGCCAACCCAGCGTCTAATCATTTCAGTTTATCTTATCTTCTTATTAAACCTTATCTCTGTGTGAGTGCCCTCTCTGTTCTGAGCCTGTGTGAATGCTAGGTGGCCTTGCCAAAAAAGGGACCTCGAGTGTGAAGGGCTTGAAGGTCTAGGAGCCACCAAATTGAGAGAGCGTGGTCTGGAGGCAGCTACTGGGGAGATCAGTTGTCAGAGGAGCTGCACATGGACTGGGCTGTCTGTGATGTTCACGTTAAGGTGAATGCTGTTTGTGTTCCTATGGTTACTGGTACTGCTCTCTCCCTGTTGGTGCGACCAGTTGCAAACACACATGCGTGCGCGTGTGTTTGTACACCTCACTAGTGGCCAGACCTGAGGACAAGGACCCATTGCAGCCTCACATCTAGCCAAGTGGGATTAGAGAACTCTTAGATCCAAAAACCCACCAGATTCACCTACCTCCAACATCAACCAGCTTGTTTGCTGGCCCTTAAAACCCCACTGTTTACATTAAATCAGCTTCCCTGTTGGGAAGCAAAACTGATCAGAACTCTGCATCAATCTGGTAAAGTAAGTCTGTTAGTCCTTGGGGATTGTACAATAAACTTTTTCTCCATCACAACCTTTGCCAAGTATTGTGTATTCTGAATTGGATCATAGTTCAAATCTTAAGAAAAATTTATAGGACCCCTTCTCTGAGTTAGGAAATACCTCTATCACTATCATTTAGAACTCCAGGTTTGTTTTAATTCAGAGTTTCTCCTTTGAAATTCATCCATAAATCCAGACACTCTTATGATTTTTGATGAATAAAAATGACTTCTTATTGTCAGAGCAGAATGAAAGATAAGTAAAGTAGAGGCAGAAAATTATGGTATAAAGTTTTTCATCATAGGTTTTGGTACAAATTGTCCTGCCTTATTGACAGGCCAGTTCTTCCAACAGAACACTGTTTCTTTGTAAAACACATCTTCTTAATAATACAAACCACCAGGTGGCCAATGAAGATGGCCTAGAGATGCACAGCAGATGGAGATATTTTTTGATGAATCATGTCGTAAGCTGGCAAATCTAATTCAAGACTGCTTAAAGGAGCTTGTCTGAATATGAATAAACAGCAACAGCAAATATCAAAAGTTCAGAAGACAAAGTACAGTATTAGGTTTCCTGGCTGAATGAAAGAAATTAGCAAGATGAAGGCAGAGCGGACCTCTGGATGTGGCAGATCTCAACAGTAATCTGGCAGTATGGAGACAGGTGCAGGATGTATGTTGCTATAAGGAAGGTATGTGAATAAATCAATGAGTGAGTATATATTCTCTTCAGCATGACTCTGACACTAGTATGCAAATAATAAAGGATGGGTTTATTAATGAAAGTTAAGGCAATTATTTAATTGTTGAATCAAATATTCTTTAACTTTCAGCTAGTCTGATCTTCATAGTGCTCTCCGGTGATTTAACTGATGTTCACTTTTGAAAAAAACCCCTGTCTTCCCCCAGTTCCTGAAGGGAAACAAGAAAGAATAACCTACACTTAAACCTAACACACACAGTGACAGACAGGATCAGATCTCTACTTCAACAGATTTCTCCTTTACAGTCCTGCCTTAAAGCAGACCAGCAAAAGTTCTATATATGATTTCAAATTAATTAATGACGTGATTTTTCTAAATAAGTAACCCKCATGTACAAAAGTATGAATAGAAGAAAGGTCTGTGAAACGTATTAGGCTGTTCATTCCACCCATTGGAATTCGGACCTTGGCTGGAATCTCAAGTTTAAGAGTCTGTGCTTAAAGAGAGATGTTTTCCATTTGGAGATAGTCTAGAGGAGAGTAACAGAGATGATCAATGGGAACCACTGGAAAAATTGGAGTTACTTAGTCTAGACAGAAAAAGACTGAGGTGAGATATGGTAAGAGTCTTCTAATGTGTAAAGGGGAGCTGCAAGAGGAAGGGAATAAAATATTTTCTTTTTTTACTGGGGACAGAGTAAGAAGTAATGGATTGGAGTTCATCAAAGATGACTATGGGAGGCATTTAAAAAGAATGACAGCTTTGAAGACAGATCTGCGATAGAGTAGATTGTCTGGGAGGGTATGGGCTCTCCATCACTGAAGATTTTTTAGAACAGATTAGATGAATATGTGTCTTGGGTGGGTTAGTTATAGCTGATTCTGCCTTGGATCTGCAGACTGGGCTAGATGACCTTTCAGGCTCTGATCTATGATGCTATAGAAACAATACTAACCTCCTTCGTAAGACACTTTCATACCTACTGTTAAAAAGCCAAGTGTTATCATCAGAACCAGAGGTGAGATAGACTAAGATGTAGTGAGAAATTTGCTATAAATGTTTATTTTTGACTTGAACATATTTTCAGCTACTAAATTTATTAGAAGGATTAACAAACAAATAGGCAGACATGTACGGAGAGTACGATTGTATAACTCATTTCTCTAAAGACTAAGGCAAAAAGACTAAACTGAATTTCCTGTAGAGTTTGGGTATTTCCACTGCCAGCCTATAAATGAGAGAAAGATTAGGAATAAGATTTTTCCTTCATTTTCTAAACTCTTCTTATATTAATCTTTTGGTGCTACAAAGCTTTTTTTGAGCCTCTTTCTTGGCTCGTTAGTAACATCACCTCCTTCATTTATAGACAATGTGAGGTTATAGGAATCCAGCCTTCAATCTTACTATGCTACAGGATCTTTTTTATTGCTATTTCTAAACTGAAAAACGTATTAAACATGGAGGTTTTTAAGTATTCTGAGATTTTTTGCAAATGTCCGTTAGGTATTGTTAAATGTTAATGTAACTGTTAACACAGCTAAAACCAAAAAGACATATAAATCACAATTTTTAAATTCTCTATAATGATTGGCTGATGACTGATCACTTGTGAATTAATGAGTCTTATGAGTTCACAAGTGAGTAAAAAATGAGAATTATGCATCATACAATTTATTCTCTTCATTTTGCTTGAGGTTTGGTTGGGTTTTTTTTAGGGGGGATGGATTGGTGTGGGGTTTTTTATTATTTTTATTTACAAGATACTAATTTAGGGGCCAGGTTACGATAGCTTTGTATTGAATGGTAGTCTGCCTCTGACTTTTAGACTATTTGTACAGTAAAGAATTGTTTGGTGAAATGAGGTCAGATTTTGACCAATGCTTTTTGCATTATTTATGTTTACTTTCGTAGCATTTTTGCCATGATAATGAAGTCTCAGTGGTATGCAACTTTTCAAAGAGATGCTAATATTAGCTCTTTGTTCCATAATAAAGGTTGCCTATTTGGTGCAAATTATGGAGATTGAGGTTTGAAAAGTGTAGTTAAGTGAGATTCACAGTTTAACTTGTACTAAATAAATCACCCTAGAGCACTCTGAAGGTAGAAAATATCATTCATATGCCAACTGTTATTGTAGGGGGAAGGATAAAGGAAAATATATACTCAAGAGGATATGCCACTATTTAAACTTAGCTGTGAATTTTCTTAGTTTAATGGACTGAATTTCTCAACAGAATATAAAATATAGTAGACACAGAGAAAGAWTTAAACTTCTTTCCATGTTCTCCAGCAAGTCTATCCTCCAGTCTTTTTATCGACTTGCAGTAATATCAATGAAAAATTTATTCTGCAGAATTTAGCACCATGGGCTGGATTAGCAAAAAGACCGAAGTTGTTGAAATGCTAGCCACTGGTATTTCTGAGCATCTCAGACAGGCAGCCGGAAGAGAGCAACGTGCCAGACATCAAAAGGGTTGAAAAGAGGGGTTTAACCAGCTCAGCAATTTAGATGTAGCTGAGACACTTACCTCTGGAGTGAAGCCTCTAGCTACATAGAAATTGCTGCTCCATAAGCGTCTTCTGGCAGTGGATATGTCCACTGGACCTTTCTCAAAAAATACAGTAAGAATATTTAACTGTAATCAGAATACCTCCAATAAAAATCTTTTTCACATTTGAGAGCACTTGAAACCATATTTTTTCACCAATATTTCTCTCTTTCAGTCACTGCTTTATTTGCCATTCTGAAGAAACACAACATGAACCTGTCTCATTCCACCAGAATCCCCTGCCCACACTGAAGCTAAATATTTTATTTTAAATACTTACATTAAAACTCTTAGTAACAAGATATAAATAGGAAGTCAGTGAGAGAAAGATGCCTGGCTACACTGCGCTTGTGGTAATATTACTCACAACCTTGGGGCTAGGCCCCCAGTTTGAAAAGGAGGACACAGGCCAGATGTATAGGATTTAATTCACTGTGCTGCATAATTGCTCTTTGCATGAGCAGCTTGCTTGAAAAATGTAAATTTTTGCTTTGCAAGCATAATAGGACTCTCATCATAAGCACAGTGGATTTCTATGCACGTATACTTATTCACAATGCCCAAGGCCTTCCTTATTACTAGGTATCAAATTTAGAGAGCATGGACATGCATATTTGGAAACAGAGGTTTACCTCCCTAAGGACATTTTACAGTCAAAATGCAAATGCCCACTGGCTTCAGGTACTATGTAGCTTAATATCAGCTGAATGTTAGTAGTAAGAATGCTTTTGGGTTTTTAGGGGTAATATTTTTTAGATTTAGAAAAAAAACACATTACCTAAATCATTCAGAATCAGGGTCTAAATATTTTCTTTATAAGAACAACTAAACCCATACAGTAATACCAGGCAAATAAGAATATTACTATCTGACATTTTCAAATATTGCATCTGTCTTAAATGTATTAAAGATAACGTTTATGGTTTTTCATCCTTACACCTCTGTTTCACCCAATGCTGTTTTTCATGGTTTGTTTTCAGTATATTTTATCATTATAAGAATCCTACAATTACTTTCTTCTCAGCCCTAGAGAGCGGKTGCATAAAATGAATAATCAGTTATCAAGTAGACATCTGCTCAGGAAGCTATCGACTACAGAATTCACAAATGTCTGTGAGATACGTTTTCAATTCTTTGAAACTCCTGTAAGTCAATTGCAGATTAGGTACCAATAATGAACAAGATTCTTTCTTCATCTAGGTGAATCAAGGAAACATAATAAGTAAAATAAAAGTAATAATACCACCAAAAGTGCTTGGAGGATAAGTAAATTTCCCATACTTCTTGTCTCCTTGTTTCCTGGAAACATATCTTTTCAGCTTCTCAGATGATTTGGTTTCTTTCACTCTGAAAAATAAATGGATATGTCTCAATCAACTATTAATATATGTTTTTTTTGCAAATCTCTGATGGAATTTTTCATCTCCTGTACAGCTTTCCCATCAGAAGCACTAACATCATATTGCCATGAAATATTTAGCTCTAATAAGTGTAAGCCAGCTCTTAACACGTAACTTATAATTTAATAACATGCAACCTGTAATTCAGTGACAACAATTATTTCTCCTAACACACAGATATTTTAGAATCTCTGAGAAACCTGGGGCAGAGAATAAAGATATCTGTTTAAATTAAATTTCTTCATATTACACACACGCAATCAGTAAATGGAATTACACATAAAAATTTAGAGAAAAAAGATAAAGTTCTCAGCAGTTGTTTTTAGATGCTTAACAAAACAAGTTGACTTTTGGCTCACGGAAAGGTAGCAATGGTAAGTGCCTTGCTCATATAAATGTACTGAAATTCAGAAATAAATGAAGATGTGAGTACAGGTGCCTTTCTTCTATCGGTAGACTGATCTCAGTGAAATGCCATAAAGAGCTGTTCTTGCCTCAGAATATATTATGGCTGAGTAAGGACATCATTTAGAATTTGGACAAAGCTACTTACTTTGTGTGAACTTTACCTAATATTAAGCCTGAGAAGGTAAAAATTATGGTTCAGTTTTAGAAAAGATGAACTTCATCCCATTGACATCTGTATACCTATTTAATGTTTTGCAAATTACTATACATCCATTATTATACTATGTCCATATTACTATAAATGTCCATGTTATCATATCATTTAAGCTTTTCCACATGAGAAGAAAATATGAAGATAGAAAGAATGACCCACTTACATCATTCACATAATTAAAGTATGGGAATCGGCTGTTTGCTTTATCCTATTAAAAAATGTAAGTGGATGTTTCTAACTCCTGACAATAGTGTGGACTAAATTTGATTGTTATGAATAATAAACTGTGTCTGAGTAAGGCAGACATTAATGATCATGATATGCCCATTATTGATATTTGCCTCTGCGGCTGCATGTTAGAAACGTCAAGTCAGTACTTGGCAGAATAAATGACAGTATATACTAAGAGACATACGCTTTACTTGGCCTGTACATAGAACATGTTTAAGTGCCTATCACACGGCTTTAGTAGAAATAAGGATAATTAAACTAAGTGCGTAAAAACAATGTAGTGTAAACAGCCAGAACAGCATCTGCAGTCCTTAGGTCAGCCTTCCTTATGAGGAGCCAGCTCTGACCTCCATGTTTCTGTGCAACGGAGGTTCATTTTCCTGCTATGCCAAAAGAAACGAGATCACTATCGCTTAATTAGGTTTGCCAGCTACCTTTGAGAAAAATGAGATGATGATATATTCATGATTCCTAGCAGGAATTGGTAGATTTTCTTGACAGTATTGTTACTTTAAACTGAAGATCAGAATGGCTGAGCATTTGTCCACCACCAAGGTATGTTTTTAAAAAGAACTGGAATTTGTTGTGTTTATTGGCCTCTCCTTCAGTGTGTCCAGTCTGCATCTCCACTTTGACCAAGCCCACGTGTGCAGCAGAACAGAAGAATGCTTGTTGTATGCTAACACGGATTTGAAACAGATGGTTTGGGTTTCATTTAGATTCACTGATTGAGAGTCAGAAACAGTAACACATTTTTATAAAGCAGTATTTGTCATGGGGAGTTATTACAATGTGAGTGTTACAGTTTAGCCTTTTAATTTTTTCAGCTCCACCAGTTGCATCTAGTATGTGCGCACAAAATGGAGTTACGGCAGTGCAGAGCTGAGGTCTGTTTGTAGGAATCCTTTAGCCCAGGAATGTATCAAGGTCATCCGAGCCTCTCAGTTCACTTTTTCATTGGCCCTATGAAAGGGATTTCTGAATGCAGGCAGGCTGGGACAGCTGAAATTTGGGATGCACCGAAGCTGAAGAGAGGCAATGAGCCAGAAGTAGAGCAGAAGTGAATTATTCTTCCACTTTAACTGCTGTACACATGGTTGCTGTTCACATATATTTCGAGATAGTTTGTATGCACTGAAGGAAACCGTATGCATCTCAAAGAACAGGGTTACCTTTTACAAAGCCTATTTACATCCTTATTTTAGATGAATGTTTTAAATTAAATTAGAAACAGATTTCCTTTCCTCTACCTATGCATCTTGCCTTCTCAATGGTAAGATTTTTGAAGCAGTGTCAGCCTTTCACCAGCCATCAGTACAGCACCTAGCACAATGAGGATCTGTTTTCATCTGACAGATCTATACATTAATCATAACATTTCTGAAAGTTACTCAGAGTTTCACAAGTAATTAAACAGGAAAAACAGGCAGGACTATTCCAATGGAAATTAAGTGTACTAACTGCCCAGTTTTGTCAAAAAGATACTGAGTTTAGTTAGCATAGTATTTCAGAATAACTATGGATATATTTCATGTCAMCCACTGATAACTGCATGTCTTTTATAGCATTGCAACCATAGATAAACTATGCCTCACAGGGAACCTATGGTCAAAGGATTAGTATAGTTTTTACTGCAAAGTCCTCTTCAAAGAGGCTTGTATCTCAGCACTGGTTTTCTCAGTTTCTACTTTGCAAAAAAGAGGAAATACTGATGACTTTCCTTTTAAACTTTACTTTTCTGATGGATAACTTTCCTACAACTGTAAAACAGTATATGAAGTACAGAAAAGTCAACATTCTTTAGTAAAACTGCTATATCTCAAATCATTACCCAATATTCTATAAGAAATAGTGCAAAGATTATGTATTTTGCTTTCCAGGCCAATATGAAACCATCCCTCAATAACTGATCACTTGTGGGGCAGAAAAAAAAGGTAAAACCAACCCTTCTCTGGGTACCCATGTGTAACTAATAGCATCACTTCACGTCAGTGTACCTGCAGGTAGCTTCATAAGCAGAAATTACTTTCCAATTCCATTGAAAATGCATGAGTTAAAAGAGAGTCCATCCATTTATCCAAAGTTACTGTGGCTCTGCAAAGCTGTCATGGGTAGCAAGTAAAGTTACATATAGGTATGAGATTGCCCTTGGAGTTTAACTTCATCAACTGCTAAAAAGCAAGAGGAAAAGAAGACAATAGTGGATTAGTTTCACTGTGATAGATAATATTTTTCCTGTGTGATAGTGACGAGATGGTAACTTTTTATCTGTCTCTGGAAGAAAATTGCCCACTGCTTTTTCTGTCAGACCATGTAATGGGAAAGTAGGGAATGAAGTCCTTATTTTCTTACCTTCTCTTGTTGCAATAAGCACACATGACTAAATAGATCTGTGGAAAACATTTTTTATTTTGAAAATAATTAATGTGCAAATCAGACTTTTTACCATAAATTTCTAAACCAGGAATGCTCCCATTTGTTGTATGATTTTTTTTCCTATTTAAATTACCAGAGTATTGAGTAGAAAGATTGTTAGTCTTGGTCCTGAGTGTTAAAGCATCATTTACAAATGGTGGGTATGTACTCTGTGTTCAAAGCAGTGCAAACAAAACAATGAAGGTGACTGCCCTTAGGAGCTTGGGAACTGAAAATTAGTTAAGAAAAGATGGATGGATGCCAATAGAAAAAACCAAAAAGGATATGATAAAGCAGTATTTGTCAGCATGCTGGGTAAGGGGCTAAGAACCATTTAGAACATTTCCCACAAAACAAAGCACTAGCAAGCTTCACTGAGACTGAAATTTTTGTCACTGGAACAAAGTCAGCTCTCCCATACTCCTCCCCCATGGACTCCCAGAGTGCTGGCAGTGGGGCTGGGACCTGGGGCTTTAAGTCCTTGAACCTCATGGTTTCTTACAAGGAAGCCACTCCAAGAGTGGTAACACAAGCAGTGCTGGGTCCTCAGCCCTGAATGAGCTCACCTCAGCAGTCTCCCAAAGCCACAGACTACAGAAGCACAAAAGGTTAAATTTGTTGAGCAGCAGCATACTGCAGTTAGGAAACACTGTATTTCCAGGTTTTCTCTTGGAAGTTTCCCACTTTTGGTTTAGACCAAAGTTCAATGAAACTTGTGCTCGCGTTCAGGAAACAAGAGTCCTCACAAATAAGAGACCTTGTTTTTCAGACAACTTTCTGTCTACCTAACAGTTGTCAAGACTTTTGTTAGACATTATATCAAAGACAGACATTTACTTGGTAGCTTTGAAGTAATTTTTAGAGAATGAACTTAAGTAGTATGGAAGAAAGCATGAAAAACATATTTGAAAATCTAATAAGTAATAATAGAAACAGATCTTATGGAATCAGAGTTAGGAATCAATCTCTGTACATTGAATAGAAATTAAAAGTAGATTGCCATGTCCCATGGCAATCACAGATCACATCTGATGATAGAATAATCCTTCTGGTTTTAAATGCCTTAAGTTTTAATGGGAACTTTCTTTCAAGGTGGCTGAATGTTAATCCTTCGTTTAAGTCCTAGTAAGTGTATCATACCTAAGATAGGTCCTGTGTAATGACTTCTGAAAAGCCAAAATATGACCTATGTATCAGAAGAGTTAAAAGTAAAAATAGTGGAAGAAATTGTAACCTATCTGTTATATATCCTTGAATTTGTATTCCACAGATGCAGCCATACATGTGTGCACACACACACACACACATGTTTTCCTGAGGTACAAGACTGAAATGTATTTACAGTAGAATTAAAAGGAAGTCCTCCATCTCTGTCATGTAAAGAGATAATCATCAGGGAATGGCACCAGAAATACCAATGAAATGCGAACCTCTGCTAATCAGTCCTCCTAACTTTTATATGATACAGTCAAGGCTTACATGTTAATGTAGAGGTCATATTTTGGCCTAGCTGAATTTGGTGCATATCTTGCAGATTTTATTAACATTCATAATATGGAATAGACCCTGCTGTTTGATTTCTGTTATGTGTACTAACGATTTGAGACATTCTTATGCATTGTATACAGTAATTGCTGTGGGGCAAAACAGGCAGAACATTTCAGACTTAGTTTTGAATGCTCTTAATTCCCATTTCTTAATCAAAGTCTAAGCCTAATCTTCACAATATATAGAAGAAACTTTCTCAGGAAGAGAACACCCTTAAAAATTGTCTCTTCCTAAAGCTATGTGGCTTAAGATAATCAGTGGAAATAAAGACATCACTGCAGTTTTAAGATTATACTTACAAATGTATGCCAATGCTTTTCTCAACTCTCTTGTATTTTACTTCTTTCACTATGATAATTCACACAGTTCCCCTACCTCTGGTCTACATTTCATCTTGGTATAACCTAACTCCTTTCAATTCTGTTGCTAACTTCTCAGGAGGAAAAAAAAAAAGGGTTATTACATATGTGATTAATTTCCTTAAACTCTCTCTTCTGTCTGTCCACATCAACCTAAAAAGACTTCTCCTTTCAGGTCATGGCAAGTACGAGTTGGGTCCTTGTTTAAGACAAGTTTTGCACTCTACAGTACTTTGAACAATTAAATAATTATTAAATATTAATAAGTAATTATAGGTATTATAAGTATTAAATAATAATGAAGAAGAGAGCATAAGAACTCAAGATCAGCCAAAGTGATATATGAGGTATAAGGGGTGAATGCACTAGACCAGTTTTAGTTTGAATATATATGACTGTGGACAAGAAAAAGAGATTATTCTTGTGTGAGTAAGTGGGAGGCAGAAAAGAACAAAAAGAAAGCATGTTTACCACTTTGAAATAGAGGCAGAAAAGGGAAACTGTTAAAAACGGGAGTTGTAAAACTTCAGAATGCGAGTATAAAAAAACCAGCAGTGACCGTGAAATTTGGTGAAAATGAACTAGATTCTCTCCTCTCTTCCTTTAAAGGCAATGCTAATCCTAAAAGGTCAAAAGAATATGAATATGAAACACCAGTGTGAAAGAAAATCTTTAAAATACATAGCCCAGATCATACCATTTTCTCAGTAATACATGCACTTTCTCATTAGGTGAAACAAGTGTCTCAGTGGGGGTCAGACTCCCGCTGCTCATGTTGAACAGTACAAAGAATGGGACAAACTGTGAAGTGTGAAATAAGGAGCTTCTCAGAAGGCACAATGGTGTTGGATGAGGTAAATAAAACATGATGACACTTCTCTAGACAACCACTGGTGCTGAATTAATTGCAAATGTCAATCTTAGAATGCACTGTTGCATTATCCAAACAACATCCCACCATGCCTGCCCTCCAAAGAGTTGCTTTTTGCATCTGCTGTGTCACATACAGTAGCAGTGGTTTGCAGCTGTGGTATTTTAGTAGCATGAAAGCAGTGTCCTTTCTCCATTCTGACATCATATTCCCCTGACGAAACCTGGAGTTAGGCAGTAGTGTAAGAATGGTCTCTTCATGAAAGCTTTTTTTCATGTATAGTCAGGTCAGTGATTTTTTTATCAGTAAGAACATTCACAGGAACTAATGCAACATTCCTGCAAATGCATTCATAAATGAAAAGTGTTCCTGAAACCATTTTAAAACTAGTGCTCTGACAATTGATACAGGACAGAAGGAGTTAGGCTGTTGGAGAGGAGGAAGACCAAAAATTCATAAAGACTGTGAAGAAGGTCATATCACAAATACCACCACTCTACCAATTATTTATAGGTTTGGATCAGTACAAGTCGAAAAGGGATTTACACCTCTAATATCCTAAATCAGTGATCCAGACACTGACTTTTGGATAAAAGAAAGCATCATACCTTTATCTTCCCTCTGCTTTTGCCGGGCAAGGCTGGTGGAAGTAATCATCTCCCAGAGCAGTACGTTCCCGCTACAAAATACTACCACCTTCCTGATACATGGGTTGATTTCTGTCTTCTTTAAGCACCTTCCTGTGTATGGACCTAATACATAAATGACTAATTTACAGAAATCTTGCATCGGAAGCCTGAGATTCGTACTGCTGGACAGTGTTTCAATCAGAAATTAGATTCCTAAAACTGGTGCTTGTGTGGTTTACTCCTTCCTTCTTCCTGTTTCAGTTCTTTGTTATTGTCATGGTTTAACCGCAGCCAGCAACTAAGCACCACCCAGCCGCTCGCTCACTCCCCTGCAGTGGGATGGGGGAGAGAATCAGAAGAGTAAAAGTGAGAAAACTCATGGGTTGAGATAAAGACAGTTTAATAGGTAAAGCAAAAGACGTGTGCGCAAGCAAAGCAAAACAAGGAATTCATTCACTCCTTCCCATCGGCAGGCAGGTGTTCAGCCATCTCCAGGAAAGCAGGGCTCCATCACGTGTAAYGGTGACTTGGGAAGACAAACGCCATCACTCCAAACGTCTCCCCTTCCTTCTTCTTCCTCCAGCTTTATATACTGAGCATGACGTCATGTGGTATGGAATACCCCTTTGGTCAGTTGGGGTCAGCTGTCCCAGCTGTGTCCCCTCCAAGCTTCTTGTGCACCCCCAGCCTACTCGCTGGAGAAGCAGAAAAGGCTTTGACTCTGTGTAAGCACTGCTCAGCGGCAATAACGAAAACATCTCTGGATAATCAACACTATTTTCAGCACAAATCCAAAACATAGCCCCATACTAGCTACTATGAAGAAAATTAACTCTATCCCAGCCAAAACCAGCACATTCTCCACCCCTTATTCCATACCATTTACGTCATGCTCAGGTCCCACACTGTCCAATACATCCTCATTAACCACCCCCCTCCTTTCCATCCTTTGATATAATATGCAGATATCATTCCCTTAGTCTATGGACCACCCTTGTAAAATGTCCATAAAATGTCCAGAAATGTCCACAAAATGTCCATCGAGTTCATTTAGCCCATGACTTTGGGCTCCATCTGTTATGGTGGTCACAGTTATTCTTGCTCAAAACCATCACTGCTTGAACTATTGAATGAGGAAAGTTACTTGGCCATATAAATTGCTAGGTATATTGGATGTCTGCTAGGCCTACACGAGATTTAAACATGGCTTTCTGGAAGACAGCTCTTTTTACCATCTGTTTCTGCATTCAATACTTAGTTTACTCATAGACATACTAAATCTCCTGGGAATCGAAATACTAAATCATAAAGCAAAAGTAACTTGTCTCAACCAATGAATACCGTCTTCACGCAATGGAGAGGAAAAGTATAGGATAGGATGGTTTTATAAAAATGATTATTTGAGCAGTGACAAAGAGCAAATATATTCCTAAAATCATTGTTCACAGAAAAGTTAAGCAGAAAGAGGTTACATTTCCTCAATAAATTATTCACTGAAAATTATTCACTCAAATCCCTCTACGTTAAGGCTCCTAATTTTTCCAGGATATGTGACAAATGGCTTCAGATCATTTAAGTCATGCCTGGATGCAACTGTAAAGCCTCCAGCATCATACAGCTGAAGTGGGAAGAAGTGTAAATAGTCGCAGCGGCTGCCATATCAAAAAGCAATCACGATTCTCATTGAAACAAGCTGAGCTCTTTAAAAGAATGTTAATCAGCACTCTTCAGACAGATCATCTCACTGGAGACAATGAACAGTGAGTCCTCTACTGTTTACAGTCTCTGAACAGATCATTTTAGAAGGAATTATTTGTAGATGAAATGAAGAGTGCATTACATTAAGACCTTTTTCTTTTAAGAAATTCTGGTGATTTGTTTTGTAAGTCTATCGTGTTGTATTTGCATAGGTACTGACTATGAGTTGTTGGAATGAAACAACCCAGCCAGCATTATTAAATAAAATCTGGAGTTTTCCTAGAAGTTAAAAGTAACCAACCCCATAATGGACATAAACATCTTGTCTATGTTTATGTTATGCTCTATATCATCAGCTACACTGAGGGAATTACGCAGAAAACAGCCAGCTATGTCCTTGATCAAGCTATTGAACATAAAAGTGCAGGTTATTTACATAATCTCAGGAATATAAAGAAACCTCTCTTCTTTGTGTTGTGTGACATAGACCTATGTTTGCTCATCTGAAGGAGAAAATATTTCAGTGGACTGTAAGGCTGCTGGGTTTGAGCTGTGCATACTGTTGACACAGATGGACACCATTTAACAGTAGGCAGAGATACACCAGTCTAAGGAAAGGGTTTTTTTGTCAAGTAATCACAGCAGAAATTATTCTCTAACAAACCTGAAACTGTGTCAGGTGGGGGGTAGCAAGGAGTGAGTGCATTTTTGTAAACTTTGGAAGATAAACACTTCCTACTAGATAACAGCTGAATATCTTTGATAGCACATTCTGCACTCCCTTATGTTCCCTTCCTTGGAGCCAGATCTACAAAAGTTTGTAACCTTTCTTTAAATTCTTAATTTCTTATGTAARTCGATTGGAATTTATGTCCATTTATAGCAGTTAAGTATGTACATATTTTTATGGAGTTGGTCATAAATTTAAACGCACAGGCTAACCTCCAGTCCCTTTGGTTTTGTGCTTGAAAGTGGCTAATGGGGGACAACTGGATTGCTGATGAGGCAGCACAGGCACGACCWTAAAAACAGCCAGTACTAGTAACAACTATTCTGCACATATTTGTTCTACTCTGTGTTCAAAAAGGATTCTTCCTACTATCTTTGAAAATGCCTTTCTTTGTGGTTTACAGCTATTGCAGCTTTAGGGTAGTCAGAGAACTCGGTACCCATACCAAGTCCACTGGCAGAGGAAAACCATGAACTTCAAAAATAGCCTGTAGAATGTGTGTGCAGGCTATATAATAATGCAAATGACCGCAAAATACTCTTAATTAGGCAGAGTTGGTGACATACACTCTTCTTTCCAGGACTTCTAACGGGGAAAAAATGAGAGACATTTAAAAATAGTGAAAGCTTTTTGACTTCTAGCAGCCAGGCATAGGGCACCTAATAAATAAGCAAAGGGTTCTGTGACAAGTAGTGTTTTGTCTTCAATTAAAATTGTCCCTTAAATAAAAAAAAAAAAACAAACAAACCTTTAAAAAAAAAAAAAAAAAAAAAAAAAAAAAACTGTAAAAATCAAAAAAAAAAGAAATGTAAAACAGGTTTGGAAGAGAAAGCAAGTCAGAAAAAATTAGTTTTTGACTTCTAGCAGCCAGGCATAGGGCACCTAATAAATAAGCAAAGGGTTCTGTGACAAGTAGTGTTTTGTCTTCAATTAAAATTGTCCCTTAAAAAAAAAAAAAAAAACAAACAAACCTTTAACAATAACAACCATAAAAAAAAAAAAAATCTGTAAAACTCATCAACAAAAGAAATGTAAAACAGGTTTGGAAGAGAAAGCAAGTCAGAAAAAATTAGTTTCTGAAACCAGAGTTTATCTGCTGATGCTTTTTATCCCATTTGGAAAACTAGGGATATTTTTTATGAGACTGAAATAAAATCTTAACATGGGCATATAGGCAGTGTCTTTATATGGATGAATAATAAGCAAGAATAGAACTTAGAGAATTATGTAAATTTCTTTGGGGTATTTTAAGGATGGATGACCATTTCAGGATAAAAAAGAATCTCCACCTAGACAAAAGCACATCTGCTCTCAGACATTCTTTCTTGAGAATACATCTCCTGTTAGGAATTTTAAAAGGTCTGAGCTAAATTTACCTTGAATTCAAATGACCTATGAATATCTTCAGAAGGACCTTTCAACGTATGTTTTGAATGTGTATTTTGCTTGTCCCACCTTCAGTTCCAACCAGAAGTTAAATAGAAGCATGAAGATGCTTTGGGAAATATTCTCTCACTACTGTTTCCAGGCAAAGTTATAAGTACACATGTTTTAATTCACCCAAAAAAGCACATTATTTATTGATGATGGACCCAGAGTAGTTGAGCAGCCCACCTTCTGAAGTATTGCTATCGGAATTACTTAATGTTTATCTGCTTTCATAGCACAGTTAGGAACATAAAAATAATATTTTGGAGTGACTTAAACATCACCACAGTAGTGACGATCCCAGTACTTTCTGTTACTAAATCTGCAGCTCAACGTTTTGTGAGCTAGAGAATGAAGAGTATGCTTGTGCCACAGCAYGAAAGAGCTGTTGTGTTCCTCACTATGTGCCTGAATAAAACACCAGCTCCAAAGTGGAGGTGGTATTGGACAAGGACCAACCTTGTCAAGGTCCTTGACAAGGAAGAGAGAGAGGACATGGAGGCAGTGGGGTCAAACAGGAGTAGTAACATGCTCCAGTGGGCAGCCAATGCGGATGACTGGGGAGCGAGACCCAACGTGCAAGGCTGACTGCAGCCAGGGAGGACCCACAGCACACTCACAGCCTTATGGACTGGGAGCAATGCACACACTGACTAAGGCACTATGTGTCTCCTGCAGAAAGAAAAAGCTGTTTTCAGCCTGAAGCCCACCATTTTTAGAACCCTAGGCAACCCCTACTCTGTGTAAGAAAAGCTGTACTAATCGACTTTAAGGTGTAAACCAGGAACCTTCAGAACTAAAACAAAAAACATTTTTATCTCTAACTAAACAGTCATTTCTGCAGGTTAAGATGCAAAACAGTGCTTTCTCCTTTGTGAAAATGTGTAGAGGCAATTCTCTTCCTATATCTATTTCAGTATCTAGGCCTTCTTTATAATGCCGTATGCAATATTTCTAGCTGAACAAGAGGAGGAATACTAGGTGAAGTAATCTCACCTTTCTAACCAAAAAGTTGAGGAATTTTGCTGCTATTCGCATTATGTGAAACACTATCTATTTTTGGTGACCTGTTTTTAAATTTGCTGATTATCAAGCTGATTATCTCTTCTGACCTTAGCCCTGGCTGCTTGGTGAAGTCAGCAATAAGCATGCTTTGCAAAATGTGCTAAGAGCCAAGTAAGACTCAGTATAAAAATCCATTTACTCAGCACACACAGAAAAAAAAAAAAAAGAATCCTCTCAGAAATAAAATTTTGTAGAATTATGTTGAAATATTTTATTTAGATAACAGAAATGTTTAATTTCCTTGTTAAGCTTTCTGCAGCTTTTAAAAAACTTAACATATGCAAGCACATAAAATTTTTTCATAAATAGAGGTATTTACTAGAATGTGATGGGACTTCAAAGTGCTTTTGATATGATGGTATTCTTCTCTTAAATGAAATTTCAACAGAGAGTCAACCTTCAAAACATTCAGAATATGGCATTTTTCAGTCATCTGTTACAAAAAATCCTATCTCACTAGGATCTAGCAAAAGTTACCACATAATAAAAAAGTTCATTATTTTTATTATTTTGTTAAGTATTTATTTTACCACAAGAAGCCAAGTAGCCATGCTGAAAGAAGGTAGAGTTCACAGTGGCATTACCATATAGTATGACATTACTTCTTCCAGTTATTTTTGTTAGGTAGCAACAAATGTAAAATACGCTTTCTTTTCCTTCAATTTCCAGATGTTTTCAGTTACTGGGAGCCATATTCAGAGCTCTTAGTTTTGAAACCAAGACAAAGTGTCACAGTCCTTGGTCCCAGTAAGGTCTAAATCACAGAGTAAAAATGTAAATAATAGGGAATAATACTAGAATCTAATTTCTCTCCCTCAGCCAAATATCAGGCTGTTTCATTGTTCTCTTGAAATGTTCATATTTTTTTAAGGTAACTTAAAAATGGTGGTCCCAGGAGTATTCTCTATCTTCCTGACATCACGTGCCGTATTTTGACAACATATTGTGCAGGAAATGCAGGTGTGCACTGATACCTGTCACCTACCTGTCACCTACCTGGATTCTATGGCAGTTGCAAGTGAGCATTACAACTTAAAATGGCTTTGCACACACTCACTGATCAATAGTGCAGCCTCAGGAGCCTTACAAAAGTATTTTATTTTATAGGCTGGTGACTAGGGAATACTTTTGGGAAGCGAGAGGTTTGAATCTTTACACAGAGAGGAGGGAAATGAACCCATACTTCCACTTCCAGGGTACTCTATCCAGTGGAGTATTGTGAAAAAGGTATGTGGTAGCATGACTAAAGTCATATATACCATCCAACACATTTGTGACAAGGGCCTTTGCCCTTTAAATGCATAAAGATAAAAATAAGGGCCAGTACGGGAAAGCGGACCTAAAGCCACAAAAGCATAGTATTCCTCTTCGATGTGGATTGTGTTGGTGGTTTTTGCTTTATCCTGCAAAAGAACAAAAGTGAGGGAGAGCAAAGTGACTGCTTGTTTCGTCTTTTCCCCCAGCACAGATAAATACCCAGACCGGACTGCAGCAGCTTGCGGTAAGCCAATGCCTGCCCAGTCTCTGTGGCACCACTGTAGCTGTCAGGCTTATTTAACTTGCTCCATACCAACCATTGTTTTAGCTTCAGTAGCGTTACCATATACAAAGCACTATATATGAGGCAGATACAGTTTCAGGTTTTTAAATGACAACAAGCTCAATCCTATTATGTATCGAGGACATACATACAAAAGGGGGGCTGAGGGCTGGTTTATCCCCTGCCTCTCATGACAGCAGAGGAGCAATTCGGCACCTTTAGAATCAAATCCACATACAGCTCGGTGACTGTTAGTTTGACCTAGAAAATAACAGACCATACACATACTTAAAATTCTGTTCTACTAAGCAGGATCTCAGTATGTGGTTACTGACATTCACCCATTCAGCTGCATGAGTACCTGCTTGAGAAAGGAAACTTATTAGCTTCAGTAATGACACACAAACTCAGTTCATGGCCAGAGCTGAGCTGCTGCTCTAATTCCACTCCCCCCAGCTGAAATCATTCTGGGACTTCACCTTAAACTAACTGACACTTGAGAGAAAAAGCAAGAGGAGATCAATTTGCCCGCTACTATGATGTCTAATTAAAACACCGTATGTGCTGAGAGACTTGTCACTGCTTGTTAAACCATTGAAGGAGTTGCTGGCATTAACTCCATTTTACAGGAAAATCCTGCTTTGGTTGAGGCCCATTAAAATGTTTTTCACAAAAAAACTAATTTCAAATTTAAATGTGGAAATCCTATTAGCTTCTGTATGGGTGTTATGTTCTCTAAATTTAAATACACCTGTTAATAAACCTCTTTACTGTTTGCAAAACACATTACAGATTTCCCAATACAGTTTTTAATTTATTTCATTTCCTACAACTGATACATCTGATCTGAGTGTCGTCTTATTCCCTTGACAAGTTTCTAGCACAGTTTTTCAGATTTCTAATCATTTTGCTCATATAGTAGGAGCAAGATAGCACTTATAATTTCTTATGTGATAGTACCAGATCTATTCCAAACAGGTGGGTTTTGAAATTTGCCCTAAATGTGGAAATCCAAGAGATTTTAATAGTTTGAACTGGTAGTCTGAACTATATAAAACTTTGGTAATTTGGCTTAACCTAAGAGCACGGCTAATGTTCAAAAGAAGTATCATACAAGTCTAAAAATGCCATCCACAAAACCCTATACCAAAATCTTTTATGACGAGAAGTGCCATATTTTATCTGGATTCTCAATCCCATACTGAAATTACTAGGTGATCACAATGGTTCGGTCTACCCATTACATTGAGGTATCCTGAATTCTGCAAAAGACATTGTTTTATTTGGCCAATTATTTTTAAGTCACTTAAGATACAGGAAGTAATGGGAATAAATTACCTATGAACATGTTATGTCAACAATTAGCAGGTTGCTGAACCACAGATCCATAACATTCAATATAACCTACAGCTCAGAATAGCAGAAGACAAGAATTAGTCTTCAGAGAGAGTTGAAGACATTTTTTAAGGTAACTTCAATAACAAAGCATTGGGCACAAGGGATTCAGGTTACCTATGCCTAAATGTAGGTGTGTAGTGCCATTGGAGATGACCTAGGGAACTTGAGACATCCCTGTGTGTCTGACAGGTATGACATGGGATTATGAGAAATGTATGTCCTTCTGGACTGACAGCTGGAGGGATGGTGGGATACCCTAGGGCACCTCAGAAAGCATCAAATGCCTACGTTTCCAACTGAATCAAACCCAAAGAATGACTTCATCCCAAAGGATTCCTCTTCCAGTCTGAAGTAGAACCTGAGTCGCACATTACACATTTAAATGCTGTTGCAGAGCGCGCTGCGTGGAATTCATAAAACAATTTCAAATCATACATGTATGTGTTGTGTGGAGAAATTTGAAGAGAACAACTTTTTTAGCATGCTGTTTTGGTGCAGTGAAGTATGATTATCAAGGAAATTCCTGACAATGATCTAATCAGTTTACAATCATTTGTTTCTTATTTCCACCCCCAGCTGCAACCAGCTAGACATTTTTTCACTTGAATATAAATCAAAATATTTAAAGTGTTTTAATGGTCACTCCCAAGTTATGCTCTATAGCTTTGCAATGCTGCTAATTAAACAAACATAGATGAAATTTTTAATATTTCTGAAATGTATTTGTCATGTTGTGGTTTTTTTTCCTTACAAGTGCTCCCAACCAACTAAAACACTACAAGTAGAGCGTGGAAGTCAAATAATTCTTTTTACTCCACATTTATTTTCAGTAAGAAGCTACTGAATTACAATGCTGGGCAAACAATAGATTTAATAAATAAATTCAAATAACAATGGAACAAGAAGCATAATCCCTATATTCCCTCTATTTCCAGAAAACCCTCTCTTGTGTAGTTTATAATAACACCTCTCAAAAATAAAGGTTATGTATGTTTTGTGGCATTCAGGATATATACCCTACCAAATGTAGAAAAATAGGGATGGAATGGCTTGGTCGTGGAGTCCATCCTCTTCATCTGAGCCAAGATTGGGTGCATCTCTGACATTCCTGAAAGATATTTGTTCAGTTATGTCCAGCGATGGAGATTCCACAGCTTCTGCTAGTGTCTGCTCCTGTGCTTTCCTAAATTTACCATTAGCCAGTTAATCTGAATATCTTTTCTTGCAGTGTGTGCTGATCATTCTTTTTCCTGTCTGCAACAGAGGTGGAGAAGACATTATTCCCTTCCTCCCTGATGCAGTCTATTATGACTTCTTCTCTAGCTGGAACTCTCTTTACCATTTCAAACTTTTCTCCTAGGCCACATTGACTACATTTCTCTTCATTCTTATTCTCTTCTAAACTCCTCTACCCATTTGATCTAGTTATGCCTGAAAAGCAGTGCACCAAAGATTACATATATTTTCTTATTAGGCTTTGTCATTGTTGGGTGGGGAGAGTTACTACATGGATTTTTCCAGGCTATGTTCCAGTTTATATAATCCAGTAAACTCTTCAGATTGGAGTTCTCTATTATTCCCAGATCCTTTTCCCAGGAACTGTTGCCCACTCAGTTGTCACTATTGTACTCAGTAGTACTTATTGTACTTAATTCTTGTATTTGTCACAATAACTTCAAATTTTCACCTTTCCTTTCAAACTGTTAGAATTCCCACACAGCTTCATGTTCCCTGCAAATTTAATAAACATGTTTCCTATTCCATTATCCAAGTCATTAGCAAAAATATAGAGTGATCCAAACCCTGGAAAATAAAATCCTTATTCAACAGATCCTTTCATTAAAAAAAAAAAACAAACAAAAAACACCACCACGACAAAAACCCACAATCAAAAACAAAGAAACAAAAAAACCCCCACGGAATTCATGATTGATCGTTCATCTGATTTTGCCCTTAAACCATAGTTCTTTCCAATAGGCTCCTCTTGCTAACCTTCATTAGGAAAAGAGCATTTGAGACTCTGATGAAAGCTTCAGGAAGGTCATAGTATTAGACATTTATTTCTTCTTCCTATGAGCATAGAGAAAAATCTCACTTCTTGTCACGAGTGTTATACATTTGTGGAGGAAATTAGATTGGTTTCAAAAACTTCAAATTATTATCATGATATTTTTTATTAATTTTCAGTACTTATAAACATTTAGATTAATTTTTCTTTTACTTTTTCCTAGGAACTGAAATTATTCTGCATGGTTTGCAACGGTAATTTTTACCCCTTTCAGAAGATTGGTAATATTTTCTTTCTTCATTTACCTCAACCAAAGGTTTTCAAAATGATCATTAAAAACTCTGAGATCACTCCAGCCAGTTCAGAAAGCATTTAAGATGAAATTCAGGAAGACCAGAATGACATACATATCCTTACAGTCTCACTTATCTAATCTTTTCATGCATGACCTATTTGAGGCTGAGACCTTTCCCCCTTGATTTGTAATAGGCTAGCTTTCTTGTCAAAATTAAGCAATAATTCACTGGAAAGGTGCATCTTCCTCAGATCATCTGCCAATAATTTTTCCTCTCTATAGCAGTAAAGCTTATTTTTTTGTTCTTAGAATTTCTTTGAAGGACGGACAGTTTTCCTTGGGCTTGTTTCCCTGAGCTTTTACCTGCCTGTTATCTGAGGTCTCGTGAAGTTCATTGTTTTCAGTTTGGTGATCTCTCTTTCCCTTCTTCCTGCCATTTCAAGATCACTCTCATGTTCTGCTTCTCATTTTCAAGTGAGAGAGAAGTTTCTCTGTATCAGTTAAAATAAAATTTAGAAGATAATCCCCTGTACTTGCTTTCTCCACTTTCTATACAAAAACTGTCATCAGTTAATGCCAACAGAGAATCATGAAAATATTCATGACGGCAACAAATAATAACAGATTGCATGCAATACTTTTTTTCTTGAGTTCCCATTTGTCATCAATTTCCCATAATTTTCATAAGATTTCTTTTTTTTTTAATTAAATCATACATTCAGAGCTTGTTTCATAATTTTTAGGTTCTGTGTCTTTAAAGGAATCAATAGAATTTACTAATTTTACCTGAGTAAAAAAGGAATTCATTTTTTAGATAAAATTGTGTTGCACATACCAAGCAAGTGTGCCGAGATATTATATCACAGTTATTTGCTTGTCCTTAGGAAACAAATTTCTGAATGCTTAATAAAGAAATATAACATCAAGTTTTCCTAGGTGCATTCACATGCCCAAGAACCGTCACTGACAACCAGCTACTGGATTTCTCTGTATCAACTCAGTTGTCCTTCCACCCTCAAGCAAGTCAATGCCAGGAGAGATTGTAGTACAATGTTAAAGACGTGTGGGTTTGTTCCTTTGCTGCTTCTATACTATAAGTTAACATATACTACAGAAGTGTATTACGTCAGAGAAAGTAGGTTCAGCATCAGGTAGTGCTTAATAAGTATATACTTTATAGCTCCCTGTAATGTGACATATACCGCAATAATTTTGATCTGGAGTTTTGATCTAAAAATGCAGTGATCTGGATTGTCATCAGCTAATTCTCAGTGGATATTGAAAAATAATTTATTTTCTCTAAGTAATTCTGCCTTGCTAATCATCCACTCCAAATTAAGAACTGAACAGTGTAAAAATGTAGTTTTTGAGGGTGACTTCTCTTGAAACAATAATAGCAAGTCATTTAACGTTTAAGACATAGGATTTCTTATTCCACTATCACAGTTCTATTGTTAAAAAATATGTGCAGATAATAAAATGACACCGAGTCATATATCTCTTTTCCTTTTATCTGAAATATATCCCTTCTGCTTTTACCTGAATTCTGAAAATACTGTAAAAAAGAATGTTTGAAAAGACGACGGTATAGCCAAAAGAACATCTCAGATACCTAAATGTAGTTTTCAGCACGGGTAGCAGGTAACATCACTTAATCAGAAATGGGTTTTACTAAACAGAAGTGGTGACCACCACTTTTCTGTAATTTCTGTGGGTGCATTACTCTTTCATGCTATTTCTGTTTAAACTGATACCTCTGTTTATTCCATCACATAATTCTCATTTTTCAAGGTGCATCACGAAGATTCACATAATTTGGTAAAGGAACTGTCTTTCAACCAATTTTTAGACTGCCACTGATACAGCTTCTATCTTATGCCCCCTTATTGCTACTGCAAAAGAAAATAATAATAATGAATGCAAAAAAGTCTGTTTGAGCATTCTTCATTAAAAGAAGAAAGGTCCTTTCATAAGTTTTATTGGAAAATTGATGTATAGCTAAACATTGAGCTCCATAGTTATTTTTCAAATGTTCTCATCTTCCAAATAATTTAACTCATTCACCAACCCATTACATTGCTCATTTTGATGCCACTGTTTGAACCATGAAACATCATTTCCAAGAAATTTTCAGAGTTACTTTGGCACTGACTGATATTTATTTTTCTTTTTATTTAAGATAACAGATTGAGGTAAAAGCTTGGTTTGGCAGTAGACAGCGGGTATCTTAGCAGTAAATGAATAAAAGCCACAAGCCAGTGAGCATCATGACACCAAGGATTTTGCAGGACCTTTTTTTTTTTAAATAAAATTGTACAGTGTTGTGGTTTAACCCGGCAGGCAGCCAAACACCACACAGCCACTCACTCGCTACCCCCTCCCCTCAGTGGGATGGGGGAGAGAATCGGGAGAAAAAAAAGTAAAATTCGTGGATTGAGATAAAGACAGTTTAATAAAACAGAAAAGGAAGGGAAAATAATGATAATAATAATAATAATAATGATGATGATAGAATATACAAAATGAGTGATACACAATGCAATTGCTCACCACCTGCTGAGCGATACCCAAGCAGCGATCCCTACTTCCTGGACCACGCCTCCTATTTATATATTGAGCATGACATCATATAGTATGGAATACCCCATTGGCCAGTTGGGCTAGCTGTCCCGGCTGCGCTCCCTCCCAGCTTCTTGTGCACCTGGCAGAGCATGGGAAGCTGAAAAGTCCTTGACTAGTAGACTACTTAGCAACAACTAAAAACATCAGTATGTTATCAACATTCTTCTCATACTAAATCCAAAACACAGCACTAGGAAGAAAATTAACTCTATCCCAGCCGAAACCAGGACGTACAGACAGGTTTTCATTCTAAGATTTCACTTCACCAAGTTAGAACAACTTTTATGGCCATCTTATGGGATGCTGTGCTAGAGAGCAGTTACAGGGTTCAGTGGCAAAGCTGAAGGGAAAATTCATGAAGTGTTTAAAAATTTTTTGAAGTATAAGTAATGTTACTTCCTATTGCCATATAAGCAATTACATGAAATACAGCTGAAAATATTCTCATTAATTATAAAATATTTGTAGAAATGTTTTAGTAGGAAGCAGAACTAAGTAATAGCTTATCCTGTCTAATTTTGTACTTACTTCCTAATGTTTAGTTTTTATTGAAAGAAATGTTTCCTGATAGCTCATTGTAAGGGCTTTGGCAATGCCTGGAATCAGAATAGTACACACTAGGCCAAGGGATGCAGGAGGAAGTTAGGCCATTTGGACCTAATCCTACAGAACATTGTAAAAAAATACATTTCCATATTGTGTTTAGTTCACAGACATGAATTTTATTTAGTTATTTTTATGATTTCATTAACCTGTTCTTGTGTAATTTTCCAAACTGGCACAAGTCAAAAATAAATAAAATAGAATAAATATGTGCTCTTTCTCAGTAAATTGATATATAAACTAGTCACCTTACTGCAGATAGCATTCCATGGTTGAATAATCAATATTTCATTCTTGGTGGCATACATATTGTTTTACCACTGTTTGTTACTATTTGATGAAATAAATATCTTCTGCTAATATGTAGCTTTATTCACGAATTTTTGTGCTAATTTATAGGAGCAACAGCATACATATTTGAACCAGGTTATAAGCTACAGACATAAAAGAGTTCTACTACTCCAAAAAGGTTTAAAAGCTTAAGTCTTTATTAAAGTCTTTAATAAAGGACTATTTATAAATTCCTAGTTACATTCTTTTAAGGCTTTTAAATTCTGTTCCTGGAGCAGTCAGCTAATTCCTACATGAAGGGATAACTAAGTATGATCTATATATTTAGAACATGGCCAAGACAAATGATAAAGAGAAAGCAGGCATTGCAGGGTCTAACAGCCGTGGAATTAACAGATACATCCTTCCTTTCTGTTGTGGGTCTCTTTACTACTCCCCCAAATTAGAGGAAGAGCAGCCACATAAAACCAAATAATTCTGACTTGAAGATGGATTTGAAAAATTCACCGTTTTTGCACAATGGTGACTTCTCCACAGTCGTGTTGTCCCCTGAGGATGCTCCTGGAGCTGCCAGCTTCAACGCCTGCCAAGTTTGGTTCTGTTTTATTAGCTTGACACATTGCGCAATGACAGTCTCAAGCCTTGTGTGTCTGAATTCCATCTTTCAACATATTGCTTCGGGCCTGTTGTTTTTAACTTCCCATCAGGTGCTGTCATTTTCCAGTAGTTGGCTGTGGAGAAGTACCCCCTATGCTTACCTAGCACACTATAGTTCCTGTTTACATTAAAGAAATCTGCACCAGCTGCAAGAACAATGATGACCTGCCTTCCTGGCAGAGTTTTGTATAGAGAAATGTATAAATAAAAGCCCACTCTGGAACGAAGCCAAGAGATTACATTAGGGCTTTGTCCCAAAGAAATGCTATCAATTAACTTAAATATGTGTGAATTCTCACAATAAATTAATGTCTGGTTCATGCTTTGACTAATTTTCTGTCACCAAAGATGGATGTTTCAATACAATGCTCTACAGTGCAACTTACTTAATTCACCTAAGTTAGGAGAAAATGAATGACTTCCAGTTAAAAAATTGAGTACATAAGCACTGAAAACTGCAAAATATTGCATCACAACATGTTCTGAGATCATTTATTTTTTATGTGCTCACGTAATTTTAGTAATTCATAATTTACTAGTAAATGCAGCCAAGAAGTGTTTGTAAATATTGTAAATTCTGAGTAATGTGATTTCACAGTGATACTCTCCTATGAGATTTTCCATTTTTATGGAGTAATGTCTTGGTTTTACAGCTAGGCATTAGTTTTGAAAAGCTATTAGCTGCCGTCTCACTTAGCATAAGTTTCCAAAAGTTAAAATTTCATCTTTGAAGGAACAGATGATATGACGGCTAGTATTTTTACACCGTTTAATTACTATTGATTTCTTGATCTTTTAGTCATATGCTAACTGAGCAGATGTATATAAAAGTACAAATGGATTCAAGAAGAGAGCAGAGATCTACCTGTACTAACTATTAAACCCAATGCCTAGATGCATCCTCCAGGTAAGATTTACCAAAAGAGAGATAATTCAATGCCTGTCTTGCTCTGGAAGGTGAATATTTGGTGAGATGATCCCTTCTTAGGCTACAGCACAGCCTGGCATGGATACTTTTTATTCCTGATCCTGTTGAGTCAAGAAAACATGGTCATCTTTCACATAATATCTGCATGGTGAGAAGCTCCATACCAGACTGGCTAGGGGTTTAGCCTGACCTCCCACAGCATTCATTTTCTTCTTATACATTCTTCATTGATCTCTATAGGGTCTAAAAGCCCAGGACAGTTTAAAAACACATTCCTGTTTTTATACATTCCTGTTTAAAAGGTTGGTTCATCTACCTAGGACGTTTTAAAGGATTAATGAGGCTGCTTGTATAAATAGCAACAATGACTACATCTAATCTGAAAAAATCCTCCACTGCTGGGAGTGATCCCCAGGCCAAGCAGAAGGGGACAACCCGTGCTCGTGCTCCTGTGGGCTGCCCGTCTGGAGCAGGTCAGCTATGCTGACATTACACAGCGCTCTGGCCTGGGTCTCCTCTGGGTTTTCCATCACACTTCTACGGCCCTAAACCCTAACTACCAGTCATTTATGTTATTGAAGTTTGAAATTCCTGAAATGATGGGAGGATTGTGCTGCTGCCCACATGAACGCTGTTACAATCATGGTATCATGCCAGGCCTGGGCCTTGGCATTAAGGGGAGCGGAAGTTCTCAAAGGCCCTTGGGAATAATCCTGGCAAACGAGGAATGGCGAAGTAGCTCTGCCTTCCTCTACTTACACTGTGCATGGTCTGTGATCCATGGAGCATGCTACGCCAGGAGTTGCATCTGGGTTTTGTCTCAAAGGGAAATGCACAGTTAATTGCAAAAGAGAATTAAGTACGATATGTACGTGCAGGGTGGACTATCAGGGGACCAATCAGGATTTGGGAGCAAAACAAAAGGCTAAATTTTTTGGCAAAATGCACCATCTGTTATCTGATTCTCATTGAAAAATATATCGTTAGTCACTTCTGAAAAGTTTAACTCTGCATTTTTCATTTGTTAAAGCTTATTTTTAACTGCTATCCAGAAATTTTGTTGAAATCACAGTTGCAGTGCTGACCCAGATTTGGGAATTCAGCTTTGAGGTGTCCACCGTTACATTCAATTGAATACAAACCCCGTCATTCCTGCCTGTCAACATTTTGTGTCCAGGTCCACATTTTATTCCTGCACTGAAATAAGAAAACAAATTTTGCTTGCCTTGTATTTACCCATTATATGTATATACATTTGTATCATGAGAAAAGAATACAAAAGGACTAATGAGAATTAGTTGCACAATGCTTTTTACCTGTATGTTGCTGAGTCCTCAATAAACAATGATAGGCAGCAAGAATGACTAAAATCAACATGCTCTTTACTGGGTTTTCTCTGGGTACTGGAAGTGGAATATTCAGAATCAGTTTTATTGTTTCTTCTGTCCCTTGATGCCCTGCTAACCACAAAGTCTTTTTTATGAAAAAAACACCACCACAGCACTATGAATATCCTCTGGTCTAGTTCTGAAGGACATTTCTCAAACAAATGAGGCTGGAATGCACTGCACATAAATCAGAAAAGAGAACATCAAGCATCAAAATGAGATATTAACTTCTCTGTTAAGGGTAAGCAAGGTAACTCCTAAATCTACCATTGTTAGCTGTCAGGGGTCAGCTACCTCTGCCTTCAAAGCTTGCTTGTTTTGTATCTGAATATCTACAATTTAACGGCAAACAATAAATGGAAGCATGACTCTAATTTAGAGGATTAATTATAATGTGTTGAGATCTACAGTAGAGGGTGCTGAAATGAATAGGTCAAAAAAGAGACTGAAGTTGTAATATTTAAAATTATAGACCTAGAAAAAGTTGATGTAATTTACTTACAAAGCAGTTAAGCTAATGCTTTGTTTTAGAAAAACATAATCAGATATACCCAAATTATAGAAAAAATTACATTAATCACTTCACCTTTTAAGGGAAAAAAAAAGTATTTCATAGCTATAGTATACTACAGAATACATTGGGCTTGTTATTCTTCAATGATTTGTTTTTTTCCTTAATATACTGAACAAATTTTTCAAAAAGGCATCTTTTCATTATTCCTTGAAGGTGTAAGAAACACTTTCCCATACAGAATACAGCTCTTTACTGGCAGGATTGCATGGTTTGTCATCAATTTACATTTTTCACAATTGCTCAGAACTTCAGAATGTGAAAGGATGAGCCCTTACTGTTGGAGATAAAAGCTGTATATCAGCTCAAAATGTAAGAGCCTCAAGCCTCAGAAAGGAACCATGAGCTATGTAAGTCATATAAAAATATTAGAAATACAATGAAAAAGTTGCACTTGTGGTTGCTGGTGGGATTTCATAAAACACTAAGTAAATGGAGTCATGTCATTTTGCCATTTTTTACCTGAATTTCTGCCTTTAAAATTAGGTTTCCATAGGTAGCTGCCAGTGATTTGCAAGTCTGTAGCTGTGCTGAAAACAATGCTTTTAGGGCGTTGTTCCTTATCTGTCTTTTTTCTTTAGGGAAAGGCAGAAAGTCTGGCTCACTTTCTCATCTTATAGAAGGCTTTTAAGCCTAGTCAGGAGTGGAAAAAAAAATCCATTCTTTCCAATCCTCACACATTTATGAAAGCCGTCCTTCAGTCATTCTGATTTTTCAGTTTAGAAATTAGTCCCTAATACTCTAGAATAAATTAAGCCTCCTGGCAACTGGTTGCTTTTTTTCTTTCTCTTACGCAGACCCCTCAAAGGTAACATACAGATTTCAGGGGATCACATACCTCGTAAAGCGAGCTACACTGAAGTTAGTTTCACATAGGTCAGCTTCATGTATCCTCACATTAACTACCTGAAAGACTGAAGGAAGTACATCGGTGGTTGAAAAGCTGACTGGGAATCTAGTTTCCCTCTTTTGCACAACCCTGTGCGTGGCTCCCCTCTTTCTCAATTCCCACACTCAGTTCTGAAGAGTTAAAGGATTGAAATGCAATGATATACAGTAGCAAAGCTTTCATAAAGTAGTTAGGTTCACTGGCATCTCATTGTATGTAAGACAGGAACCTTCCTATCTTACTTATGAAGCCTTTTATGAAGCCTGAGTCTTCTTAAAAACCTTCTGAAGTCAAGAAGACTTCTTTTTTTTTTTTTTTTTTTTAAGCTAGAATGGCCTGTGGATGATAAAGCAAACAGTTGCATAGAAAAAACAAACAAACAAACAAAAAACAAAAAACAACAAAAAAAACCACCAAAACCCAAGCAAGCAAGCAAGAATCTGTTCATCCTTTGTTCTATTTATGAACAAAGTTGATGCACATAGTGATAGGAAATTCTAAATTTTACACAGCCACACTGGAGAGAAGAAGGAAACATCCAGGCAGACTGAATTTGCCAGGGAAAAATGTTGCCATTTTCAGCAGCAAATTGAAAGCTCTACAGTAAACAAAATAAAACCTCAAATTAAAAAAAAAAAAAAAAAAAGAATTTGTGTTAAGCCATTTTTGTTATCTCTGGAGAAAACCTTTTCATTTTCATATGGGAGAAGAAAAGATAGTAGCATTTTGTGAGAAAAATACTAATTTTCTGTTAGAAACATCTAATATAAGGATGCATAAATTATCACTTTTTCCTAATAATACTTACACTAATATACATATTTTTATTTACTTATATTTATAAGAAAGGCATCTAACAGTTTTTTCAGTAGACATTGCCTGATAGACGGTGTTTTACCAGTGATCTTGCTAGCAGTTCATGCTTTAGAAATACTCTATTTTGTCCCAGTTCTTAGTATCCCTCTTGAACTGGAGGCCATTACCTTCAAAACTGTCATAAAAGCAACATTTTTTTTCTGCTATATGAGGAAACACCCGAAGTTGTCTAAAGAACTTAAGTTCAACAGCTACAGGCTGACTCATGTGGTTGTTTCTATTTATCATAAAGTGTACCTACATAAAGAATTCAGGTTGTGTTTCCAGGCCATCAGTTCATTTCATGCTGTTCTTATGGAAGAATGAAAATGAAGCAGTGGGAGAATTGCTTGCGAATTTTTCCTGTGTGAGGGAACTCATCAGTATATAAAACTGGTGGGGCAATACCACTGTCTCTTAGCTTCTTTCTTCACCAGCCACAGCTGGTAGCAGGAACTCTATCGACTGGGTTGAAAAGAAGCAGAATACAAGCTGCGGGCTGAAGAAAGAGAATGGGAAGGAGACATAGCAACACACGTCTCTACTGAAACTGGTGAATGAGTTGGTATCCTTAAGGATTTTCAGCCAAAAAGGAGCGTGGTTTAAACAAATGCCAGTATCAGACATCCTGGGATCTGCAAGCCTCACATCACTGCTTCACATCAAAGTGGAAGATGAAACATATAGACATTTAATGGCATCCCTTTTCTTGGCAACACAAAAAGTAGTTGTTACCATAGTCTGAAAATGTGGTAGGCACCACATCCTGCTGTATTTATTGACTACTTAAAATCCTATCTTGTGTCTTCACTGAGCCTCCCAGGGAACACAGTAAAAATGGAAACAGTACCTTTTGGGTGCATTTTCCAAAAATCCTCCCAATTGCCAAGCAATTCTTCTTTTTATTTTTGCTAGCATTTAATTTTTCAATTCAAAACTTAATTGCTTTCAGTTTGCTCATTCTTTTGATTGTGTTTGTCTAATTTTCACAGTATTCCTCAAACACAGGGCTGATAGATAATCACCCCGACTCCATTATCATCCTCAAAGGAGTGATTAACATTGTGTCTGATCTCCATGAGAAGTCAGTAATAAGCTGTGGGCATAATCCATTTTCTATTTTTGTGAAATGTAGAACTGCTGATATACCTGTTTACATCATGAAAATTGTCAAAGCCTGAGAAGGAGTGGTCCCACACACAAGCAGGTGGTGGTACCACAGATATATCTAGCAGGACTGTCAGTTTAGGAGTTTGCTAACCATTCCTTTTTTTAAGTGGGGGGAGGGAGTTGTTGGGTTTTTTTGGTGGGGTGCGTGGGTGGGTGGGGTTTTTCTTACTATTTTGACATATATTTTCTTTCACCTTAGATCCTCACTAACAGCTACAGCAGCACAAGCAAGAATTGATTAATTAAATGGAAGGAGCAGAAAAGAAGTGGCAAGAAGACTGCTTCTTAATAATATTTTGCCAGCAGAGAAATCATAATGCTGGATCACAGTGGAGTTTATTGAATAAAGCGGAATAGAACATTTTGTACTTAAAAGAATTAAGTGCTTGCTAGTAGTTCTGCTGAGTAAATGAGGTATTTCTGTTAGGTCCAATAAGCAGATCTTTAAAAAAGTGAAGAGCAGCTGATAGGCTTGTCTAAGAAGATTCAGAATGCCTCTGTAATAAGGGTAACTAATCCTTCAGGAAGAGAAAACTTGAAGTTGTAAACTYCACCCTCAAAGCCTCCCCCAAATGTTATGGGTAAAAAAAGCCAGTGTTCTACCTCAAGCAAATACTTCTTTAGAGGGTAGTGTACACTAGGAACCCATGTTCTAGGCTATACAGGGATTGAGTGAGGGTCCAGCTTGACAATGGACAAAGAGGGAGGTAGATGTTTGGGTTTGATTCTGATGGGGATTTGTTTGCTTCCTTTTGTGTCATATAAATTATTGTACCTTTGTTTCCTATTCTGAGTTTTGGAAACAAACAAAAAAACCCCACAGATTAATTCTTAGCTTCCATTGTTTTGGGTTATGGGTGGTTGCAAGCTAAAATTGAAGCTCACCATCCTTTTGGCATGCCTTCAATGAGGCAAGTGGGATATTCTGGCAGTTTGAACTCTCTCCAGTTTATGGCTCCAGAGAATCCCTAGGGTAATATTTGTCTTCTCAGCTATATCGGCCAAAAGCTAGTGAAATAGGAACCTTGGGGGGATAAGAATTTTACAGTCATACAGGCAAGTGAAAAAAAAATCCTCCTAGAAGACAATAGGGCAGTGAAGAACAAACCTGCATCCCGAGGTTACCAGGCAAGCTTGTCAGCCTTGTACTGTGACTTTTGCCTTTATTATTGTCATGGAATTGCATGACCATAGGGGTAAAATCACTCTTATTAAGGGCTTTCTACCACTGTCATTAAAAATAGTGATAAAATTTGACAAAAAATTTCAACAGGCTGAGGGTAATGCTGACATCAATTAAAAAAAACTTGTCAAACTTACTTGGAAAAGGACCAGAACTGGTGTTCTTGTTAAACTTTTTTCCCTTGCCTTCGGGGGAAAAAAAAAAAAAACAAAAAAAACCAAACAAACAAAAAAAAAAAACAAAGAAAAAAAAGAAAAAACAAACACAAGAACACGGAATTCACTATCATACATGCAAAACATGTTATGTTGTATCAAGAAGTCAAATTCATAAGGCAGATCAGCAAAAATCATAAGATGCGTTTAAAAATCTTCACAGTATTAAAGAACGATTGGAAAGTCATCAGAATCATGTTAGCACGCCTCTTTGGTCATAATACTATCAGTTTGGTTAATTCTATATAACCAAACTTATAAAATTAGTCTCCTCCTGAACTCACTATGGCTTAAGATCCATTTTGCCCATATTAACACAACTAGGATTTTTGCCATTCACAGGAACAAGAACATAGCTGAATGCTAGCATGATCTGCATCCCTCAGCGATGCCCATGTGTAGGGCTTTGATACAGGAAAAGATTTTCCTTCAGAGAAAATAATTGCTTAATTTTTAATATAGCTTTAAATTCCATAAATCAAATATTGCCTTCATGCAGTATTTATGGGTAAGAACACACAACTGATGAACACACCATAACCTGAAGTTATCAAGTCAAGATCAGATTTCTGGAAGATGTTTTTTAGTCAAAGACAACTTACAGAACTTATTACAGGAATAAGTGCATTAAATTTTCCAGTTTTGTTATATAAAGTGTCAGGCCAGATGGTCTAATTGTTGCTTCCAGGGTCAAAACCTATGAACATGCTAATATGTTATCTTGAATTGTGACAGATTTAAGTATGTGCTTAAGTGCTTTTCTGTACCAGGTTCTAAGTTTTAAAATTATTTTTGTTGCAAGTGGAAGATTCCTGAGAGAAGGGAACACTACTCTGTGAATTAAAAAAAAAAAAAAAAAAAAATCCTTACCAACAATACATTTGGTCTTAATTGTAGCTAGTAAATACCTTTTTTAGAAGTAATTCCAAAGACTTTTAATTATGGATTCAGTAGGGAGACACAAATATTTTTACTGGGATTACTTAAAAAGAATATAATGAGCAGTTTGAAGCAGTCTACAAACCTAGAGACTGTGCAAAGAAGGTAATTATATAATTGGGAATATGTCAGCACCTATACTCTGAATCAGAGAAAGGACTTAAAAGGGAAAACATCTTTCTTTTATTTGAATTTTATGGGTTTAAAAAAAAAAAGTAATCGATCACTTTTCCTTGAGAATAGGTGTTAGGTTTCTTCCCCTGTAATTTATACCAAATTGTCCTCTGACATTTCATTTTGCTGTTTAAAATTGTTGCAACTTTGAATAAAACATCTTTTGTGCTTTGTGTGTTGTAAATTAATTGCTCCTGTCAGATGAACAGCTCATCTTGGGAATACAGCAAATTATTGTATACTTGACAGTGGTTTTTTAGTGCACCCATGAAAACTGAAGGGAACTGATGCAAAAGAAACACCCAAAACAAAACAACAAGCCCCACTCCTCCCTGAACAAATAAAATAATAAGCAGAGCTCAGTTCATCTTGGAAAGGGCCTCCAAGCACTGTCACGTCAGATACTGGAGAGTAGAGTACATTCACCCTTCAGGAAAGATGTTTTTAAATTCATTTCAGTCATTACTCGTAATTGAGTTTAACAGCTGAAAATCCTTCAGTTGACCTCCTGTCTGTCTTTGTTTCTTCTTCTAATACAATTGCTCAGAGAGCAAAAAGTCTATCCAAACAATCTGGAATGACAACAACAGTACRCATACATACACATACACACATATATATACACACATATATAACAACAATATGTTGTATATGGACAACAATATGTATATTGTATTGTTTTTATATACATATATATGTGTAATATATGTTTGTATTGTTGTTAAATATATATAACAACAATAGATATTTTTATATATATACCATACCCCTACACACAGAATAAAAAAAGTCAAAGCCATCTGTTTTGAGAATGTTAGAACCGATGCAGGTAAATAATTGCAATTGCTTAAATTGCTTTTTTTCTATACACAAAGAAAATCTCAGAGCCACATGGTACAAACAGATCACATATGGAAACTAATTAAAACCCTGTCAAAGTGAGCCTGTCATCTTCAACTGAAGTGAGTGAGCAAGAAAATGGAACAACACTGCTATAAAATTTGGCACAATAAGTTGCTTCATTTGAAAATATCTTGAGAGAATTTAGAAGCTGAAATAGCCTCTTGAAAACACTGTTTTAAAGCAGGTATACTTATCACGCCCCTGTCCCTGTCCTATCAGCATTTCTTTTTGTCCCTGTCCTATCAGCATTTCATGCACGCAGCATGGGGGATTTCAACTTACCAGATGTCTGCTGGAAATACAATACAGCAGAGAGGAAACAGTCTAGGAGGTTCCTGGAGTGTGTGGAAGATAACTTCCTGACACAGCTGGTGAGTGAACCAACTAGGGAAGGTGCCCCGCTGGACCTGTTGTCTGTGAGCAGAGAAGGACTTGTGGGTGATGTGATGGTTGGAGGCTGTCTTGGGCACAGCAATCACAAAATGATAGAGTTTTTGATTCTTGGAGAAGTAAGGAGGGGGGTCAGCAGAACTGCTACCTTGGACTTCCAGAGGGCAGACTTTGGCCTGTTTAAGAGACTGGTTGACAGAGTCCCTTGGGAGGCAGTCCTGAAGGGCAAAGGAGTCCAGGAAGGCTGGGTATTCTTCAAGAAGGAAGTCTTAAAGGTGCAGGAGGAGGCCATCCCCACATGCCAAAAGACGAGCCGGCGGGGAAGAAGAGCGGCCTGGCTGAACAGAGAGCTTTGGCTGGAACTCAGGAAAAAAAGGAGAGTTCATGACCTTTGGAAGAAGGGGCAGGCAACTCAGGAGGACTACAAGGATGTCGTGAGGTGATGCAGGGAGAAAAGTAGAAGGGCCAAAGCCTAACTAGAACTTAATCTGGCTATGCCATAAAAGGCAATAAAAAATGTTTCTATAAATACCTTAGCAACAAAGGGAGGGCTAAGGAGAATCTCCATCCTTTATTGGATGCGGGGGGAAACATAGTGACAAAGGATGAGGAAAAGGCTGAGGTACTTAATGCCTTCTTTGCCTCAGTCTTTAATAGTAAGACCAGTTGTTCTCCGGGTACCCAGCCCCCTGAGCTGGAAGACAGGGATGGCAAGTAGAATGAAGCCCCCATGATCCAAGGGGAAATGGTTAGCGACCTGCTACACCACTTAGACACACACAAGTCTATGGGGCCACATGGGATCCACCAAAGGGTACTGAGGGAGTTGGAGGAAGTGCTCACCAAGCCACTTTCAATCCTTTATCAGTAGTCCTGGCTAACCAGGGAGGTCCCAGTTGACTGGAGGTTAGCAAAATGTGACGCCCATCTACAAGAAGGGCCAGAAGGAGGATCCAGGGAACTACAGGCCTGTTAGTCTGACCTCGGTGCCGGGGAAGGTTATGGAGCAGATCATCTTGAGGGCCATCATGCGGCACGTACAGGACAACCAGGTGATCAGGCCCAGTCAGCATGGGTTTATGAAAGGTAGGTCTTGCTTGACTAACCTGATCTCCTGCTATGACAAGGTGACCCGCCTAGTGGATGAGGGAAAGGCTGTGGATGTTGTCTACCTAGACTTTAGTAAAGCCTTTGACACCATCCCACAGCGTTCTCCTGGAGAAACTGGCTGCTCATGGCTTGGACGGGCGTACTCCTYGCTGGGTAAAAAACTGGCTGGATGGCCAAGCCCAAAGAGTTGTGGTGAATGGAGCTAAATCCAGTTGGCGGCCGGTCACAAGTGGTCTTCCCCAGGGCTTAGTATTGGGGCCAGTTCTGTTTAATATTTTTATCAATCATCTGGACGAGGGGATTGAGTGCACCCTCAGTAAGTTCGCAGGCAACACCAAGTTGGGCAGGAGTGTTGATCTGCTTGAGGGTATGAAGGCTCTGCAGAGGGGTCTGGACAGGCTGGATCGATGGGCCGAGGCCAACTGTATGRGRTTCAACAAGGCCAAGTGCCGGGTCCTGCACTTGGGTCACAACAACCCCATGCAACGCTACAGGCTTGGGGAAGAGTGGCTGGAAAGCTGCCTGGTGGAAAAGGACCTGGCGGTGTTGGTTGACACCTGGCTGAGTATGAGCTGGCAGTGTGCCCAGGTGGCCAAGAAGGCCAACAGCATCCTGGCYTGTMTCRGAAATAGTGTGGCCAGCAGGACTAGGGAAGTGATCGTGCCCCTGTACTCAACACTGGTGAGGCCGCACCTTGAATACTGTGTTCGGTTTTGGGCCCCTCACTACAAGAAGGACATTGAGGTGCTGGAGCGCGTCCAAAGAAGGGCAACGAAGCTGTTGAAGGGTCTAGAGAACAAGTCTTATGAGGAACGGCTGAGGGAACTGGGACTGTTTAGCCTGGAGAAGAGGAGGCTCAGGAGAGACCTTATCGCCCCCTACGACTACCTGAAAGGAGGTTGTAGCAAGGTGGGTGTCGGTCTCTTCTCCCAGGTAACAAGCGATGGGACAAGAGGAAATGGCCTCAAGTTGCACCAGGGGAGGTTTAGATTGGATATTAGGAAAAATTTCTTCACCAAAAGAGTTGTCAAGCATTGGAACAGGCTGCCCAGGGAAGTGGTTGAGTCATCATCCCTGGAGGTATTTAAAAGATGTGCAGATGTGGCGCTTAGGGTCACGGTTTAGTGGTGGACTTGGCAGTGCTAGGTTAATGGTTTGACTTGATAATCTTAAAGGTCTTTTCCAACCTAAGAGATTCTATGATTCTATGATTCTTTTTGAAATATGATCAGTATGTTTGACCAAGCTAATTCTTAAACTATGCACTTCTGAGGGAGGCACTTACTATTTTACCACCTATCAAATAGAAAAGGTGAGGAAAAAAGAAGCTTTTGCTAATTGGTTTACAAAAATATGTTCTCAGACAGTGTACAAGTTCCACTTCTACCTTTCTTGTTGCCTCATTTCTTTCCCAGCTAATAGAACAGCCAAACTTTTTCACTCCTAAGGAAAGAGAGGATAAGGTTTGACATCTCTCTACTGATGTTTTAATCATCTTCTGAATACCTTAGATCTGTTCTACTGAAGGAAAAAAAGATTCTCACCTAGGTTTTCTGCCTGCTCTAATCCAGTAGTTTGTCCAGCTCCACTTCTCATACAAAAAGCACTCTCTAAATATATCTCCACCATAAAAGAGCTTACTAACCTGGAGTTTCTCTTTCACCAGTATTTCTTTCAGGGCCCTGACCAACCTCACCTGGAGCCTCCACCCACACCAGTCATCCCAGGAACTTTATTTAAGCTCAGCCTGGGGCATCCAGTCCCTGCCTGAGCTATACCAGAAAAGTGGTAGTCTCTAGCTCAGCTATAGCCTGGTCATGAGTCCTGTTGATACTGATCCTGACCTATAGACTGATTTCTTAGCCCTGCCTTATCACAATGTATCTGTCTGGAAGTTGCTGTATCTCATCCTAACCCTGACCTTCAGGCTAAATTAATGGCTTGACCTTGGACCTGCCTCATCACCATGGAACTGCCTTTTGATCAGGACTCTTGGTTGGACCTGACCACAATCTCCAGGTCTGTCCTGCTGCCTTGCTTGGGTACTTTGGGATGGGCCCTCACTGGTAGGAGGGCCCCTCTGGCTTGGGAGTCATGTGCAGCTTCTGTCCCTTAGGGAGCAGCTGGCCCATGGTGCTCCCAAGAGCTTCCTCCCTCCAGAAATGCTAGCTGCATCCCATACCTTCTCCGTAAGAAGCTCAATCTTCTCCTTATCTTCTTTGTATAGAAACATACAATATGTTGAGGTATTGCTGTTTTCTCTCTCTTCTTCCAGACATTTGGAAACATTTTTCCTGACTGTATTCTTAGCATGTGTTATAATATATTACAGTCCTGTTTCACATACTGGAAGGTGAGTAAAAAGGAGAAGAGGCCTCCATATTTGGTTGTTTGTTTTTATATTAAATCATTTCTTTAGTAAGACCAACATTTACAGACATGCTGGAATTGTCACGAGTTGCAATGCAAACAGACTGACATTTTATAAGTGCCTTCAAAATACAGCCTTTTTCCTCCTTCCAAGTCACATCCTGGCTGCATCTCTGTAATAACTGAAATTGTCATTATAGCTGAGAAAACATATAATTGTTGCAGCCTCCAGTAGTTACTAGTATGCAGCCCCCAACAAACCTATGTACAAGATAGGATATTTATTAGTATAACTTCTTATACTGAAGTTCTATGAATCTAAATTTCTTTAAATACAAGGATCTTCAGACACATTTTCCACTTCTCTGCCCTTATTATAGTCATAGCAAATGACCTTACTGCAATGTAGTTGTCCCTTGCTTCAGTTAGTGACTTGATTTTTTTCATATTATTTCCTATCTAGTTTCTTCTAACTTGCTTGCTTCCTGAGTGCTGGTTCTGCTGGACACCAATTGCTCATGATAATAAGTTGGCCTAAAAACAAAATGATTTTATCCAGACCAACTGTATTTTTGCTGAGATGTTTTCTAGTGTATGAAATTGTTTGTGTAACAATATCATAACACAACAGTTAAGCATTGCTTAGTGTGCCCTGTCCTTTCGCTTTGTCTCCAGATTTTGGTATTCTCTCCATTTTTGCTGCTTACTGTTAATTTCCCTGAGTATACGTATCCAGGGAATGACTTGAGYCCAGTGGTACTGAATTACTAGAGTTTTAATGTGATGCATTATGCCACATATATTTATTTACAGCTTGCAAATTATACATTCCATTTGAAATCATCATTCCCAATGCCCAAATGTCCCCAATATGATCTATCTTCAAATTCAGAGGCTGTGCTAGCTTTACAATTGTTTTATAAGAGCAGTCCTGGAATACTTTCATTTCTGCAGCTCAAGACAAACCTACTTCAAGGCTCAGCATGTCTTCCTATTGGCACCATTGCTGCTGTTGTCACTTCATCTTTTAATGTTTCAATAGTGATGGTCCCCAACACTTTATGGACAAAGAAAGTTCAGAGCTCCTTGCCTAAGAAGCATTTATGAGAGATACCTCTGAATAATTCAGAAAAGTCAGTGATGATAAATATTGTGCATGGAAGCAGTTGTAGTATTTTAACTTTGATTTCCATTGAATTTCAAAGAGACCTTCTAGATTTGAACTGGCAACAGCCAGAAAAGATGCAGAGGCAAACATACTCAAAGTCAAAAAAATGTACCATAAAACAGTACTTAAGTACTTAGAAATTGATTTTATGAGGAATACTGTGATTTTTTTTTTTTACTAGCTTCCCTTGAAATTTGTTTTTACTTAAAACATGAAATATAATATTCCATTCCTCAATGATTTTCCATTTCCAATCATGTTGCATTATCAAATATGTATTTCAATTAAGTATGCAGTGCTTTTTGTGGCATATTCTTGGGTAGTCAGAAAGTGGTTTTGTCACAATTTGAGGAAAAATAATGGACAAGTTAGGGCAGAATTGAAAATCTTTAAGTACATTTATTTTATTTACAAAATGGAGCAGAAGTAGGAGGCAACTCTGTGAGAAGAACCAAATAAAGGAATAGAGTTTCTCCTGTGATTATGTAGGAGTGAATGAGGTAGCAATGTTAACTTCAATCCAATCAAGGTCCAGGACTCTTATGTAAGTTTTGCAAATCATTTAAGTACCATTTAAGAAGGGAGGTTTCTTTCATGTTAACGATGAGCAGAGAACGGAAGGGTTTGGTAACTAACATTTGTTTATTGTGGATTCTGTGCGCGTAACTTCTGCATCCTGATTCATTCACTGACCGAGTAGGAGGAGTTTGGAATTTGCCTTTAGTTTTTAATACTTATTTTCCTTCCTGTAGAATAGTTGCATATACACTGTTTAGGTATAAATACGTTGTACACTGTTTAGGGTAGAAGAAAGTATATTTTATGAATGGTGACTGGAAATCAAATCAATATGTGCATGTTTAGACTACTGTATATAAGTGAGGTCTGAAAGGTGGTTTTGTGTTTGGAAACAGGCTTCTCTCCACCCATTTATCTATCATTAAAAATATAAGTGATATTGCATTTTGTATTCCTTGGTTGTAGGACTTCTGGACTCCCCATTAATCCTTTAGGCTCTCTTTACGCTTATAGTGGAAAGTTTATTCAACAGCATGAAGGGTACAGTCGTTCACTGCTGCCAATGGATGTTTGATGTAAACATTTCAAAGATTATTTCTAGTAATTAATATATGTAGCTTGACTATGCCCAGGAGCTCTGGCCTAGAACAAATATGATTAATTGATCTCTACAGCCTGCACTGAGTTTGGATATCTTCCACTGCAAAGACTGCACATCCTGCTACCTTGTAAGATTTCTCAGATCCAGACTCTGTTCAGCAGTCACGCTGAAGCAGGACCAGAATAAATCATTGCAGAGTCTCTAAGCCAACAGATATCATTAGGCTTGAAGTTTCAAGCTTAGACAGATGTCCTGAGACTGCAGTACAGATCCATCTGTAATCAGTGAAAATGAAGAGGAAAAACTACAGTTGCATCTCTACAGTGAATACTGATTGAATCCAAAACTCAGGTAGAAACAGCCAAGGCACTTTGGTCCACTTCTTTTGAGCAAGTTTGACATGACTTTATGCAGTGGATCTAGACCTCAGTTTGCATATTTCCAAGTGATATACAAATATTAATCCAGGAGGACTATTTAGAAATCTGGATCTCACAGAAGGCAGCCATTCAGTACCACCTTCATATTCAGAAATTATGAAAAGGAAGGAGAGGAAGAAGATTTTATCTTTTCGTTTCATTGAGGCTGCAGAATAGTCAGCTGAAAGATTTCAACAGCTGTCAGACTTTTTTCTCCTTGAAAAATCCTACAAGAAATAAAAGCTCAAGTAACTTCATATTTCCAGTTCTACCAGTAATGGGAGCACTGGAAGACCTGCCAAGTCTGTACTTTCATGGCATTTTTATTTGGTTGCAGAACAAAGAAGCTCAGAGCATAGATATGCATATGAGATGAAATGTAGATTTTGTCCTTCAAATTACAATTTCAATGCCTTTGAATTTCACCCAATCAGCATTCCTGATTTTCAGACCCTTTCCTAGTAACCTTCCTATGACAGTTTCCTGACATCTCTTGCTGTCATCCACATTCAATCAAGTTACAGAGATAGTGCTTGTAATGTATATTTTAATTTGATTCTTTTGAAAGGTAACTCTTATGCTGGCTTTCAGAAGGGACTGGCATGTTAGGCAAAGCACAGGAAGTACTTAAACAAACAATAATTGGAACAACTAGTGAATTCAAATTTCTATCATTTTTATTTTGTTCTATTTGACTTGCCCTCATTTACAGAGTCAGACAACATATCCATGGTCACGTCCCGCCTGTGCGGGAGAGGTGACTCAGATTTGCAAATTCCCTTGGTATGGATTAAGGTGAAACGACACTCAAAGTCTGTACATAAGCAAAGACTTTTACTCTATAGCTAGGCTCATTGGTAAATAATTGGATAACAGAAAAACTTGCCGCTCGCCACTGATGTGGGAGTTTATGAAATAATTGGGTAGCAGAAAAGCCTATTGCTCACCACTGCTGTGGGAGTTTATGCCTTGTGTTACTTACTAGGAAAAGGTAGAAGAATAAAAGAAAGAAAGAAGGAGAGAGTGAGAGAAAGAAAGAGAGAGGAAGAGATCACCGGTCCAGGTTCCAGCATTGGTCCAGCCGATGGGGGTCTCTGGTCCGCAGGAGTGCTCCTTCAAAAGTTCCCGAAAATGAGTCCCAAGTCCCCAGATCGAAAGTCGAAAGAGAGAAAGAAAAAACCTATTCCCCTCCTTGCCTTCCCCTTTTATGCCCGCCGTTCACTTCAAACTGCCCCTCTGCTACGGGGGTAGTTTCGTAGTTCACTTCTATTGGTTCTTATATGTCTCGTCTTCACTTAAAGTCACAGTGTCCTTTCTTTTTACTGCACATATTCAGTGGGGAAGGGGCTTTGTTGGGTAGGGGGCTTTTCCTGCTGGTGGGTGGATTTTTTAGTATGCTAATTAGGATAGTTCACTCAGTTCAAGTAGTTGTTTCTTTGGTTTTATCACTAGTCCTTGTTTTCTTAGCACTTATCTGGATACTCCCTTATTTGGCTGACTTATGGTGTCATCATATTTCTTCTCCCAAGGCCAGACCCAATTAACTCTCTACAGAGGAGCCTTCCTGGGATTCATCATCCCTCAGTCTTGTGAGTGTTTGAGACATTCCTCGGACAGGCTCAGGGGATCTCCACCCCCTGCTCCCTTACCAAGTTTTGTCTCCTGTCACTGGAAAACAGGTCTGTGTTCCAGTGGGTTACAAGTTGGCCTTGGTGTTAGCTGCCAGTTGGTCTCTTACATCCATAAAATTTCATTCTCTATTCCTCAGCTAAGTTATTGCTCCATTCACATGTTAAGAAAGCTTCAGAAAGCAGACTTTCATATCTTCATAGCAGAATGGATAATTTAACTAACACATTTCACTGAATGAATTTATGATGTTTTCTCCTTGTCTTGTTGTTATGAGTGTATCTGTCCAATAATGATGTTTTGCACTCACTGGATCAATTAAGAAGATTCTAAATTCAGTTACACTATTATAATATTCATATTGCAATGAAACCATCTAAATTGCAAAGAATTTTTCACAATGAGAACAATCAGCCATTGGAATAATCTCCCCAGGGAAGTGGTGGGTTCCCCAACATTGGACACTTTTAAGATTTGTCTGGACAGGGTGCTGGGCCGTCTTGTCTAGACTGTGTTTTTGCCAAGAAGGGTTGGGCCAGATGATCCTTGAGGTCCCTTCCAACCTGGTATTCTATGATTCTATGATTCTATGAATTATTTCTGTTCCCTGATTGGATGAGAGCTCAAACCCCTTCAGCACAAATATTAAAGGTAATTTAACACTGCTTTCCATAGCATTCATGCCAGTAAACTGCATTTCTCCAATGTTTGTGGAAAGCAAATATAAAAAACCTTGGAACTTGGCCAAATGAATTAATTTATAATTCCAAAGAATGTTCCTAAGAGATTTTGTATTGTTCACCATATTCTTTTTAATAAAGAACTGATGTTGATCCTGGAGAGAACTTGATTCTACAGTGAGGAAGGAGACCAAGCTAGAAAGAAGTCATTATCTTGCATCTTGTGGCCATACCTTTCAGCTTGTATTGCACAGTAACAACTTTAAATAAACTTGAAAAGAAGGAAATTGTTCCTACAAATGGCCCTGGTAAATCATTCTGAATCTGTAGAACAAACAGACAACAGTTGCATAGATTTTTGGACTTAATAATGTGGTTGTATAGGCATGGCATAACACCTGTGTTCTAGTACTGAACACTGAATTTGTTTACAGGTGTATTTTTTTTAGTTTTTTTCCTTCTGTTCAAATAAACTTCTTTGAAATAATATGAAATAAATTATGTTAGGATGTTGCAACTTCTTTTCGGAAGGTCTTAGGTAAATTATGTTTTACTTACTATGTGTTCACTCAGAATTTGGTTCTATGATCTCATGTGAAAGAGAGAATATAAAGTACATTGGATGAATCATAGATAGGCTTTATTTTGCATGTTGATTGTATTGCTGATTAATTGAAGGATGGAACATATGACACAGAAAGCATTAAATGCAATTTCTGATATAATCTTTTAGAACTGACACGCCATGTTTACAGAAAAATTACTGTTATGAAAGTAGCAAGGAACTGGCTACAGAATGAAATGGCTTCAGTATTTTTTAGACTGACTCATGAGTATGAATTCTTACTGCTGTTACAAATCATGCTGTTCTGGGGGTTTGACCATTAGCTGAAGAATTCAAATCAATGGTTCATAATTTCCCAACAAGGACACTAAATGCATAACCTTACGTCTCATGCAGCTTGACAGAGTGCAATTCATCTCTTACTTCAAATTGCCTTGCTGCCTCTATTTATAATATTAACAAGTCCCAAGCAGACCAGACAAGAATGTAGAAATTAAATGTAGATCTGAAAGCACTCAGGTGGTTTTTATTTTGCTTTGTTTTCTCCCTTTATCTGAGAGAGTAGACATTTGAAAATACCATGGTACTGCAGTAAAAGAGGAACAATTTCTGAAGAGAAGTTGTAAGCAGAGCTGATGATCAGCAGAGAGGCAAATGTCAGTTCTTGGAACAGGGAGCAGACAGAAGCACTGAGCAACTGCTGAAATGAATAGCACACAAAAAATGTTCACACATGATAAAGAATCAAGAAAGAAGGAAAAACATAATTTAAAAGTTACAGTAGAAGAAAAAACTGATTTACCCAAATGCATCCATGACAATATAACTTCCTAAAAGAATCATGCCTAGTTCATATATTGCTACTTAGGAATACAGTGGCCTCTCCGTTCTATCCTGGAGAAAGATATTTCTAAGCTCTACTGTACTGAACTGGAAAGGTGATGATGTTGGCAGTCCTGACATATACACATTACAGTTTCACAAAATGTATGTGCGTCTATATATATGTAGTCATTTATACAAGAATTCCCATGCACTAGTATAATGGTTTTCTTGCTAGTTATTATGCCAATCCATTCATCTCAGGAAAAAAATCATATTCTAGCTCTATTTTTAACCTGATACAGAACTTGACAATAGATCAGGTATGGAGGTCTGCTCAGAAATCTCAGCAATTGGTCACATTATCTGCCTAAACAATGCCCTCTGCCATTCAAAATAAACTGGCTCATCCTGTTCTGAATATTCTCCCCTTAAACTTAATCTCCCTTTATTGTGTGTTAAATATGTACACACACATATATATATGTGTGTGTATATGTGTATATACCCCCCATGCACATACATGTGTATGTGAGGGCTTCTGCCATTTCCAAGGACTTTGGTTTGAAGAAATACTTGAATGACAGTTATGCTATTTTCATCACATCCCTTTTGAAATGTCTGTCAGGCTTGATTTTGATGACATCATCTATTTTGTCCTGTGTGCTTCAGGCCACAATTTAAATGAAACCTGAGAAAACTTTGTCATCAGATAGTCTAAGAATGAGATAAGTAGTATGCAGCAAGACATCCAACATGAAAGTGGGAAATAAAAGACCTCCCTGTCAGCTCCTGTTCAGAATCTTTACAAGTATAATGCTATCTCTGTTTTAATCTAGCCTTTAGTCTTGAAGCCTCAATACATTTTTAAATTTACTTTTTTTAAATAACTGATCTAGAGGAATTGAGTTAATGGCACTTTCGTAATTTGCTCACTATTGTGAGTTTGCTCTAAACATTATTAGTAAGCAGTTACATGCAGTATTTTCTAAATTTATCATACTTATTTTAAGAAAGAACCAGGATGTGTGTTACAGACTACTCAGGGTTCTTAATTTATTCATTAATGAGCAAAGCAGTGCCTCAGATGTTGTATCTCAGAGGCTTGAATTCCAGATTTATCACTTCTGGATCATAGGATCACACCTGCTATTTTTGTAAAAACAAATGAAGAGRAGAAAAGAGAATCCTTTAAAATAATACAGTTCTGTTCTTTCTCTCTCCTGTAAAGACAAATAATAACAAAAGAGAGAGAGGGAAAAAAGGGGAAGTATTCCTAAGCAAAATCCTGCAATGTAAATTGTGGTAGTTTAATAAGCTGAGGAGTGAAAGTTGGCTAGTTTTGCTGCAATTTAACCAAAATATGTATTCTATGTTGTGATAGAAATGCTTTGAGCTATTCTCGCAACCTGACACATCCCAGCTTCCCTTGTACCCTTTTTGTAAGTGTAGCTCTTTCTTTTGCCTTGTGGTTTGCTGGTGTTTTGGGGAGAATATGGATTTCTTGCTGGTATTATGAAGATACTGTTCTTCCAGTCCTAAGTGGCCAATGATATGATGCATTTTTCTTTCTCAATTGAAGAGTGTTAGCAAAGCAAATACACCTCTCTGTTAGGAGATTAAATTGTACACTAGATCTGCAATGAATGGTAAGTGAAGGGTGAAATACTCTCATTTCAAATCTTACATATAATTTAAAGTGTTGATTCCATCAGGGAAGGGAATGTAAATTGATGCATAAGCTTTTGTGCACCTTACATATTTTCTCAAGGATCTCTGTTTAGACTACTGAGAAAAACCGAGGCTTTATTGTTAATGCTACTAAGTCAATACTTGAATCACAACCTGAAACTAATTTTTTTTCTGACTCAAGGATCACTAGAACTGCTAAATTCCAGTTTGGGAATATATTAGCATATGTAGTGCCTACCAAAGTTGTTTCTGGAGCTTCAGAGTAAACTAGTCTTTTAAAGAAGCTCTTCATATTTCATATTGAATGGTTCTATAAAAAGAAGGGGAGATACAGGGGCAAGTGGGACAAATATTAAGAAGTTTTTTTAACCCTAAGCATTTTTATCATCAGTCTGCCTCACCATCTCTAAAATTAAGCACCAATATTGATTACTTAATATCATATAAAGAAACTTAAGACAAAATACAGAGTACACAAAATTTCCAACAGGAATTTGCTTCCTCTCTTTATTATTAAATATTCAGTTTTCTAGGTATAGTATTAAAACTGAAACAAAGTATGTAGCCACAGAAAAGTCAATCTGTTAATCTGAGTCAAATTTAGTGTTGGATTTTAAAATGCAGAAAGGACCATGATACAGAGTTTTCACAGAAACTAATAACGTTGCTCTCTTCAGAGAGGTTTCTTAATCTCTTCAAAGTTTAAGAAATAGGATTAAGGAACAGGCATAAGAAAAGTTTATCTTCTCTAAAAATTTGTAGATAACAAAAAATTGTTGATATTTTTAAGGTTACCCATGTTTGGTGGCTGAAATCTTGGTGGCTTGATTTTTGGCATCAGTGAGATAAGATTTTCAGTAGTAAGTTATGAKGTTGCTGCAACAATATCTCTAGCGCACAGATACATTTTGGAGTTCTCCACATACCTGTACCAAACTATTGCCATAAGTTAGAAGACTCAATCCAATAAATATTTAAGAGTTAACATATCTGAACATTTGTCTGAAATTTTACAAAAATCTTCTACTAGAATTCATTAAGTTTGTTCGTACAGCTTTTTAGAACTATAGACTGCAATTAATACAAGAAAATCTTATAATGAGAGAACAGGTTTTGTAACTTCTCAGGTCCTGTTGGTTTTACAGTATTCCTGAGTTTATGCCTATTCAATACTATTGTTAGCACACATAGACAGAATAAGATGTAACAGCCATGCATTATTTAAAAGCCATGCCTTGACAAGTGATGACAGTTGAACATAACAATTTTGGAGATGCTTATTTGTTAAGATTTCACAATAATCACTTTTCAGACTTCTTGAAAAATTCCTGTTAAATAATAGCTTGAAGCAGCTCAGCAACAGCATTTTATTCTATTAAACTAGAAAATTCCTCCCCAAACCATCTAGGCTGGCAGGTGTTCATCATCAGATCTAGGTTGCTATGAGACAAGAGATTGCTTATGCTAATTAGTCATGTAGCAAGAAACTCCAATTTTGCTCATTTGAAACAACTTATGTTTGCAAGGGCATATTATCAGTACCTGTAAAGCTCAAGGTGTACAACTCAAGAATGTGAGAAAAAGCTGCTTCAGAGTAAGGCCTGTGGTGGGGCTACTCATATGCATAAAAGCTCTCAGGTTCGTCCCTACCTCTCTGACCCATGGACAGTTGCTTTATATGAATGATGTGTTAGCGTTTACCTCTGTGAGATAGATTAAGTCCCAAGTCCAGCTCAGTCATTCAGTTTAACTAACAGAAATTGGAAGTGCCTCTCCAAATTGGAACCATTGTGTTGAATTTTTCTCATGTGAACCTTCTTAATGCTTCCAGGCCCAGGACAGGAGAAGGTAGGAAATATTACACAGTTCGAATACTCTAGTTATGATTTTTTGTTATTTGTATTATAATAAAACCCAGAAGCTCAAGCTAAGGTTACTATAGCATTCAGTAATCAACATTATAAACAGCCAATAGACATGGCTACAGAATTTCTCATATTGGACCTGGAACAAGCAAAGGATAAAATTTAGACAGTCCAAAATATGCTTAAATTGAGACAAATTCAGACAGTATACTCTCCAACCCTGGTAACACTCTAAGTAAAAGAAGACTCCAATTCCGGATCCCAAACTTCCCTACCCACTGGCTCCCAAACACTTTATTGCATATGACCATCTAACCACTTAGTCTCTTTGGAAACAACGTCAAAATTCAAAGATAGGTTGGGAGAGGCATACAAGCACTGATGATGTTTCCACTTAGGCAAAGACTGAAAAGGGGCCGAGTTCATTCTAAAGCACAGTTGTCCAGGATTTCACAGTCATGGTGGTTTCATTCAAGTGTGTAACAATCAGAGGAGACAGTGTAACTAATAGTTTCACTGAATAGTTTCAAGAGGAACTTCTTGTCCCTGTGTCCAGGGTAGCATATGCATATTTTTCTTCAATGCAATGTATGTAAGGATTTCCAAGAGACCAGAACTCAGGGAGTCCTCAGGCCACTAGGATACAGTCAAACTTGGTTTTGCTTATTGTTATTTTTGCCTCATAAATCTTGCAGAGCTTGCAGAAGTACCTTTGGCAGGGAAAAGGCAGCTTGTCATGGTCTCACCCGTAACTGGAGAATAATACTGTAAGTGAGGGTTTGAATTCTCTCTGACCAATGAAGTCCCCATCACCCTTATCTAATGGCGGTTTCTCTGTTTTTTCAAGTACTCAAAAGCAGGATATTTTCCTCTTCAAGTTTCCTATGCCTATTCTGAAACCCAGCTAAGAGATTCCTAATGAGCAGCCCTTAATCAACTGTCAAGGCATCAGAGATCACCTTAGACAAGTTCTTTGCCTGCTCTTTCTTACTGGCTGGTTGTAGCTGCTCCCTGCCAAGCCTGCAAGAGCACTGAATCACTCTGAAGATCCTGCTGTCTGTTAGAGGACTGAGACTCATGTATTTGAGTCCATACTGTCTCTTAGCGCAAAGTCATGAAATGAAGTCAGATCCAGAGACAGCATCTAGATCTTCTGAGGTCATGCATTCCAGGTATGTAGTTAGTTCAAACAGCATAACAAAATATTCATTTTTGCAGCTAGAGGTTTTTTTCTATTTTGTCTGTGTCCTGTTGGTTTTTGGTGTATGCAACACAATGCGTGTGGACTGACTCCAAGAAAGAGACTCTAGGCAGTTGTAGCTTCCCCAATGACTAATACTTGATCATATCTGTTTTAGGATAAGCATCCATCTGGCTTAATCAGTATATAGGGGCCCAGATTCTATTTTCCTTTCTCTTGATGGCACACAGCCACCTTGACAATGAAGCATTAAAAAAAATAAAAAAAAATAAAAAAAAATTACTGTATTTAATGTGGCAGACCAGCTTATGATGAGCACAAAACTGCATTAGACTTTTAATTCATAGTGCTAATAAGCAGCAGGCAGCCTTCCACAGAAACAGTGATTTGCAGTGTGCAGTTTATGTTGCTTTCCCTGATTCTACACGCACCACTTTTTTTTTTAATCAGAAAAGTCCCTGTTTTCAATTGAAACACCTGCAGAATAGTCAGAACCCAAGAATGAAACTTTACTGCTAAAAAAACCTGCACTCGGATTAATACTGCAGGCCAGTTTTTACTTAAGATCCTCCTGGGGAACCTTAACCATCTCCAGCTCTGTCTACATTAGCAAGTCACAGGCATAACAGAAGTGGATCTTCAAGAACGAATCACATGATGCTGAAGACTTGATGTTCATATGTGTTTTAGAGGTTGAGATGGGGTTGTTAGAAACAGTATACTTCATTTCACAAAGTTCTAATGCTTGACTGAGGGTGTGATTTTGGATCTCAGTCCATTCCTAAATTTTCATTTTCATTGCCTCAAAATATTTAAAGGCTCAAAACTTGTGGTCTATCTAGTAATTTAACTTTAAAGAGTGGAACTGTTGGAATTCTTGCAGAGCCCCTCTATTTCAGGTTGAAAAGAAATGTCCCCCTACACCTCCCAGTCCTTAAAGTTCCCATAATAAAAAAATTTTAAAAAAGAATTAAAGAAAAAAAAAAAAAGTCATCTCTGTGAAGCTGACCTGAAAGGGATTCATTACTTTCCCCACAGAGAAAACTGTTGTGGCAAGAGATGAAGCAATGTTAAGTGTTCCACTCAATTGTTGAATGGAATCATTTGGCTGGAATCATTAAAGTCTTATTCACTCATGCAGCAAGCAAACTGAGAAACCTGCTGATTCAAGGAAAATTTGATTGTTTTATAGACATCATTCTTCAGCCAATTAAGGAGAAGCAAAGTTTGGTTCTGTCTTGATGTGGGGGACAGGAAAACAGGCATTTAATTTTCTGGTAGCACAAACTCTTATAAATTGAGAAGGGAAAAAAAATTGAAAATAACCCAAATTTATCCTAATATTTTTTGATGAACCAAGTACCCAATGCTTCTCTTTTTAAGGTTAGTGAAATGTAATAAACTGTAGGAATATTGTGAGATTTACATAAATTATTGATGAGTACCTTCTTGTTTTAATTCACCTGTGTTTGTGAGATTGATAGTTATCTCACTGGCATTTATGCCATGTGTTTTTGTGGTTGTTTTGTTTGTTTGCAAGCATATCTAAGGAAGATATTATATCTGAAATTTGTACATGTCACAGTACAAACACTGGTTTTGTTACTGTATACCTGCCTCAGATGGTCTGAAATGCATGTGTTAGAAAAAGAGGAGGAAGTTAGTTTTCCAAGCCAATGAACAATCAATTAAAATGAGTAAGAAGGAGGAGGAATATGAGGAGTATCTCTTGCACGTAAGGGTCCTTTGCTGGAGAGCATTTGTTCTTCTTCAAACAAAGAGTCCACCGTGTAGCTGGATAACAAGACAAGTTGAAAGATTAGACATTGCACAACATGCACTCTGTATAACTGCACTTGTGCAGACACCAGGTAATGGGCTGAGGGCTTCCTGACTAGTCTGACTAGTCAAAGAGCTGATGGGAAGGAGAAATAGCACACACAGTTCTTTGTTTAAGGAGAAGTGCAGAACCAGGAAGAAAGGGGGAAAGGGAGTCACAGAAACAGAATAACACTTCTTCTTCTGAATTGTGTAACAGCCTTCCAACAATATAAAGGCTGCTGAATACTTTATCATACTGTCCTACTGTGTTCTCATTAGTATCTCATATTCTGAAGTGCAGGTCACTTAATTCCCAAATAGTAATTTAGAAACCAATGTTTCTAACTTTTTAACAAAGTTTTAAAGTTAGAACGACAACCCTTACAATGTATTTTCAGAAAGCTGTGAATACCCATCACTGCAAGCACAGAAAGGCAAAGAAATACTGTCTTTTCTATTGTCCCTTTAGGTGTCTTTAGGTGTCTTTAGGCAAGTATCTTTTCTATCTGCTAAATCAAAGTTAGATGCAGCCATGAAGTGGCTATGAGATGCTATGTATGTCCAAAAATAACCTGTCCAGACAGCTGTCAGAAAAGGAACTAAAAAGAAAAACTGATTCTGTAATAAAGAATATATAACTTGTGGCTTTTATTCAATATATAGTACTACTAACATAGACCAAAATAGTGTATGTGTGCACGCACACATACAAAACCATGCAAAGGTAGGAAGAAAGAGCAGGTGCTGCAGTAGTCACAACCACAAGAAGGATGAAGTAGACGCTGTGGTGGGTGTTGCAAAGCTTCAGCTGGGCATAGAAAGCTGATTTTGCATAGCTGATGAAAAGAGAAGGGGGGACAGAAAAAAAAGTTCTGACCTAAAAGAAAACAAACAAACAAACAAACAAACCAGAACAAGAAGCTGAGAAATAATGCAGAATCTGGACTCTTCTCTGGCAAGAGATAACATCAGCTCAATCTCAGTAGGAGATGGCAGTATAACCATCTTGTGTATCAGCCACTCCTTCCAGTAAGCTTTACTTACTTTCAGTATAGAAGCTTAGGAAATATTGTGTCCTCTAGTCTTTGGTATTGAAGTCACACACGGTGTATCACTCTGTTTGCACTTTTGAGTCAGTCACACAGTAAATTAGAATAGTTTTTCACTCTTCTTCCATTGCCCGTGTCCTTAAAATACCTTTTTGTGAGCAGACAAAAAGTCAGTCAGCTAGTCTGACTGCTGGGAGGTGATTGTTCCGTCAGCTGGTGGTCCTGCCTGGCGTGGGTCACAGCCCCCACTCCTCGGAGGAAGGGAAACGGTGTGCCCACACGGCATCTGCCACTATGAGGTGCGCAATGTACACTGTCCACGGCAAGGCTAAGGAAGCTGCCTCACCACCCCCTCAGAAGTGGCAGTAGTGTGGAGTGATGTGTCTAGTAAAGGGGGAGCACCCCAACCCACCTCAAGGCACTGGGGACAGAAGGTGCCCTGGGGGTGTAGTTGCAGAACCACCACGAGCTCGTGCTTTGCCTCCTGATTCCTGGGACAGACCTGAGCCCCTGTGCTGTTCAGAGCAGCCTAGATCCTTCTGTGGGTGAACATAAACAGAGCTCTGCCCCTACATTGTAACTGAGCAGGCTAAGTAACAGCCACACGTTTCCAATAACACTTGAGAATTTCCATGCCAGTGGAAATTTCTCTTGGACCTTCCTTGCTGTCCTATGATCCCCCTATGATTCTTCAATGATGCAGAAGGCCTGAGTCACAAATCTGGCCCACACCATGCTGCTGCATATAAATAACATTGCTCTGAATACTTTGTCTCAAAGGATGCTGACAGAATTTTAAAATACTCTTCACAGAAAAAAAACAGCCTTAGCCATATACAAAGTCCTATAAAAGCACTCCCCTTAAATGARTTGCTAATTGGAAAGTGTTTAATGCTTATGGTTCACAACTAAGGACTTTTTTTTTTTTTTTAATTTTAAATAAATTAGTGAAATTCTGTTGCTAAGCTAATTAGGCAACTGCCTTTCATAACCGTGTTGCTTCAGCTTCTTGCCAGCTTGGATTTTTACAAGTAAAATGAGCATGATGATTCCAGCTTACTTTCTAGAGACCTGATACACTGAACCTTTATATCTGGCGTACCTCAGCAATTAGTATAATGTCCAAATGTAATGGGTTTGCTGGTACAGCATCTGAGCTCCACCTCTGGTAACTCATCTAATTAACAAAACAAAATAAACCAAGCATGCTTTGTAGAAGCAGAAGCTTATTGACAGCAAGACACATGAAACCCTGAACCCTGCTTTGCTTCAGCTGTACCTTCTTTCCCAACAACATTTGTTCTCTTTCCGTGAATAATAAGGTAAACAGGAGTGAGTAACAGTTTGAGCAGAGGGTTGTTGTATATGTGTAGAAGACGGGGTATACACTGATAAGGACTTCATCATCTGTCTGTGAAATGCAAATGGGCAAATTTGGAAGTGTTCAAGGTCAGGTTGGATGCGGCTTTAAGCAACCTGATCTAGTGAAAGATGTGAGCAGGGAGGTTGGAATAGATGATCTTTAAAGATCCCTTCTAATCCAAACCCTTCTATAATTCTATGGTAAAGGACTTGATCATTAGGATGCCTACGTAAAATCATTTACTCTACCACTTACTCACTTGCCTAAGTTTGTCCCAAAGTATGCTGTTCCTTAGCTGGTCAGCTGTGAAACAGAGACAATGGCTTCTCTGTGAGAATAAATACATTTGGAGAGCAGGGCAACAGGGTAAAATAGGTAGAGCAGTGCTGACAGCTAAAACAAACTTCTGATCCTTTCCATGACACAAAGAAATAACTAAATTCTGCAGCAAGGTAGGCATGAGATAAGATCCCCTCAAAACTCTCTTTTTTTACCTCGCAACAGATTTATTTTTTTCATCTTTGCACTCCTTGCAATAACAAAGCACTTGAGAAAATAAATAAATAAATAAAAAATAACTCAACCCCTCTGCCCCTCAACCAAAAAAAGCATTGCTGTTGTTTTCTTCAGATGAAAGAAAGACTGAAAAAAAGCTGGAATATACTACAGGTTGAGTAATAAACAAGCCTTCCACAATAAGTACATTTTGCAAGACTCAAAGCAAGATAACAGGATAAGAAGCCCTCTACAAAGTGATAATGGATACATTGTTCATGATAATACCAGCAGTAACAGYAAGTTGCATTTTACAATAATGTATCTTTGTGTACAGATGATAGTGTTAAAACTCCTCTGTGCTCTTTTTTCTTGCTATGAAAAATGAATAGTAAATATTAACGAGTGCTTCTGTCTGGTGTCTCGATTCTCTGTTTGAAAGATGCCACTTAAGTAAAGAAAGCTTCAAAAGCCTGCATTATCAAATGAAATAAAATCAGTATATGTTCAGGCATTTCTACTCAGAACCCTTGTTGGATCTGTAGCAGCATTAGCACACACAAAAAAAACCCTAAAAAAGCAAAAAAACCACACACACCAAAAAAAAAAAACCCAAAAAACAAAAAAAACCCAAACCCCAACAAACCCACACAAAATTTACAATATTATTTCATTCATTTCTTGCTTTGGATGCAATTTTGTGCTGAAGTGCACCAGTCAAACCTCCTTACTGTGTAAAATTTACCATGGCTGATCCCCTGTATAAAGGCAAAGAAAAATATATATCAGATCTTAACTGTCATTACCCACTCTTCTAAAAGAGCAGCCAGTAGCCAAGTAGCTGTAGACTGTAGTTGGAGCCATGATCTCCATCCAGGCTCGGTGCCTGGATGAGGGCAAGTCCAAGGCAAACCGCAGATGTGCTAGGAGTTCATGCTGATGCCGTAGCTGCGACTCAGATGGCATTCCTGCCTTAGCATCAGAACTGAACAACCTTGGCATTGGGATGAAGAAATGGACCAAAAAGCTGCAGATGGTGTTCTTTTAGTAACTGAGGTAATTAAATAACCCAAGAGTGGAAAGAAATGGAATATTCCAGAAGCCTGTGCATGTATATTAAGTTGCTCACAGCTGGAAGTTGACTGATAGTGCAATGACCCAATGGAAAAGTAAATGTAGTATTTCCAAGAGTTTTTAACACCTGTTTTTCTGTTACCCTCTGGCCCACATGGAACTGGTCCCCTGTCTGCAGTGCTCAAAGGAGTCAAAACGGAAAAATCTGAAGCATCAGCCAAATAAGCAGCAAATGTCAAGAAGAGTTTGGGAGAAGAAAGTCTAAACTCTGCCCCTCAAAGGGCAAGCCCACACAGAATTTGTCAAGCAGGCAGCAAAGGCCCTTCCCATGCTGCCTATGCCATGGAGAGGGGCATGAATCTGAATATTTTCATACACAAGTAGTTCACTCCATTTCCTAGTAGTTCACCAGAAGCAATCCTCATGAGTTGCTCAGATGGTGACAACTGAAGTTCTGAATCGTTTATTTTCATCCCTACACGATACAGGGAGCCTCTCTCTCTCTAAAAGAAAACTCCCAGATCCTGTCATGAGCAATTGTTACAGGACCTCGCTCTTAGCCCTGGCCCTGATCTATTTCATGAGAGAAAATAAAGTCTTATTCCAATATCCTTTTCACAGATTTTTATCTTTTTTTTTTAAGTTAAAAAAACGCCATACCTAGTAATTTAGGATAGACTTAATTTTATCAGAGAAAAAGAATTTAACAGTGAATTAATAGAGAAGGTCATAAAAATAAATTGCTTTTTATTTATAGCCCTTTTAGTATCTGGATATGGTAGGGTAAGCTCCCTCATCCACCAGTTTATTGTGGTATTATTTTTATTTAGTATGATTTATTTTGTGTTTATTAAATGTTAATGATGGGAACTATTCTCATAACTCTGTCTCCAAATATTAGTCAGGTTTCGATCTCTAGGCATTCAAAATTTAAGAAAAGAAGATGTTGTTTTCAGATGTTTAAATCTGTGAGATAAGTTCAGAAGGTGATTTCCCCCCCCTTTGGTGCTAAATGGAAAAGATTACCCTAATTTTTTTCTAGGTCTTTAATCTAAGTTTTTCTATGGAATGAAACACTAATGAGATTAATAGCTATGAAATTTCAGAAGCTTTTGAGGAGGGAAGCAAACAATGAACAGTAAAATGTTAATACGTAATGATATCTTAATTATTTCCATGGTGTTAAAACTGTGAGGGAGTCCACAAACAAAGAAACCAGCAACAACAGAAAGTTGATAAACACAACACAGTTTGTGTTTTATTCTTGTTGACACAATTTCCAGGACATCTCTCTTAGTAGTTACACTAGCTCTGTCCCTGGGTAAGAGTTAAAAAGAGAAACCAACTTCAGTACAGTATATTGCATGAACAGGACCTGTCATTGTTACCTTTGGAAACCATTCTTTGGTGTAGTAGATGTTCTCTGGATGCAAAGTCTCCAGAGAGATTCATTAGCAATTGAATGTGACTAGTGCGCAGTTTTAGCCTTACTCTGCCTCAATCCATGGATAGGTATCAGTATTACAACTTCCTATGGAAATGAACAAGGAAACTTTATGACCCATCTTCTTTTATCTTTCTTTCTCCCTTCTACATTTTCACCTGGAAGTACTTAGAAAAAATGACCATAACTATGGACACTCAGATATATCTTTGGCTAATCTAAATGGAATGTTATCTGCATTTTTGTGTTCAGATTCAGTGAGCCTCTTACAAAGGTTAGCAGAATCATATATGGGTATTATTATTTCATAGTAAAGAAACATTTTAAACATAAAGAAAAAATAAAATGCAAACATGCACATCTTTTTTTTTTAAATATTATCAACACCCAAAGGTATATCTGAGTTTTGCATTCATAGCTCATTTTCAGGAGCAATTTAAAGTCATAAATATGGCAGTCAAAGGTTATATCTCTATGGGACCACAAAACATTTGATCTACATGCAAAAGAACTCCATAGCAAAATGTACTCATTTCACTCCACTCTAAGGTACAGTGTATTAAATAAATAAATAAACCCACAAAATCCTTGGGAGAGAAAAATCTGTCACAAATACGTAATCTTCATTCTTATTTTTTCATACTTACCTATTGGTGACACAATCACATATAAATGTGATTTGATAAGAATCAAATTGTTTTCTGTATTTGTGTAAAACAGAGTATACATAAGGAAACCTTCTAATGAACTTCCCAGTAAAACTTCATAACAGACAGCAGATTTCCATCACAAGCATAGAAGTATTTCCAATGTCCCCAATACAGAGCAAGTCTTCCATTTTAAAAAGTCATCAGAAGTGTCATCCCAAAGGCAGGAGAAGATTGAAAAAGTTTCTTGATAGCAAGCATGTAGAATACATTGCCTTGCATTAAAAAATGGCAAATGTTTCCCATTATATCAAATGCAATTTCCTTCTCCAACTCCTAGGAGGTTTTGAAGACGATTACATTCCTATAAATTTTACAGACATGTCAAGCTACCATTTCTCAATAAAATAACTTTGCTTATTCGACTTCAGTGCCATGACTCTCAGGAACTTTTATCTTTGGTGTAGTCTGTATCTTTTAAAATCCCACAACAAGGCATTAAGCCACATTTAATCACATTTAATCAAGACACTATTAGTTTTTAATGAAGTAAGGTTGCATAAAAAAAAGTTGTACCATTTTACTATTATAACTTATAATGTCAGTGAATTTAGTACTCCTGGAAATAAAATTGAATTTCAACTAGTTTGGCAATGCACATTGCCACACAGTGCAAGCACTGCTGAAGGTAACCACAGGACTCTGCCATGGGAACTGGGGTGTGATTCGTCTTTGGGACAAACAGTAAAAGGCTAACAGCCACACATGCCTTCTCAGGGTCTTTTGATGTAGCTGTGAGGAATGATTAAGTTGGAAACACTAATCTCCCTCATTTTCATTTGTAAACCAAGACAGCATGTGAACAAAGGCTTTCGGAGATTAAATAAGATGTATTGACTGACAGTGTCATTAGTACCTAGCATTGCACATGTCTGGATTTGGAGAATATATTTCTGCTTAGAAACTCTGCAGAGTTTTATAGTAAAAATATGTAAATCAATGGAGTTAGAGCTCCGTTGCATCATTCAACTGCTGGCAAATTGACTCAAGAAAGTTTGACTTTCATAGCTCTATGTGACAATGGGAAAGTATTTTTGACCTCTATGGGATTTTTCATGTCACATATTTGTAGTAATACTATCACACACACAGTTCGGTACTGAGAAGTGTGTGCACCTAATGTTGTCCATCCTTATCATGAAGTGTCCCCTGTTCGGTAATGTGACAAAAGCTGCCCCCCACACACAAGGGAGTGCAGAGGAACACCACAACTGGGGGAATCCCAGTACCACCCTGCCCAGTTCCTCCAAGTGCCCCACAGGTTCCATCAGCCCATGAATGGCTCATCCTCATGGCTGCAAAGGAGCACAGAGATGTGATGGCAGGGGGGACCCCAATGCCCCAGTCAGAGACAGGAGCCCCTGTTCCAGCCCCAGGGCTGTCCCAGGGCAGCCCCAGCTCCACGTGCTGGGGGACATCCAGCAGCAGGAGTCAGCGAGGAGGTTCTCTGGGTCTCCCCTCAGACTGGGGGCACCACCCAGGGGTACAGGGCTCGCTGTGGGGTGCAGGGAAGAGCATTTCAGTACTGCACAGGACTTACTATAGGATGTTTAGGGGAGGTAATGAAAAGCCAATACATGACCAAGATACAGTACTCAGGAAAACAAAGACTGTTCAGGGAAAATAAGGATAAAACAGAAAGGTATATAATGTATTTTGCACCAGTGTTTTTTATGAAGACATTCAAAAGTTTTCCTTCATGGAATATATTTTTATGTGGTGAGTGGAGGATCTGTTTCAAATTGTAATATGTATCATTTTAAAAGAAATCAGTAGCATTAATAGTAGCAATCGCTACAACGAGAATTTTTTTGCCACAAAAAGCTAAAAGACTACTAATAGTCATTTTGTAGTTAGTGGTGTGTGTACTCAGTTCATTAAGTTGGCTTTAGTATGAAAGAACAGCAGTCAATAAAAAGTGATGCTAATTATAAAAGCATTCAGGGGGCTTCTCAGAAGTTATAGTTCAATAAAACTGACTCATATACTGGAAAAGCTAGCTGAAAATATACATTTGACAGTGGTCAGAAAGAATATTGGGAAATATGGACATGTGGTCTGAGTACGGCAGCTGTTCCAGTGTTTCTGTATGTTTCTCATGTGAAATTGTCCATAATACCATTCAGTTTCACAGAGAAACATAAGAAAATCAGCAATATAAAAGATGTTAATGCATTCCAAATCATTAAAAACCACCCAACCTATTGTAACTGATCCCTTTTCACTAGTTGAAACACAGATAAACTTCAGTCATTTAATGTACCTTGGATTTACACTGGCAGATATAGTAACTGGATTGGGAAAGTGATTGGATCATTTTGCATATAAATTTGTATCGCATTATCTGCCTGATGCTATAATGAGAGGAAAGAAAGTCAGAATAATAACCTTTTGTAAAAAGAAAATACAGTCCTTTCCATCATTTTTTATATCAACTATAGGCTTTAGATGTATGGTTTAGTCAGTGTTATGTCCTCGTGTCACTGGAGGAGAGGAAATTAAGTCTCTGTTATTTGCTAATATTTGAGACATTTTCTTTTTCTCTTTTTTTGTGTAATCTCTGTCTTAGGGTACTTGAATAAAGTTTGGATATGTTCACAAAAAATGTTTAGCAAGATTACATGCAAAAAACATCTGTTTTTTCAGCAGAATATTTTAGGTCTCCCGTGATTTCAGTCAGGAGCATGGGGATACTTTGAAAGCACAATATTACTTCATTTCCCAGGGAAGAATGTGGTGGTGGTAGGTGTGAAAATGGAAGCTTTTTCAGGAAGAAGTGGGAAATCAGTTGCGACTGCAGAGTAACTTGCTAGAAGCTGAATGGCTGTTAACTGCATTACCAAGTTGTTGATTTACATGTTGTACACTTACAATAAACTTTACAAGGAAGTCTGTGAGTCTAACTGACAGGAGATGCATTTACTTTCTTTAACAGTTTTTGCTTGCTCAAAGTATTTCTGTTTTTCCTTGAGGTACTTACCAACAGGGAATGTTTGTGACTAATATCCACTTTTCTTAAGAATGACTTTTTGACTCTAGATAGAAGAACATAACCCTTTTTTATATTTTTCAGTCTTCCATTAAACAAAGTTTCTTTCAAAAGCCCTGTTGGTCATGCTGGCCCTACAAATATTTAGGCATGGCTACGTGGTCTACTGGACAGGGAGGGACATAGGTGGTGAGTTCTTGCATTTCTCTATATGAATGTAAAAATATAGGGGGGATTTTTTCTTTTCCTATTACCTTCAATTTCTACAATAATTTCATATCAATTTACAATTAATTAATCAGTTTTATCAGCATAGCATATACGGTAGTTATCAGTTCTTTCCTGAATTTATGTGCATGCTGTATTGATTTCCACCCACTCCAATTATATATTCTACAATTTATAATATTTCAATCTGTTGATGAAGATCTAATATTTAAAATTTATGTAGTTAGTAAAAACAATTAGATGTCTGTTGCAGGGTTTATTCAAATTATGGATTAGTTTGATAAAAAAATCAGATTAGATTTCTATCAGCAGTGAAAAAACTTGAGAAGGTAACTGCTTAATAACTGATCTCAGTTTAAGCACTATTGGGCTACAGTTGCCTTTGTGAGGAGCTATTTTTTGCCAGTTAGAAACTTTTTTTTTTCTTCTTAGTAATCTACAAAGCTGTATCTTGTAACATATTCTGATTAAAAGTGCTAGCATCTAAGGTCCAATGAAAATAAATCTGCTCACAAAAAGAAGTTATATGCTTTGGCCTAATAATAATTTTGAATACCCACACTGTTTCAGAAGCCTGTCAAACTAACAAAAAATGACAGATTTAATTTTCATCACTGATCTTAACTATCTACACTTTACAATTTGTGATGTCAATTTAAACTGATGAAAAAATGCAGGATGAATTCTATATAAATCTTTTGAAATAAAAAGAAAACAACTGTTATATGGGATTAACAATAACCTGCAATCTACAAACAGTAGTAAAGGAATATTTACCACAGTTTTCTGAATTTTGAAAACCATAATTACTAAGATGAAAATTCCAGGATTTGTTTTGTTTTGCTTTCAGCTTTAAAGTGTAACTTTCAAGCAGGTGAATTGCAATTCATGCATTCAATCCCAGGTCGTTATCTAAAAAAAAAAAAAAAAAAAAAAAAAGAAAAGAAAAAGAAAAAAGGATGATCCCGTGGTTATAGCAGGGTGTCTACTTGACATGTATATAATATTAATCTTTATAGAAAAGGAACAGAAATATTAGTTAGATGACTTACCAAAGTCCAAAATTACCACTGAAATGAAACTGTATACAGTAGCTCTTTACATGTAAAGGTGTTTTTGCGGATGCTTTTTGCTCTGAGAGTTCTCCTGATTTCTGCATATCTGGCTATGGTGCATGCACCTACAGGTTTGGACTTGACTTTTGCCTAAGTATCACTGAATTCTAAAGACTATAGGAATAACCCAAAGGTCACTTGAGTTGATCTATAGACAACTTTTCCACGTGTCTAAGGACACTAACAGGAATGAGGCATTCTTGAATGGAAGGCACAGGTTCTCACTACTACCTACCCTACACATCCTAGTGATTAGAGCCTCAAAGCAGTAAGCATGTATTTACTTCCCTACTTGAAATTGAGAGTTCTAAATTTATATTTCTCCATCTCATTTCCTAAAAAATCTTTAGTAGGCTGGATAGCTTCCTCCTCTGGAAATAGTATGAAAAACTGCACTTTAATGGTTAGGCTACTGACTGTCTTCAGTGTTACTAGACACAAGCCCCCCAGTTCTGCAATTTGCATTACATTGCTATTGAATGAAGCCAAAAAAAATACTGGCTGACCAAAATCCAAGACTCCCTTTGGTAGGGAATGCATAATATAAAACTATAGAATCATATTCTTCTTTTTCTCATTTTCTGTGTACAGGACAAGGATTGAGCATCAGAAGAATTACACAGGAGAGAGAGAAAACATTCTCAGTCCCCAGATAGTCATTCTGCTGGAAGTTAAGGAGCTTTCCCAGGAAGCATAGCTTTGAATCCCAGTTTCCCCTGGGACACTGAACCAAGGTATCACTCTCCTTAATGATCCTTTAGATACCAGTATAAAAAAAGGCAAGTTTCTTGTACCACTGCCATCAGAAAAACAATTCATTCAGCTAAATTCTGACTAACAATCCTCTGAATGAATTTCAGGCTCCAGTTTCTAAGTAGTAGTTTTTATACTTGAGGTACATTACTGAGTAGTGCTCAGTAGCCTGAGTCTGATGATAAACTCTGAAAAGGAGGAGTAGTTTAAAGGCATAATACCTGCCCTGTTTAACTTAAAGGCACCTAAACATTTAACTGGATCTAGTCTAAGAAGGTATTTGCAGGACTATCTTCTAATATGTAACCAGCTCTGCTTAAATGTAAGGGACAAACAATGCAGAACAAAAAATTGGTACTACCTTAACTGATAGGCTGCTCAAGTTATTATCCCTTTCTATTTCAGAAAAAGATTTTTCTTTTCCATTTAATCCAGCACCAAGTGGAGATTATTTCATGTTCTGACTCAAAGGAAAAGTGTTATTTAATAACCACCACTACTAATTCCTGCATCATGCATATTTTCCTTGAGGGTCTCCAATCCAGATTGAATGCCTCCACTTTTCTTTCCTTCCACATATCATTTATAAGATCTGACAGGATCACAGTCCAGAGTAATATGGCTGCAGGGCACATAAATAATTAACATCTACTAAAAGAAAGATATTTCCTTTGTAATAACACTGAATTTTACAAATGCAAGTCAGAAGAGTCTGCAGATGCTCCATAGCACTAAATGAGGTTCCATTCACATGATGGAACTTGCTAATATTCTCTCCAAGTGGAAAAACAAGCAAACATGGTCTTCAGAAGTTGGCTGAGTCACACCATCCCCAGTGCTAACAACTCTTACTGCTGTCAGGACAAACTGCACCTGTACTCTGGAATGTCTCTGAGAGTTTCACTACGGCATGATCAGGACAATTTATACTTTTCTCTATTTTTCCTAAATAAAGACRGTGGAGAGATGATGAATTCATGTACATCACAAAATTACAGGTACCCAGTATGTCTACGTAACTTATTATTTCTGGATTAATAACCTGCTTATGACCAGTTTCATTTATTTTTACATTATCAATAGCCTCTTTCTTCTATATGTGAGGGATATAAGAAGATGTGATCTTGATTTTCCTTCTGTGAAGTTTATTGAAATTTCATTTTCATCTACATAGAGCATCTAGTCAGAAGAAGGCAGGAGATATGTGCTTTACAGAGGGAAAACTTGTGCACAGCTATTGTTTTTATTAATGGTGAATTCATTCCTAAGGAGTAACTGAAAAATTGTCATAAAAGATTCTCAGAAACAGACAACATATCTAAGAATATATCCCTGAAAAGACACTCCTAATTTCTATCACAGATTTAAAGATATTTTGCTGAAGCCAAGAATGAGCAAGTCAAATCACTGATCAGTCGGACTGGGAGCCGTGTTGGAGCAGACTGGGAGTGTGCAATGTCAGGGGGTTGCCAAAGCCAGTAGCCTGAAAGAGAAGAGGCTGCCACAGCCCCATGCCTGCAGATCCAACAGGTAGCAAAGATAAGCCTGTACTCTCAATAGGCACATGCACACAAACACGTGTGCAACATGCATACATACACAAATGGCCAACCACATAGATCAGCACAGACAGACACACTCAGCACTCATGTGAACACAGACAGCACCAATGGCCCCATCCTGTTACCCTCTCTGGCTGATCAGGATTAAGGTCCATCACTGTGAAATACATTGCTGTTATACAAAATGGACCTCTCCAGCAGCTGGGCTCAGACACCCAATCTGCCCAATAACGGGCCCAGCTGCTGGCACCCGGGGACAGATGAGCTCCCAGGGCCACAGTCCTGCTACAGCTGCTGGTACAGACATGTGCACACACACACGCTGTGGATCCTCCAGTCATGGGCTCAGACGCTCCGTCTGTCCGGTAGCTCGGCCTGCATCCTCACTCTCCCCAGTTGCCTCCTGCACTGCCTCCAGCACACGTGCCCGCGCACACACACAGGCAAACGGGTCTCTCAGTCAAACTCCAGACCCCATGGCCTCTCCAGGAGCTGGCCTGGACCTCACGGCTGGTCCAGTAGCCATGGCACAGACCCCTTGTCTTTCCAGTATCCAGCCTAGACTGGTGGTCACTCTGATTTCCAGCTGCCATACATACACCGACATAGGCACCCTCACACAACATGCACACACACCACAGCAGTCTCTCCAGGTGCTGACACCACAGGCACGTGGGCGCCCAGCTAGTAGTCCACCCTTGGCACTGGGACTCAGCTCCTCCCCCCAAACAGGCACAGAGCCCGGAGAGCCCCGCACCCACGAAAATCACTAGACATGGAGTTCAGTGAGAAGCCGGGACAGACTGTGCTGGTCAGGTGCAGGCATGGCCAGACAGGTGTCGATCCCATCCTGTTTGCACAGGACTGACTCCTCTTCTCCCCTTCTCCCTCTGTTTTCCCACGCTTGTTCCTCCCCAAACCGCTGTGATCCATCCCTTTCCCCATCTTCATTACCTCCCCTAAACATCCTATAGTAAGTCCTGTGCAGTCCCGAAATGCTCTTCCCTGCACCCCACAGCAAGCCCTGTACGCCGGGCAATGCCCCCGTTCTGTGGGGTGACCCAGAGAGCCTCCTCGCTGACTCCTGGTGCTGGGTGTGTCCCGGCCCGTGGGGCTGGGGCTGCCCTGGGACAGCCCTGGGGCCAGGGCAGGGGCTCCTGTCTCTGACTGGGGCATTCGGGTGCCCCCCTGCCATCGCACCTCTGTGCTCCTTCTTGGCTGTGAGGATGAGCCTTTCAGCACCCCATGAGATCAGACTGTGGTTAACACGGGCAGGGTCTGCAGAAGAACCTGAAGAATGGTGGCATGAAACCTCCATTTTTCTTCCACTCTTCCAAACTGAGAAAATCCCAAGTATATGTGAATCTGTAAAGGTCTCATATAGGACTCTTTTTCAATAGAATTGAGATTTCTTTATCGTTCCACAAATTAAGTTGGCTAACAAGTACAGAAGTATCTGCGCCTTACCCTTTACACATGGTTTTCTTAGATTGGTTAAAAGAAGAAATACAGTTTGCAAATGTAATATTCTTGTCCTGTCTTGAAGTGATTTTCTCAACCCCAACAAATGCAACTGGTGAGACTGCATTTTCCAAAGTAAATCAAGATCTTACATTTGAGAGTCTACGTGGAACCCCCCTGGGACATAAAAGAATGCTCCTAGAAATATTAACATTCTTTTTTCCTCTATTTAGATTTGCCCATTCCTTGAAGTGTCAGATAAGAACAGATATTCTCTATAACTTTTCTAGCTAGGACTTATTTTTTTCAGTATTTGCCTTTTTTTTAGTTTATATAAATTTTGATAATAAACTTTTCACTTCTGGCTTATATATTTACCTGTACGCCATGATTTATCCTGTAAGTGTATTCTGTTCTTACTAACAATTAAAGGCAAAAGCTTTCAGATTCCATTCCATGAAAAGTTTCAGAGGTTGATTAGAATCAATAATAGTAATTAAAAAAAAAAAAAAAAGAACAGTGGAAAACTCCACAAAAGATGTAAAAAGAAAAAATATCTTCAAATAAAATTATAGACTTAAAATTAAGCAAATGGGTGAAAGAAGATGAAGCATAAAGCAATAGCCATTTTTGTGTAAGTATAGTTCACTAAAACTAAAGAAGTAACTTCATCACATCTGAGTTGGTTGCCCCCTTATTCATTAATTAGCTAATAAAAGGGATTTTCTACTAAAAGTATTTTTTGTGTAGGGGATGTTCCTTAGGATTTTTTTGAGAACCACATCCAAGATAGTGTTCCATTATTCATACTAATCAAAAACAAAGGTCAGCTCCAAAGGAATTATTTAGGAAGACTTATGTCTTTTAAAATAAGCAGTATAGTATATTCACATGCTATTCAGTAATAATTCCAGATTTACTTCTTTCTGATTATTCCAAAAGGACAGTAAATTGTATTTTGTAAGCACATATTCTCTTAAGAGATATAAGGATTAATTTATGACTTATTTTTGGTTTTGAATTGGATAAATTGTGAGGGGTGACTCAAAGACCAGTGATGGGAAAGAGATTTTCAACTATTAATGTAGGGATTCAAGCGCAGTACACGGACAGGAGTTATCTTTGCTCTGTCTTCTCAAACCCCTCAATCCCTGCCCACTCTGGAGTCATTTACATGTGTGAGTGTCAAGTGAGAAAGAATTAGGAACAAGGGAAAATAAAAGCTTTTTTATTCCCTTTGAATACGTAATGGCTTAAGTGAATTCTGTGATTTGGCTCCTATAATGTCCCATTCAAAGTGATGTTTTAATCTGGCCGAGGTATGTTATTCTTCTCAAACAAAACAATGGACAAGTTTAAGCACCTTTTATTGAATGTAAGTTCAACAAATCAACAAGCACTTCAGTCTTCCTGCTGTCAGCATTAGCTCATCCTGTATCCATGCTCTACTGCCCAAGAATGGTGCTTCCACAAGGCATAGCCTATATCTCTGAGGGAGATAAATATGCCATTTTGCTTCATGATAGGATACTTTGTTTCCACCAAACTTCTCAGTTACCCTTTATCTATTTTATTTTCCTAGCTCAAGGAAAAGAAAAACAAACAAACAAAAACAAACAAAAAATAACCCCAGTATCTCCACAACCTATAAAACATCACTGACTGCTGAGAAAATAATTTCAGTGGGATAGAAGATCTGGAAAGAACTCTGTAGTAGAAGATGCATAAGAATAAACTGAGAAGAAAATTAGTTACTAGAAAAAAGCTTGCAACTAGAAAATTAAAGATCTTAAGTCTGATTCTGATTTGAAGACATATATATGAGTTGATTCCTGTATTATTTTAGATTTTTTTGATTACTGACTTATACTTGGTTCAGCAGAATCTTATTCTTACCAGTGGTCAGGAGGAAACAATAATTACCATTATTTTCCTTTCATCTCCGAGATATAGTAAAGAACAGCACACACTTGTAGAGTTGGGAAGATGAAGTCCAAAAATAAATAAAAAAAAAAAAAAAGATATAGGCAAGCATAGCAACATGACTGGGAGAGAAGGAAGAATATTTACAAATTGGAAAAGATTGAAATAGTCACACAGATTTCAGTCATTTCTTTAGTGACAAAGAGACTAGATATGGTGCCAAGCAGTTTTGGTTTTCTTTCTGTTCCTCACCAAGGCTAACCCAATCTCACACTTGGTAATTACGTGTCTTTTATCACAAAAGAGTACATCTTTGAAGYGAGACTCCAATTAGGCAAATTAGTTTCAAAACACACAGGATGCAGCAGTTCTCATTTGTTGACCCTTGGACAGCTGTGCTAATGCTTTGTCTCTAGATTATCAATGTATTAGCTCAATTACAGCTACTTTAGTTTTTAAAAACGTTAGGAACCTGATTAGCGTTCCCAGCCTAGCTGGAATATGTGGGCTAACTGTCCAGCTGTATCTTCTGTTTGCTGAGTTTAAAAAACATGAAGAGGACAAAGGCATAGTCAGTGAAGTGGAGTGTCAGTTCAAAGTCCAGGTCTAAATGTTCCTAACTGTGACTGCTTTAATTGGCTTTATCAACAGACATTTTCTCTGTAAACAGTGTATTGTTTATTTAAGATACAGCCAGCAACACTGTCAGAAAATGTACATATTGTTCTCTTACTACATAAGAGTGATGAATGAATTCTAGCTTGATTTATTTTTTAGAAAGTTTTTAATTTCTACATTTTTACTCTCAATATTGTGCTATGTATAAAGATATGTACTTTAGTTAATGTGAAAATACAGAAGCAAATGCAGTAGTCATTACTCTTCAGTAGCCATATTTATGTCTTGTCTTGAATTTTAGAATTATTTGTAATAAGGTAAGGAATCTATAGCCATCCCTTTCCCTGCTAAAGTTATGGGGAATAGTAAACTCACAAACAAATAGTAGGGCTTCAGTTTAATATTTCAACAGGAATAAGTCAGCATATCACGTCATAACTTCCTCTCAGGCTGCTCAATATTAATATTGAATCTAGTTAAGGCCAAGAAAAAACTAAGAGTTGAAACATGATGATTTTCAAAAGATACAGAAGCAATGTGAAGGTTATTACATCATTTCCTCTGCTTGCCACTAATGTTATAGGGAAAAAGACCGCTAGAGCAGACTTCTGCTATCACATTGGTGCTGGTGATCACTGTACTCTGAAATCCATTAGACCATTCCTGATGAGAGTAAAAACAGTTCAGGAAGACTGGTCTGTGCAAAACACCATCAGGATCAGGGTTCTGTGAAAAATAAATTTATGAACCTCAGCCTGATCTAGCCATATCCCCGGGATGAACCGGGTTTACGATAATACTGGATTTTACTGCTTGCTAAAAAAATAGTTCTTACAGGATTTTTCACTTTGATAAGGCTTTTGTTGATTTTTTTGTTGATGATGAATGAAAATGATTTTTTGTATTGTTTCAGTGAAACCTGAAGTGTGAAGAGAATTTAAATTTTACAGGGAGAAAAGGAGTGAGGGAGAGGAAGAGGGAGGCAGAGAGGGAGGGGAAGGGGGAGGGGGAGATGGAGAGGGAGAGGTATTCCACAGTCGCAGTGTGCAGGAAGAGACAGACACCTTTGAAAAGTAATTAATCTCACCTTACTTAGAGATCTGAGGGCAGCAGAAATCCCCCTCTAGGATTAAGGAAAAGAAGGAGAAAAGTAACTTGATGTGTCAAATGACTGAGGTATCAAATACTAGCAATATACTAGTAGAAAGTTCCTTTCAAATAGTGTAAAACTAGTTCAATAGCACAATACATGCATAAATAACCATTAGGTTTATTGGGAGTAAGAGTACAAAATCAGATCTGTCATGTAGCTAATGCATTTCTAGTGAAAATGTTGCATTTAGTTATTGAGCTCATGGAGACTAAGAGCTCCATTTATTTTCTTGGAATGCTTTCTACTATGACTGAAAAATATTCCTTCATCAAACTTCATTGGTTCTAGATAAAACCTGCAGTGTAACCTTTGCTCTTTTTCTTATTAGTTGAGTGCAATTCTTATGTAGGAAAAAACTCATTTGAAACAAGAAATACACTATGCTTGTGCTATGCAAAATTACAGTAATAGTGCTGATTTACATCAGATGAGGATCCGGGTTCTCAAAGAGCATTATTTAATCAAATGTTATGAATACAGTTTTACTTGGATCTATTTTTGCTTAACACATGCTTTCACTTTTCTGTATACACTCAATCAGTTTCACAGTTTAGACATGTGACACATCAAATCCTCTCGTTTTCCTCCAAATCATTTGTGACAAATTCACAGCTTTTTAACACCAGGCTTGGAAAGCTCTAGATGATGTATGACTTACATGGTGAGCTCCTCAAATGATCAAATATCAGGTGACATAACTCTTTTATATACCAGTCAAATCTCATTTAATTCTGGGAGAGTAATCTTATTTTTTAAACTATTTCTTGCATTCTGTCAACAATTTATTTTTCCCTTACAGTGTTGAATACAAATATCTAGCAGAAAAAAGCCAAGAAATTTCATGGAAAAGCATATGCCGCTGTGGTGCAAGGAAGCTATTGCTAGATGAGAGTCATGATGGAGACATTTTCCATAACTCCATGGAAATAAAATAATCAGAACTGGAGGATTACTGCCTTTGCACAGGTATTCACTGCAATGCAATGGGCAGCACACTGGAAGATCAGGTTAACAGAGACGTGCTGAAGGGTCAGAAAGCTGTAGACGGCCATAAAATTGAAAATTCTCAGACTATTGCATAAAGAGTTGTTTTAGCACATTAACCTGGCCTTTGATGAGCTTTAAATATAATTTTTTTTGTAGTGGGTACAATTTGTTGTACTTGAGTGTGCCTTTTCAAACTATTTTAAAAGATGTAGAGCCCCAACGGGATTTCTTACAGGAAGACTTGAATCATTCTTTAAAGGCTTAAACCTAAATTTTTATTCTCCTCAGCTCAATTCTAAGCTGCAATCTTGAAGTTTGAGATGGCCAAGGATGCCTTTCATTTCTTTTGTTAAAGTATGGATTTCATGAACAGAGCAGCAAGTATGCTTTTTGATTTTACGTGACTTCGATTACCAGAACGTTTCAGGGCCATTCCTTTAATCTTCTGAGAAGATTCTCTTGATGACTCCGATTATAAGGATAGATCTCATTTACTGATCACTGCAAGCAGACTAAGTTTCTGACACTTTCATATATACTCTTTTTTTTAATAATCTTCCTAACAGAAGAGCTTAAGGAGATGAAATATAAAATAGACAGTTAATTATGAATATAGAGAAACTGCCTGAATTAAATGAGGATTGTTCCCTATGAGGAGGAAAGCTTTAAAACTTGAAATATGGAACATTTTTTTAATAATTAATATTTTAAAATTGAAATGAATCAAATGGAAATTCAGCTGAAAGATACCTGCAGAGCTCCACAGGAAGTGTATACTCAGTATAGAAGATTCCTATGGACGTTCATGCATACATGCTAGGGAAAATGAAAATGAAGAGATATAGAAGCTGTAATCAGCACTGGGATTTTAAATTATTTGATTGGGATGAGAAAATTTTTTTAGTGCTGGGTGAAAACTTGCTGACCTTTTTTATAACCCTATTTTCATTAAGTGTAAAAGAGACCAAGTAAATAGCTCTGAGAAGTATCTGCTTTCTGAAGCAAATGATTTTCTTTCTTTTGTCTTTAGGAATATTTACAAGATATTGAACATTAAATAAAATGTATATACAAATGTGATAAAACAACTTTTACAAATGTATGCATATTTTTTCCTATTTATAATATATATATGTGTATATATCTAGATAAGTTCCTGGGGATTAATTTAAAATTGCAATTCACTGTGGTCACAGTCAATTTCCAGGACTGTTAGCTGCCTATCCAACTGGCAGATTTTAACGGTAGGATTTACCCAATGAAACATATGGCTGGTATTTTCAAAGCTGCTCCTGACATCTCCATCTGAGAATCACCAACTCATTTAAACAGGTTGCAATCAAGCAACAAAACTGTTGGACAAGACTGAAGTATGCAGAGGTCCATGAAGACCCTAGGTCTTCATATGTATTCAGAAATTCAGTTGTAAATCCAGTGCTAGCCTTGGATGCACATCAGAATGGGCATGTTCATTCTTGCTCTGTAGTAAAAGGTTAACTGTAGAAGGCCATAAACTAGATTCTTAGAGGTTTGTTTGTTTCAACTCTTCTATACTATAATGGGAACCGTGCTTTAAATAAAAAGCACCATTCAGAATTACATCACAGCAGGCAGAAACTCTACATTGCACCTCTGAGTCGCTGTCATGTAATACAAGTGAAGGCAGGAGGCTGATTGTGATTTCTGTCAGCTCACAAAGAGTTTCAGAAACACTATTGTTAACCGAAGCGAAGAGACTGCTACACTTTGAACTTCATAAATCAGACAATAACTAAGAAACAAACAGAGCTGACCATGTCCTTTGTGGATTGCACTCATTGTTTCCTTCCTCCCTTCTCCTTGCTTTGTACTGTTGAAATGAAGGCTTTGGAGAACAGTTTATTTCCTGATCCTGAGAATACACTGTCTTCTTCATTGTAGAGTCCCAACAGGCAACTCATTTATGACTGTCTCACAGCCACATGTACGGACATATGTGGGTTGGTAAAGCTGAAGCAATCACAGCATGTGGCRGTAGAAGACCGCCCCATTCTCTCTGCTCACCTTGTAGCCTTATTAATGAAGAGTCCGAAGCTAGTTTGAAGTGCTGCTCATCAGTCCGTATGCTGCCTGTGAGGACTCCTGACACACACCCTCTTCAAAGTTGCTCACCTTTGTACAGGAAGTTGTTGTTTTCAGGTGGATGGAAACAGCAAAATATGATGTGGTTTAGAGAGCTATTTGTTTGGTGATGTGGATCAGCCAGGCTTAAGGATAACAGATACAACAGAGATGATGTAGATGATATCTTAGCAGAGATGTAAGTGATTTACTTCTCCATCTTGAAGCAAGTGGCTGCTGTGACGTAGATGTTTCACGGAATCGCTACGTGATATGTCACCACCTGTCTTGCAGTAGCAGAACCATATTGCAGTAAGATTATTCCTACTCAGCAGCAATCACGTATATTTTCAGTTAGAGAGCATTTTGAGAGACATAACAGTGCATTTGGAAAGCCCCTATGAAAGGAAAAAGTGAGAGAAGAGCTAGCCAGATAAGGACCAGCTCATAGACTCCACTTACTAGCTTTTAGGGTAGGTGCTACTCACATGTTACTGGGAAAACAGCGCCTTTCCCCTTTGTTGCATCCTGTCTCCAGAATGGGAACTATGAGCGAGCATGCCTTATCTTGTGAAATGGAGGAAAAGATGTGATGGGAAAAGAACACATTATACCAGCTTAGCAGCATAGGACCTTCTCTTCAACCACTGGTAACAAAAAGGAGCTGTCTGTGTTTCAATACAGCACCTAGGAATGCTCAAGGGAGTAGGAGGCTGTATGGACCTTCCCTTTGCTCCACATCCTCTGCAGGTCCACAAAGCTATATAATGTTAACCAATTAATATAATGTAGGGGTAACCAGCTGGACTTACAGATGCTTGTTTTCATAGTAGAAAAGGAGATATGGTGACTGTGAGCAAGACAACTTTTCATACAGATTAGATACTGTTCCTGAAACTCTGGTGCTTGATTTATATTTTTAGCTTCACAGAGCTTTATACGTTCTTTAGCATCTAATCCATTAGCACAGTTACAAATGTCCATATCTATTATTTCCTATGGTAACAAACCCCACTTAGAAATAAGCAGCTGAGTAGAGAAACATTTGCCTTTAATTTAGTATGTGGCTTTGAGTTTTGCTGAACTATGTAGTTATTTCTAGGCCAGAGGTGTTAGAAAGTGAGTAGCTGTGTGGTACTCTTTCTCCAGGGATGCTAGCAACCTCATGCTGAGAACTTATTGCCTGCAATTCTGTAACAGGGGAAGTGGTTCCTCAGCTGCTACAGAGGTGACAAGGAAAACAGTATGTGTTCTGAGAACATAAAAATATTAGTAATCACTGATATTACACCTTGAATTCATAGGTTTCACCTTTCTTTGCAAAGGTCTCTAGACATAATTTCTTGTATGCTCAGAAATGTAGGAAAATAGAGACCAATCAAGTCCAGAAAGTTGCTTGGAAATTTCCTAAAATAATCCATAGGAATGATATGAAACAAATTCCAGTTATCTTGCATTTTAATTCCTTTTTATTTATACTGTGACCCTATTTTAAAGGGAAAACTTTCTAAATGTACAAACATTCCCATAAAGTCTGTATCAAAAGAGAAAAGCTTTTCAGGAGTGGAAGAAAGACTCCTGAATGTGGTATTTCTGAGTCGTCTTATATTGGAAGGTTTTTATTGTTCCTTCCACCCACCCAAAGATACTTCCAGCATGGGATTGCTTATAATTTTCACAGTCACATGTGTTTGGTCAAAAAAATTATTCCAGAATGTATTTTTCCATACAGTGACCGAAAATTTCTTGACAGAGAAACTCTCCTTAGGACAGGCATCCTAAAGTGGAAAAATCTATTCATAAAGCTTTTTGATTGGTTCCATGTGAGATTCTTAAGGTTTTTGGCAAAATCCATCAGAAAGAGAAGTCCCTAAATTAAAAACTTTACATTTTTCCTGTGGATTATATTCATGCACACTGACGCTTACAACTACCACACAAGGAACCACACAAACTGTTCAGCCTAAAAAGATTTGTGGTCGTTCCTTGATATGGTTTGGGGCAGAGTGAGGAAGAATCTGGACTGTGTTCAAAACAGATACTTCTTAACGTAGCCCAGTGAGATGAGCCCCTGAACTGAGCACCTTGCAGCGCAGAAGCAAGGCGTTGCTTAGTTGTTGTGTATTGTGGATGCTTAGCTGTAAGCTGGAGAATGTGCAAAAAGTGTGAGGCAAGCAATTTCCACCCCAGGCTCTACAGTCAGCTGTCTGGTCAGCACTCGGAGGAAGGTGAGAGAAAGGTTATCGTGGAGGCCTCTCAGTGACTGTTGCTTCGGTAAACAGAAAACACATTGCCGAGTCTGGTGACACAGATGTGGGAATAAGTTATTAACTGATACACAAAATGGAGTTGTAAATGGTTCCAGGGTGTTTCACACTTGTTGATGCCCTGCACCAACTGCAGAACTTAATGCAGTCCTCTGGCTGCAAACTCCTGTTAATCTCAAATTCTTGAGGGCAATTAAGTATGTCACACTTTTGAGCCCCTGGGACTATATACTTCTGTTAACAGCCTACTTGCCACCCTCTGCCAGCTGCACTGCATCTCCAGGTTGCTGCTGCTGCTGTTGTTAAGGCAGAGTTTAAGAATGAGTTTTTAATATCTTTTCACTTGATTAATTTTAAAACAAAGTCTTGCTTTAATAAACCTGAGTGGAACCCAGAATTAAGACCATTTAGTAACGCTGTTACTTGTGGGAAAAATATTGCTAGAAAGATTAACTCTCTTGGAAAATAATTGCTACTTTGGGGCATTATTTCCCATTTTCAGTTACTTTTTGTATCCAGACTGAACTTCCGTGCCTCTGGGTTTGAGGATGGGAAGATAAATATCTAGTTCTGTGAGGCAGTCATTTTCAATCAATTCAGACTGTAASTCTGATACAACAAATCCAGTGTCCATGTAAACACAGAACAGCTGACTGTGGATTTTATTAACACCCAACAATAAACCCGTTTATTTGCAGTGGACATCAGCTGAGTAAAAAGAAAGAGGAGATTATCAATGCCAATATCTACTTTATTTCAGTCTTTCAAAGGTATGGATATTGTGTCTTTTCAAACCAATGCATTTCCTATGATATTCCCCAAACACAATTCCGTAGAATATTTCTGGCGTGCAGGTATTAGCAATTTCTTTTATTGGTGCTCCTTCACTTTGCATACAGTATTTGCTGTTGGAAGACATATAGTCCRGGTGCTAGAGTGCCACCATGCAAAATGGAACAAAAGATTGCCAGTCTCTGTGGCAGCAAAAATTATCAGCWGGACAGCAACTCACTCCTGAATCCCTAGCAGCTTTAGAAGAGGGAATCATGGGTTCATTCATGTCAGGCAAAAGAACGAACTGAATCTGTTTCTCTGTATGTCTGATGAATGATGATCATTGCTGAATCCTGTTGTTTCATAAATGGTATCCAACTCTACCTTTATTTCCATTCAGAAGCTCCAAAATGGAATCGAAAAGCTTTGTTTTGTAAGGCAAAGAAACACTTTTTCTATGAGGGGAAAAGAAACCCCTTCAGTTCAACCTCAACCATTTTTCCCCAATTATTCAGTTCAGTGATTGAACTGAATAATTACACTGCCTAACTGCTACTCATCTATCACTCAGGCCAAACTGGAATTGCAGTTATTAATCAGAGCATATTTGGCATGATTCATGCATGAATCCGTCGGCATTCAGCATGACGGTTGGCAAAATGAATCACTGTTCCTCCAAAATAAACTCTTTGTCAGTGAAAACAGATACATGTGTGACATTTCAGAAAATTTTGCCATTTCTTTTGGTACCTTGCTACAGCTTTAGGGTTCTGCAGGACCATTTATGAAAATATTTATTTTGTGGAAAATACAAGCACATACAAGCTATGGATATCTGAACCAGATTATGTAAGAGAGAACTTTTCTACGAGTATTCAGTTTAAACTTATTTTAACAGAAACTTTTGAGAGTTTTAAGATGTTTGAATAACACATTTTCCTAAATATTTCACATGTTCATATTGAACACAAAAGTTCAGAATTCAAATACCATATAAAGAGTTTTATTAAATGCTTGTGGTTTTTGTAGGTCTCCATGAACTTTGATGAGGAAAATAAAACCAAAATAGATTGTGCTGATGAACTTCTGCCTGTCTTAAATTAAGAAACAAGGAAAGTGGCATTAGCAAMTTTCCCATTCCAATTTCATAGACATTAAAGGGTTCAAATAGAYTGTGCATATTTCCATCTTATGAAAAATGATATGAAGGGGAAGTAGGAAGGGAAACAGCATAAGACTTGACTGGGACTGTATATAGTTGGTATAGAAGGCACCAAAACTCTTCTGCTGTCACAATAAATCTGCAACAGTTTTATACAGAAAATGTATATCTCTTGATTAACCACAGTTACACAATTTCCAGGGGGAAAAMTATAATTAAATTCAGAAAAAAATAGACATATCAAAAGAAAGAAAATTCATAGCTTTCGTAACAAAACAAAAGAAACCCTTGMATAGATACTAATGCTTAAAAGCTCTGAAATGAAAATTGACACTTTCTAGATGTTAGCATCTAATTCTATCTTTAATGGAAATAATACGTGCAAGATTTTAGGATGATATCTACAAAYGCTGAACGGTATCTCCTCCAGTCATGCATTTTGATTCAGTTTTTTCTTTATGGAGACTTGGCCATTTCCAAGAAATTGGAAAATTTTCAAAAAGTGGACAAAAAGTGGGTTAAGTGTCCTTAAAATATCATTATCAAAATATCAATATCCTTAAAATATCATTCTGCCTGAGTGTTTCTGGATTTTCTCCAGGTAAATCATCTTTTTTTATATCTTGTGAGAAAACAGTGGAACTGTGGGTTAGCTCAAGAGTTCCTTTGTACAGAAAAGACTACAAGACTGAGGTTTCATGATAGTCAAAGAAACAGCAGAATCATGTCTTTACATCTCAGTTTTGAGGTGAAAACATCATTACATTATACAATAGGATCCTGTAGGAAGTTTCTATGAGAACAACAGTTGTTCAAAGGGGTGGATATATTCTAACCAAATATTTGTTACCTCATGGGATATACTTACAGTTTGGTGTCACCAGGCACTGGAAATTAGAAGTCACTTAATGAAAATTGAACTACATTCAACCAGTGATTGTCAATCACCAATTATGTGTCTCTTGTTAATGCACTATATATACCATTTTTTTTTTCTCTGGCTTATGATTCTGATTTTATATTTAAACAATAAACTTGGTATCTCTGATCTCTAGGGGACTGTCTTACCTCAATTTAAGAAGATGAACTGAAGCATAATGTGCTATGGCAAATGCATGCATACCAGGGCGTATGAAGAGGAGGCATGAGGAAAAATAAATGTTCACATACATACTATTAGGGATATAATTACATTATATGTATTATAGTATATGCATATTATCTATTAGGAACTTTACTGAATGGCAATGCTTTTAAGTCTTGATCAGAGGAATAAAACTGTGGAAGTGATTACTGCTGAGCTGCAGTGGTAAATGTAACCTAATAACTCAATTTGGGATAACCAGTAGAGTTAAAAGGGCTCATTACTAGAATAAAATACCATTTGTGGGAAAACATAGTAACAGCTGACCTTAGAGGCAAACTACAGATTGAGGTCTCCATCTATCTTGCCACTGAACTATCAAAATACAAACCCTCAGGAATAAGTATGATTTTTCTGAATTCAGCGTCTAYTAATCAGCAATGTATTTTAGTCATGCAACCAGATTCAGTGAGGCAACATATCTTTAGGCATGCAAGTGACACCAACAATGCCTTTGAGCAGGGTTACATGTCATACTTGGTTCACTGTGCCAAAGGGACAATTCTACTACTATGTATTTTTAACTTTATTTTTATTTTTTGCTTGGTCAGTGCCTGAAAATGGATTATTTATGAATATTACAAATACTCAAATATGCAAATATTACAAGGGGCTAGAATCTAAACAAAATCTAAATATACTCTGGTAGCTGAATCAACACTTCCATATCAAGAAGATCATAGATAACATTCTCTGAAAATAGATTTTACAGTTATTAGAAATCTAAAAATAAAGACCATTTGCTTTCATAGACAAAGTTTTCTTTCTTACTCAATAGTTCATCTTCTACACCTTTGTTTCCTACTAGCTTGTTGTGCTTCTGTGTAAAAGGTGTGTAGATGGCATGCAAACAATATTAGTATCGCTAATATTAATATTATCTCTAATATCTCCTTAATAGCTCTAATTTTAAATATCCAATCACATTCTATAAATAAACACCAATTTAACTGGGGCAAGCAATCATAACCTTAAGTCAACTGACAAATACATAGCATCTGGAAACGCTTAGAAAGGTGAGAAGAAATGCTATTTCAAGCCATATGGATAAATTGCTCTTCTGTATGAAAACAAGTATTAGTGATAAATGAATGATATTGCATGTACATGGAATATAGAAAAACATCCCAATCAGAGTAATGGGGAAAAATCCTGGGTGTCCAGATGGTATTTGAATAATGTATGAGATTAAATTGTAACTACGGTGGAATTAGGAATAGCAAGTGTCTGGTAGCATGTCCTGCTGCTGATAGTTATCTTTCCTACACAGGAAATCTTCCAGTTCTGCTTCTGTATGCAAGGAGAAGTGATTTTGAGATCTTAGCTACATTTGAATAGTGAATCAATTAATATATCTATGACTATTTGCACACTTTAAAAGTGTAAATAACTTACTATTAAAGAGTCTAAAAAACCAGCATTTACATCCTTTCAGAAACTTTACATGGAAATTTTATTTTAATTTTTCTTTTTTTTTTTTTTTCCAATTTTTTATCATACACATTTTTCATTGTAATTTTCCATAAATATATATGGACAAACTTGACATATTAGACACTAGTACAAGCCTAGAATAGAAGTTAATGAGCAAGTATGCATTCAAATACAATGATGTAATGCAGTGCATAAGCATTTYACAGGGTTAATATACATTATGAACAATTAATTTTGTCAGGTCAAAAAAAGGATTTGGCATCTAGAAAAAGAATGTTATCATTCACCCAGATCTCTTTGGAACATAAATAGCACCTCTAGCTAATAAATGATTGTCAAAAAAAAAAAAAAAAAAAAAAAATCTAGCCAATATATTCAAGTAAAAACCGTACAGTATTGCAAAATACAAAAAGGAAGAAAAAAATTTGTTAGTCAACAACAATGGCTACTGCATGTTTAATTATTGCATAGCAATACCAAGTTCTGTTGGTAGACTGCAGATATGGTGAACTTTCCAAGTAAGCTATAAGTGGAAAATGCACCTATGTCACGCTTCAYGAATTTATGTAAGTGCTTTATGTACCACTCTAAAAAAATCTCTCAATAACTTTAAGGTAGAACTTTCAAAGAGTCAGAGACAAATGTAGACTTTTCACTGGCTTGCCTACTTGCAGACAAAATAAGAAAACAAAACCTGGAAATGGTATGAAAAATTGTCAGTGTTATTAGAGCCTAGTGTTCTGGAGAGTTTCCCATAATAATTTAACAGGAACATTGTTTGCAGGGCCTTGAGTATCCTCATTCTCCATACTTTTTACAAGAACATCATGTCAATACTTCATACGATCTTGTCATACATACTACAATAGATGAAAACTCAGTCTACGTGTTGCACTCTGTTCAGAGATCATCTAGTTAATACTTCCACAGCAAAGACAACCAACCAACCCCTCTACCAACAACGCAGGTTTTACAGTCTAACAACAATGAAAATTCTCAGTGATCTTAGGCCACTTYGAACTGAGTCATGGTTGAAATACCAGTGTTATGTAACATTGCTGTTTTCTGAATTAATTTCCAATATAAATAAAACCAGCAGAAACTGAAAAATAATAAAATACACTCTTGTAGAAAACCTTTAAATGTTTCTGTCATTTGCCGAAATCTTTTATCTGCTTACAAATATGCTTCATTTATCAGGCACAGTATGCAACTTACTCTAAGACATTATATATATTTTATATATACATAAATATATATAATATATATTAGAGTTTTATATATAGGGGAATACATATAAACACACATACACATATGCATATATATTCCCTTATATAGAAATCTATATATACATTCTCAAAAGACATAAAGCATTTTCTCCAGAAATAACAAAAATGAAGATTATAAACTGCTGAAGGAAGGCTTGAAAGGAAATAGATAATTTCCTTTGGGGTTAAGCAGATTTGTTCAGATATTTATTTAAATATATCCTCTATATTTTATAATCTACATTCAGAGTTTATGTTTGACTTTTTTTATTTACATAGGCTATTAAAATAATACATATTGTGCGTTAATTTAGGGACCGATCCATTACGAATATTATGCAGGCATAGCTAAATTTGCCAGTTGCAACAAATCCTGCATTTGCTGTGTTATATCTGATACTCCTGAGATTTGATATGGAGAAAATAAGGCTGAAGGCTCCACTGAAGCCACATCACCTCCAATGTCTGATAAAGCTCTTTGACTTCGAAAGGTTTTTTTAGGTTGGCTTCAGCGGACTTTGTACTAGGTCCTAGAAGGCAAGAATGGTTTGCAGACTAAAAAGAAGAATATCTTTGAAGAAACAATCATCTCTGTTTTTGTAAAGAGCATATGAAGAACAATCATTAGTCCTTGGCCCCAGTCCAACATTTTGTGACCATCTCCCTCAACTGCCCCACAAAAGGAGGGGCAAGCTAAAATTCCGTATTATTTCTAAACCAAAGAAACATTTTCTTTTCAGGGATGCAAAATGCAAAGTATTCTGTAACACTTTTTAAAACTGTTTGGATGTATTAACTATGCAATGTTTCCATTTAATTACTTCCACTAACTCAGAAATGGAAAGAAAACMAAAAAAAAAAGGAGGGCCAGCATCTCACAGAAAGGGCAGTAGACTTTGGATATCTAAATGACACGTTGGGTTTTTATACCAGTTCAGTGATGTAAAAACTACACCAGTATGAGTTAAATCTTTAGATTTAATAAAGCTATGTCAATTGACACAAGAATTTGGTCATAAATATGCACGGCCTTAAAAATAGAACTGTAAGAAGCTTCAAATATTTGGGACACTTTCTAATAGTCTGTACAGGTTTTACCATTATGCTTTTTGTTAACTGTATTCTGCCAGGGTCATGCAAGTCTCCAAACTTCAATTGAGAGGTAGATGACGAGAAAAATTTGAACTGCAAAACAACAGCATGCAAATTATCTTGAAATTACATAGCAATGCTTATGCAAATTGTGATCAAAAAGGTGGTAATACATGCAAACACTTTCTATGTATATATATATGCACAAATATCAGAAAAGCACCCATTCCCCCAAAAATCCGGAAAGCCTTATTAAAATTGATATGTCATCTCAGAAAATAATTATTTAAAAATTCCCTTTATATTCCTCTCTGTGAGTAGAAAAATAGTCATCTATAGAGAAACTAACAAAAGTTGCCTCGATTCAATTTTGTTATAGGCAAAATTGTCAGTATCAGTTACAGCATGTTCATCTATAAAAGTGGTCACTGGCTTTGTTTATTGGAATCCTGGCTGTATGTGGTATCTGTAGCTTATTATGTATCTCAATAATACCTTCCCACTAATACCCACAACCATCCAGACCTGAAAGTAGCAAGTGAAAACGTTGCTTAGGCATTTGAGGAAAAAGAACGACAAGAAAGCATTTAAGAAAAGTCACTACATGCCAGGCCCAAATTCTTTGTGTTACACCAAAATGGAGAACGGGGCGGGGGGGAGAACCTTCAAGAGGAATGAGAGTTCTCTGGAAGGAACAATTATGTACACACTGCCAAATGTTTTTTAAGCACAGTGGATGCTGATATGCAAAAAGACCGTTAAAATTCATGTGAATTTTGAATCGTGATGTCAGTGAAATTGCTGCCATTCACTTAAGCAGTAAGTAAAGTTGAACTTCCTCTCATAAGGACAGCATCATTAAAAAAAAAAAAAATCTATTTGAAGATAAAATAAGACTTTCCCTAACTCTGTCAAAACAGTTCACAAATCACACTCCTGAAATAAAAGGATTGTAGTCTGACTACTTATGCTACAGGATTTCATATAAAAAGATGCTTTTGTGAACTTAATGGAAATACAGAACTGACAACGTTTGCAACCACAGTTCAATGGTGAGAGGTGGGAGGGGTGAACTTTTGACATGTTCTTGAAAAAGTACTGAGAATTATTGGTGAGAAGTCTTTCTCCGGAGTTGGAAAGGGCAATACAGAAGAACCCTCCAGCTACTAGAGAGTACGATGTCAAAAACCCCTAAAGAGATAAAAGTATCCGGATGTCTACTCTGAAACTACTTGAAATTTAACCTTGATGTTAAATAGGAAAAATATTATTGATGTTATCCCCTTTCCTACTAATTTTAAAATTTTGGCATTATTTTTCTTGATTGATCACATAAAAGTACGATGATAATTAGGCCCAGTGATATGGGGGCAGAGAAATGAAGAGGATGAAGTATACATGAGTGTAGATGAAATTAAGAGCAATTAAGGATTTGCTTGCACTGACTGACAGAGACTACCGACTCCATAGTGCATAACAGATGCATCTGGTATGTCTTGAAGTTTGAGAGTACATTTCTTGATTGTAGGGCAGGGGCATCTCTTAGTCCTGACCCTGCAGTGGTGCAAACTGGGGGCGAGGTAATTAAAAGAAACCAGGGGGATTTAGAGAGTTGGTATATACCCAGGTCTTATCCTGAAAGCAGGACTGTAATGATGAAATGATTTGCAGTACAAATTACAGCTCAGTGCAAGTAAGAGTGATATTCAGGGGTTTGAAGGCAAGTTATACTCAATTTGCTACTTTGCTGCTCAGTATAGAATTGATTCAAGGCAATTTATTATTATTATTACTTTTAGAAATAAGAGCTACATATACAAGGCAATTGCCCCTTTAGGACGTGTTATTTGGAAGACACAGTTTTTTAATTCCAGGCAGTTTTTGCATAGATATGGTTCCAATTTTCTTCATTCATCTCTGGATTTTAACTTCCTTAATATTCAATAATATCAAGAGTATTCTGATGTTTTTTATTTTGTTGCTAGTGTTATTAGGAAAAGTAATGAAAGAGGTGTAAGGAAATGTTTCTCTTGACTCAGTTCATACTTTATATTGCTCTAGTTGCCTGCTGCATCGTTTTACCCTATGGGATTAAAAATTACGCATTGGTGAGTGGTGGTGAAGCAGCTCTTTCATTCCTATTATTTTTTAACATAATTGACCAGAGATGAAAAAGTAGTAGCTCTGCAGAGGGTTGTGTTTATGTAAATTTTTATTTCCTCTGAGATAGTAACATAATTTTTGTTACTGGTGGTCAGGTGTGTCTACAGCTCGAGGAACCTTGTTTTTCCCTTATTTCCTATGCCACGTTGCATTGTATTCTGTGATCCTGCATAGAACAGGTAAATTGCCTGCATGTTTCCTGAGAGCCTTTTTTTATCATCTTTCTTCCGAGTCCCTTATTTACTCAACAGCAACTTTTAACAGACTTAAATCAAAACGTGACACTTGTTGTCTTCTACCCTATATTCTTAATCATGCTGTTTTTTGCAAAGAGATAATAAGCACCTAGAATTTTGCCTCAGTCGTTTTGGTTCAGCCTCTATATTCATCTCTTTTCAAATAATCTCTGCCTTTCTACCACTTGCTGTCAAGAGCAGAGTGATGTTCCTGATGACTACTCTTCAGCTAAAATTTCAGTTCATCTTTCACAATACAGTATTTATAACTGATATTCCTCACTGTATGAAAGCTTAGTGTCTATGAAACTCCTCATCACTTTCTGGCTCTGGGCACATAGGGCCTTCACAGATTCTGGAATTCACCCTGTATGTTGGTATAGCCAAAAACAGAGCAACGCCTTTACTTCATGGGGTGCTGGCAGGGCTATGGTTTGGAAGGAGGTGCGATGTATTTATTTCTTCTCTGAAGCTGGGGGCTGGGAGAGGAACTGCAATTTTACTGGGACTAAATCATTCTCCTTTACACAGTTCGCTGCTCAAATCTGAGCACGTAACCATATTTTCTCCCAAAACTCTGAAATGCATGTATTTTGTTGCTGATGTGCCTATAAAATTACAGGACTTGTAGAAGGTGTTTGGTTTTTCTGCATACAATTAAGTAAAAAGTAGGTATTAATTTCTGTACCATGCTGCGAGTAGATTCACGATGCTTCTCCCCCAAAACAGTGCGGAGATAATGAAAAAGTTCAGCATTACTGTGGAAGTTCATAGTACATAAGATGATAACCCAGCAAAACAGAAGCAAGCACTACCAAAATTTTTAAAAGAATGAAAATAATAATATTCAACACTACTCTTTCTTAAAAGCACTCACATATTTGCTAGATTTTACTATTAATTTTTCTCTTTTGTTATTGGTGCTTCACAGTATGTTTAACACAGCTAGCTGTCTGTCTGATATATTTGCAACTTTTTGAGATTTAAAAGAGGGCTAAAATGAATGATATTCTTTTCCCTGAATTGAATGTATGTGTATTCTGCATAAAGAGCGCATAAATGTTTTATGAATCAGACCCTTAATTTTCACAATTTCTGAGGCATTTATATGCATCTCTCCAAAATGAATAGCACCTTTCATCCCCTACAAATAGAACAGAAATATTTTCACTTAATACCTTCAGAAGCTTGCACTTTTAGCTTCCAAGTGCGATGCTAATTTCTGTAAAGTAAAATTGTAGACTTATGCTTTCTTTTGCCTAAAGGAAGAGGAACAATTGTGTACATTTTAATTGATATGAGTGTCTGTGTGAAATTGTAGACACAAGACCAAATACCCTGCACAAAAATGATATGTCAATACAAAGCTTCCAGACTGGCACTGTCAATGTGCCTTGCAGCATTTTTGCTCGAACTGGCATTACAAAAAAGAAGTAGCTTTTCACTAAATACATGGGAAAGGGAGGCGAGAACTGGTATAAAGTTACCTGTCTGCAAAGACCTGAATTTAGACCTTAAATCTCCTCTCAGTAGACCATCAAACAACTAATCACTTGCCAATAAACCCAAGCATCTACTTTGAAGTCATTGCCATGAAACTGATTCAGGCCACTAAAGCCAAGGGTAAGTACGCTTTTAACATCAGGAGGTTCTGAATCGAGTCTCTTTAGGAAGAAGGCTTCACAGTCCAATCCAGTTCCTTCAGCTGTACAGGAATACATAACCGAACAAACTAATTGCCACTCTTGTCAGCAATGTAAATCTTGGCTTTAAATCCTTTTATGTACAGGCAGATTTTAGCTTAGTTTGAATTAGTGAGGTCTGAACGTACTTTGTGTTCAAATGTGTATGTTGAAGTACAATGTAGCCAGCTATCACAGGAGGAAACAAGTTCTGGAATATGTTGTAATTCAGCTGTTTATTGTATTTTAGAGATGGTGCCCACCAATTGTTCGTCTTCTAGCCTTAACTTTTACATCCATATTATAATTGCTTATACAGACATAATGTATCTTTTTGATCTAGTGGGCATACAAAAGAGAAAAAAAGTTTCAGTGTGCTTCATTCAGGTATTCTGTCTCTTTTGAAACAAATCTTTGAGCTTATATTCTTTTTAATATTAGTGGTAAGTACAGTTTGGGCAGATTATTTCAACAGACTTTAACAACACTCTAAAGATGAACACAAAGTATCTTCCCAAATAAGAGTCAGAGATACTTTTGCATTAGATATACTTTTAAAACAAAACTGTGTTGTCATTGGAAGGCTTTATATATAGTCTGGTTTACCTGACTCTTGATTGTCCAGAGTCATAGTTTGATGGACTCATTTGCATGGAGTCACTACCTGTAATCTCAATTTTGTATCACTGAAATAAATAAACTGTAGATAGTAATTTAACTTAGAGTCTTGCCACAGGGCAAAAATCGGTTCCCATCCAATATTGTGACTGATGATTATTACCACAAAACCTGGCCTGTGTCTTGAAGACATATTTCTAATGGAAGTCCTAAATGTTGCCTTCTGAGCTATATTGCGGATTAAATATTGGTTTCTCTTTCTGAAGGATCTTCAAGAGCTTTATCAGCTCTGCTGGCAGCATCTTCGTTCTCATTGTTTGTTAATGGTTCTGCTTCCTTCGAGTCAGCGTTCTTCTGTGCTTTCTGCTTCTCATCTTCTAACTTCTTTTCTTTTGCCAAAAGCCTGTAGTTAATGGCATTGCCAATGAACAACCAGATACTGGCCACAATCACAATCACTCCGCAGACAAAATACATGTACTGATATTCACCAGTAACATCCACTAACCAACCTGAAATACAAAGACAAGAAGAGAGAAAAAGAGTCTTTAGAATAGAATATCCAATACAATCCAGATCTTTCCCTAGGAGAAATACCTATATATTGCCTGGTTTTGAAGTTGGAGCAGAAAAGCATCTTCAGCATGTTCAAATGGTCTAACATATATAGCTGAACTCTAACAAAACCTGTATTAGTCAAGCTAGCAATTGTCATTGGAATCACTGACAATGATAAAATATTGAAGAACAAAGTAAGTAAAGCTTAACGAATAATGACAGACAGTTTTTTAGTTCTTTCATTTTCATTCTTTCATTGTCTTATTATTTTATTCACCTCCTAATTTTGTTTCCTATTGTTTTGGAGTGACTGTCTGACACTCATGGAGGCTGCATACAGACAATAGGATGAAGAGGTATGTGCCTTTTTAGGCTGCTGTCACTGTGCATCAACTGCTTGCTTTTCATTTTTACTTTCCTGTGACTGGTGAAAGAGATAGAAAGGCTTGTCCCTTCAGCTATCATGCTCAACTGCTGAGTTTTGAACTCTGAAGCCTGTACCTAAAAAACACATCCACACCTCTGAGATTAATTTGGTCATGACAAGGAACATAAAATATAACTGTTCTTCCACCTTATGAGCCATTCTTTCTAAATTTTCCCAACTGCCAAATCCACATTTGTATGTATCCAACTATTTAGCTCTGAACTCTGCTACACTATCATTGAAATTCACAGGATAACCTGCGCCCTTCAATTTAGTATGTATTTAGATGCTTTTACTGGGTTGAAGCCATAATGCCAGCCTATTCACCTGATACACATTTACAAGCCATCAAATTATTTTAGTCTTTTCTTTATTTCACAAGCCTAGTATAGCCTCAAATAGCACTGCAACTGCATAATTCACCTATTAGTGTAAATAGTACAATTTACTGTTCTTCATCAATGAGCAGTCTCATAAAACTGATGATTAAAAATGAAATTCTGCATTAACATTACTTCAGCATAATACTTTAAAGGATATGAACTAGTCAAAACTGGAATTTAGCTTTTCCATGTGCTCATCCTCTTTGTTGTCTCTATTTGACAAGATAAATCAATTATTCATACAGTTATAACACAAACACATGCTTTTCAAAACTTCTGCAAAGCAAATATACTGAAAATAAATAGTTGCATATGCCATTGCTCCACAAATACTGGATTTAATATCTTTAGAGTTAATATTAACATTAATTTCAGAACCTGACTGATGGACTCCAGYGGTCACAGGCTCAGTCCCCCCACTAGGTGGCATAGGAAGAGTCTGTGTGAGAAGAATACATTTTGTTCTACCATTACCAAAATGAATTTGTATGTTAAAAGATGAGGGAAATGTGGAATATCTTGAGGACTATTAAACATTTACTTGTACAAAAATTATTGTACTGAAGTGAGTGGAATTGTTTTGGCATATTTAAAATTTCACTGAACAATGCTATTTTCATACAAATAGTGAGAGTAATCCGTAAAATACTTTGACAATTATAAATGGGTTTAGGCACTCATAATCTTGCTGACTTTTGTGGCTCTGCTTATGTGGGTATAGTGTATGTTCACATGGCTGGTAATCTCAATATCTTTATATTTTCATATTGTTGGGCTTACACTGCAACACACACACACACATTTAACGGATACTTGTCAATAAGGTTTGAGCATCTATTTCTTTAGTCTCTTATATCATCAGAAACCTTAAGATTATAAAACTTACTAACAGCATTACTAAATACTGACTAAAAAGCTAGCAAGCAGAAATTACTTTAGATAAGACTCTTCATCATTTTTGGTGCTAGAAGCCCCAAAGTTATGAATATAGACCAAGCTATACACCTAGGCTCCCTTTAAGCTCCCCTTAGACTCAAAAGAGAGAAGTTGGCAACATTACCATCTTCTAGTCAATGTAGGATGGTTCACACTCCGAATTGCCTTACACATATCTGTTGGCTATAGAAACAGGCTAAAGGACTGGCTGAGAGCGAGGCTGTGGTGTAAAATCATGCCAGGGCGCAAGGCTCCACGGCACTGCGCTGGAATCCCACCAGGCACGCACCCTGCCTAGGCTGCTGAGCATGCCCCTGTCCTTTCTGGCACCTCCCTACTGGTTTCTTCTCTCTGGAAATGCCAATCCTCTCTGTTTAGGCAAACTAAAGTTGCTATTTTAAATTTACGCAGGTGCTCCTCTAGCTGCCATTAGGTTAGGGAAACTATAAGTCACTGTGAGATCTTCACAAAACTAACCAGTGGATTCGACCAATTCAAGAGAGTAAGAACTCTGTTGGCAAAGAGCAAATTGGAGCTGAATACACGTAAATCAAGGCTGCAAAGTTAGCGCTACGTGCTACCAGGAAAACATACATTTTTCACATGGATTTATGGGCCAGTAGAGATATGCTCTTAATCTATCAATTGCACATGCATGCAATGTACGCCTTTAAATTCTCATGTGGATCCGCAGCTGTAAAGTGCAAAGATAATTGATGCAGTGCACTGCTGCTACAGTACATTCCTAGTTACACAGAAAACATTAAATAACATTAAGAATAATGTTTATATTAATTCAATACTAAATTGCAAGATTATGCTGTAATGTCTGAAAAAATGGAATAAAAAAGATTCTTACCTCCTAGAGGAGGGCCTATGAGCACAGGGCAACACTCCACAATGGTGACAAGTCCAACCGCACTGGAAAATCTGGCAGCCCCAACGAGGTCCATCAATGTCTCAAAAAGAACGCTGCTAACCATTCCAAATGCAAACCCAAAAAATACAGCATATATCACCAAGCCAGTGTAATTTGTTGCCAGAGGGCACAAGATATGACAGACGCCATTGTACAAGACAGCAAAACTAAAAAAGTACTGAATCTTTGGCCGGATAAACTTGGAGTTTGCTACAAGTCCCATTGAAGGCCTAGCAAACATGTCTACAAAGGCTAAGATAGATAGCAAAAAAGCAGCAGAATATTCATCAATTCCCTTGTGCTTGGCATAAGGAGCCAAGAATACTATTGGAGCGAAGAAACCGATAAACATAATGACATTTCCTGACAAATAGATCAGAAACCCTCTGTGTTTGAAGAGGGACAGGTCTAGATATTTATTCATAGTTTGCCAAAAAGACTTCTTGTTGTTTTTGTGCAAGGTAGAATCTCCTGTGCCTTTTTCAACGTCTTTTTTCACAGGAGGGACTGTTTTTGGTCCAACAGGTCTCATAAGTGACCCAGCCACACAGCAGTTCAAAAGAAGTCCTCCCAGAATGAGAAAGCTTCCTTTCCAGCCAAATGCATTAAAGAGGAATTGATTGAGAGGTGCCAATGTACTCAGAAACACTGGACTTCCAGCCATGGCCAATCCATTAGCAATGGGACGCTTCTTATAGAAATACTTGCCAATCATGGTCAAGGCAGGCTGTAAGTTGAATGCTAAACCCAGACCTAAACAACACATGAAAGACAGTATTATTGAAGGTCATGCACTAAAAAAACATATCACACCTCTTTCAAGTTATTTTTAAAATGACCAGTATCTAATCCAGTGATTCCCAATGAAGACAGAAACCAACTAGCATCAGAGAGCAAAATACAGCTTCATTGCTGTCCGTGTGTGTCAATGCCAAGACTATGTCATGGTGGCATTCTGCCATTTCCCCCTGTAGCTCTGCAATAAAAGCCAAAACTCCTTGTTGTGTTTCAGCAATGACAGAGACAGGGGAATCACAGAGGAATGATGGTATCAGCGCCTTGACTCACCATTTTTATATTTACTAAGCTATAATGCGATTCTCTCTTGGCTCATTTCACAAAAGTTATTAAATGTCACCTCAGCTACAATGAATGCAGGTTGTATTTAAATGCATAAATCTCCTCATCCCTTATTTCCAGCCCTATTTAAGATCGAACTTGTGTACAAAAGTGGAGCTTAAAATGGCTAATTATTTTGGAGCACATTCAGCTCCACTTCCCCAGGTATGGAAGTCACTACTAAATGCGGAAGAGTTGTAGAGGACATGCGTGGGAGCAGACCRCCCATCCACATCAGCTGAGTGTATAAGCTGAACCTCTAGGCCTTCTCTCTGTATTAGGACATCTAGGCAGTAAGGTCTAAGTAGCTATGCATCTGCTGGATGGCACAGGAGAGAAGTTTTCTTCTCTGATAGGCCCATTCCTGGACCCTGACTTTATTCTTTCAGTGAGCCCCATGTTTAGGATGTAAAAAATAAGACCTTTAAGAAATAATCACTGAACAAAGAAGGACTCCTTTAGTCCCAACATAAAGAAAGATGAGCTTGAATATAGGAATAAGCATTACCTCATTCATTTATTACCTGCCAATATTTCACCTCACTTGCCTTCCTTATTCTGAGGAGGTAGTTTAAAAAAAAAAAACCCACAACTTTTGATAAGGAGGTTATTTAATTTACTGGCTTTATGACCACTTGAATTCATTGCCTTAGGCAATATCCAGGCCTTTGATGATATATCAATGATTTTATTCGGGGATTGACCCTGGGGGATTTTAAACAGAAAGCTATTGAACTGAAAGTTGTTAATACTTATCTGTGAGAGTATATGTATGTACAAACCTACAGAAAGCTGGTACTAGCTTTTGCATTTTTACTAGAATTCTGCTAGCCTCTGCCACCCTCTTAGAAGTATGACATGATTGAAAGCTAAAAGAATGAATGTGAAATTCCACACAAATGACTGTAATAAGTGCTGTCACGAGCCAATCAATTTTTATACCATAATTACAGTGCAGTGTGGAACAGTACATACATACAGCATTTACTGAATAAAATCATCAGTTGTTCCTGAAATATCCTGAGAAATAATTTAACATCATACCAGCTAATTTAAAGGATTAGATAGTTCAGGTAGCTGAAATGAACTGATCTTGCTACCTTCTTGGTTGGCATTTGTACAATGCCTTGCATAGTGGGTTCTTGATCAGTAAGGCTCATTGGTAGAACAGTATTAGAAATAATATAATATACTATAATAATCCCTTTTAAACAGGACTCTTACCTCCAACGACACCAATACATAGATAAAGTTCCAGGACACTATTGCAGAAAGAGGAAGCAATCATACCAAATGAACACAGGATACCTCCTGCTATCATCACAGGCCGGCTACCATACTTATTCACCAAAATGCTGCTTATGGGACCTGTTGGTAGAAAGAAAATACATTAACAGGTAACAGGTAACTCCATCATACATGTCTTTGTGTTTAGGATATGTTGGAATGCCTATTCTTCCATCCTGGAAAATGTTTAGCTGTTTCTACACCGATTTGTCTTACAAACACACTCTGCGAGTTTGTGGACACAGGAGTCTGGATGTGGATATATTGCCTCCATTACAATATAAATATTGATTAGTCATGGAGGTGGATCAAAAGATTAAAGACATCAGACAAGCAAGAGGGACTGTTAAAGTTCACAAGCAATCAATACTGAGATCGGTCAATGGAAGTTTTGAAAGTGCAAGGACTGAAGAATTTCAAGTATGAGACAGATATCAAAACTCCACTTAACAGAGCAGGAGGAATCTCCAGGCAAGCAAACTAATAACTGATCTTAATACTGTAGCATGTCCTGGACCCCTACTTAAAACTACACTTAAAAACATTGTCAAATCAGAATGCAAATCTCTGGCTCCTGAGGCTTGTTTTCCCTTACCTCATCCAGAAAGGAGTGTTAATGGGCAGTAAGATGACTATAGGTTGTCAGGGAAAATCTAAGATGTGGTTTAGCATAAAGACCTATAAACTTTGAAAATACTGCTACAGGTCTGTTTTTCAGTTTCAACTGCAATTCAGTTTATGGTGTAATTACGTCCATACTAAACAAACAGCTAGTGTGCAATTTAGCATGACATGCATTATAAGTTTTTTAAACAACCGTGACTAGAATAGATGGTGTGCTACATATCAAGATTAAGAGGTTGTCAAAGCTCTTTAGGTAAACCTGCATACCATCTGACTGCACTATATTTGGCCCAAGCCATTACGAATAGTCTTGCTTTTGCAATAACTAAACTTATCCAATTCAAAAATAAAAAAAAAACCATAATAAAAAGCAATAAATTTCAAACTCAAGATAAAGCAGGCACCTGGCATAAAGTGGAATGCCAAACTCTGCATCTGATTTCACTGCAAATCATTCACTGTACTGGTAACAGTTTTAAGTCTCTCTCTTTGTAAATATCTAAAGGAATAAATGCCAGAAACTCCATGATGTGAAAAAGCCACATCCGACCAAATTTAAAAGTGTATTTTCATAGGTACAGTGTTATTTTAGATTCCACTGTTTGAACTACCTTAAATGTATTAAAGTATTATTATTGATGTACTGTAAATGTTAATTACTACTTGCATATCAACAACAAAAGTCTTAAGCATATGCCAAATAATCAATTTTTAGCTTCCTTCCTTACAGAAATAAGCTTCTACAATAATGTTGCCCTGTGCCTGTCCGTCTTTTCTAATAGCTTGTGAATCCAGAGGTCAGTCTGAAATTAACTTGACTGAAAAGCAAAGATTTGAGTGATATTTAGATCTTACGGTTTGTCCATTCATTAAATAGCTTGGGTCACAAGAGGTCTAGGGCAGCATCTGTTTAAAAAAGGAGGTCCCTCTCCAGGCAGCACAGACACTGGCCAATACACTCAGCTTTCCACCCGTAAAACCAATCTATCTTCTCGCCCAGGCAGCTGTACGCTTCAAGGTAGGTGGGGGCATAGAGGAGGAACAGGGTGGCTATTTTACTGGGAAGGTAAAGGATGCTCAGACTGAAGGCATTAGGGCTCATCTTACAGACACATAAACATAGGAGACCAGGCTCTGCTGCTCGCTGAACTGCAGTTCAAGCATAACCGTGTATTGAAACCAACAGACTTGAAAATCCACAGCATGGAATGGCCCACCAAATATACAATAGCCCAGAGATTTATTACAAGACTTTAAATCACATATGAAACACTAAAACATTTTGCTGACAGCTTATATTATGAGATACTTAACACTTTTTTATTTCCATTCGGGGTGATCCACTGAGAAGAACAGTGACGAGGTGGGGTTTCTCCTTTGAGGCCATATGGAGAAAGCAGTGAAACATGAAGGACGGACAAATTACGCTCCAAACACTTCCCAAATATATCACGCTTATCTCTCCTGTCTTAATAAACTTGTGCTCTCATAACTATGCTGAAGCATAACTTCAATCACAATTTTTTTATTTATAGAGCTATGTTTGGACAATCACTAGTTTGCCTCATGTTTGAATTAGAAAGAAAGCCCTTTTGAAATATGTGAACAATACAAATATTTCCTCTGGGTCAAAAAAGCTCCTTTTAACTTGAACTCTTTGTTTAACTCAAAGCAAAAAGTTTCATCCCTGTATCAATTAATATTTATATTTTTGAAAATAAATTGAATTGAAGGCAATTTTCTGAAAAAAAATTAAGTTTTAATTGTTATAATTGCTAAACACCGTAACAGTATTTCACTTCAAAGATATCAAAATAATGATTTTTAAAATTATTTTCAAGTTCTTTTTCCTGTGATGAGATGGAAGTATTCAAAAAATTGTAAATGAAAAATTTGTGTAGTATTTGTTAACATTCTGATCTCCCCCCAAATTACTGCTGTAATAAATGTTGCCTTGCTGTAATCTTACTTAAAATGTTCCTTTGCTGATCCTTAGAAAAAAAGGTAGGAAAGAGGCATCATAGCAGGTAAATATTTGACCATACTACTTACAGATTTATTCACTACAGGCAGCACCTTGAATTGTACCTTACATAAATACTTCAGTTATGAGGTAGACAGACCTGTTAGCAATCTGTTTCTTTTCTCATTAAACAAAGACAGCATGAAAAGCCAGAAGGATAGGTGTGAGACCAAATGAAAAAGATGAGGTAAATCCACACATAGGAGACTATCAAGCATTAGAAAGAGAGGAATGGCATTAAAAAAGATTGTTGTGCAATATTGCTATATTGTTAGCATGTTAAATAAAACTATGGATCAAAAAGACAACATTGCACAGCACTGACAAAGTTTTCCAACCATAATCAAGGACAAAGATGAGCTCTGCTGTAATATTCACACCAGAAGAGTACTGACTATAATCACCATATTCTTTAATATTGTTCCATCAATCCTTCCTTCCTCCTCCTCTAGAACTGGGAAATGAGCCAGATTCTTGTTTGTTTAGGGGTTTGGGGAAGACCTTTGATTTTAGTGTTTGGTTGGTTGGGTTTTTTGGGGGGTGTCCAGAAATGGCAGGTTTCGTAGTACAGTCCTTTGAGGGAGATCCTTTTGCAAACAGTTCCTTATTAGGAACAAGAAAACTGGACCTCTGTGGATCTTAACTGTGGCAGTTAAGCCAGGACTGTAAGTTACAGCTTTTCAGATCAAAGCATGCAATGTTAGCCTCACCTACAAGACCTGTTAGCTAGAGGTCAAATATGGATGTATTAATTTAGGTAGGCAGTGGATGAAGACACCAGAGAAAAGACAAGGCTGTCTGATGGGTCTGAGCTCTGTACTTTCAAATGACCTAAATCTGGAATGTATTATGAATTTAAAAATTCCTTTAAACATAATATTCTCCCTGAGATGTTTTCCTTAAGTTAATGATGTGTATTTACCACCACAGCTCCATTTAATTTTGGGTTTCTTCTAGTATATTCCAGTATTTTGATTTAAAATTTGTGCATGTGGGAAATATTAATTGTTCTATAAGCCACAAAGCTAGTTTAAGCTTACTCCCTAAATTACCTAGGAACCCTTCCAATCTGATGAGTAGGTTAAAGGTTTTCTTGTGACATCTGTGTATATACTTGGTTTTGGAGTCTCATAAAATGATGCGTATTCATACCTTAACGTATATGAATCTACATAAATTCTAGCTGTTTGCCTGTCATCATACATTTTATAGACATGCACAAATTTCATTTCACATCTAACAGCTTCCACAATTATTTAAGCAATGCTCACATGCCAGCACGTATCTATATTCCTTGCATATTTTTTCTTTTTAGCAGAAGGAAGATTAAGATGTTTAAGTACTGTAACACTGCCAAAATCGTGCTATACATTAATGCACGTTAATGCACTAAAGGACTGCTGGATCTCTGAGTCTACTTTCCCGAAGCCTTAAGTAACTACATAACAGATGTTAAGTCAGGAAGCCCACAAGAATATTTACTCTGATCTCTCCCTTAGCACCTACAAACCATCAGCCACAGAAGACTATACACTCCCTAAACCACATTTAAGACCATTATCATAATATGCTAACAGTCTCCTGGCTGTATTTTTGTTTTATATCTTTCTGTTTGAGGCAAATGACCAGACTGTGAGAAGGAATAAGACAGCAACTGTAACCAGTGCCACTGAACAACAGTTTCAGGAAGGGCTGTGCAGCAGGGCACAAATGCTTTAGAAGAAAAGAAAAAATAGCAGCTTTTCACATTCTTCATCATATGTCAAGGGAAAGATGGCAAAAGTCATTTCAGCTATGTAAGCAGAGACTGGCTCATGCATTTGGGAGCTGTTTATGATGTTTTATACAAAGCCTATAATAATGTGACACCTACGTTCTCTTTTGATGGCTCAGCAGAACATTCACTTGCATATCTGTATTGGGCAAAATGTGAGGACAAAGCTGCTTTCGCTGGTCTTCAGTGAATACCAAGACCTCTCGGAAGAAACATATTGCTTACAAATGCGATTAATTATTTTTTATAATAACAAAGGTAGCAGTAATCCATATTTTCCTCTCACTTCCAAGTTTAATTTTTCAATCACCATTTAAATCTTCCTTCTTCTACTAAGCCATACTGTTGTAAATGAAAAGCAATAAAAAAAGACTACATAACTGAATAAGTAGATTTAAAAAGCAGATGTTTGAAGAAATAATCACTTTTTTCCCCTTAAAAGATGCTTATTGTGCTAATATGGTTTAAAAATAACTTGAACATTAAAGTTTCTTTTTAAAGAAATGTACTGCTTGCTATTTTTGTGGCAATGAATAGATGTATCAAACTATGCATTATAAATTTAATATTCTTTCTCATATGATTACATTCTCAGAGATACACACACACTCATATACACGCATCTATCCACTTACTTGCTTTTTTCAGGCCTAAGAAAATACACACTTCAAAAAATGATCTGACTCTGGAGAAAATGCGACAACTTTATATCTAGTATCTCTAAAAGCTTAAAGGATGCAAACCAGATCACAATATTTCCATTTCATAATACCTTGAGGTAATAGTACAGGCAGATGAGTTTTAAGGCCATGAAATAGAATAAAGGAAGATTTATTTGGCATAAAATCTATATCTTGCTCAGCTCTCAGGTAGAATAACATTTATAAGTCCAAATGTATTAGGTACACACCATTAATTTATAAGAGGAAGAGAATCTAGGACACTAGAATTCTTGCTGCCTTTTCTCTTTTCCGTCAATTTTTTTCTTACCAAAATGAAAAAAAATATATGTTTACTTTAGACAGTTCTCCCATAAATAGTCACCACTTTCTGTGAGGGATGAAAAAATGCTCTGCAACTTAAATGTATAATAACTACTCAGAATGGTTACAATAGCAGGGATTTGTTTGTAGCAGTATCAAGCTGCCATAATTGTCTTTTATGTCCATAATAAGGTCATCTTTGGGTCTATTCTATATTTATATTCACTGTAGGAATGAAAGTTTCTTTAAAAAGTATATAATCTAGGTTTTAGTATTTAATTTATTTGTCCTGGTTTGATTTCTCATGGCTATAATACAGTGATGTAATTAAAGATCATTCACATCTGTAATTTGTTACATACAGCCAGTGCATTTATGCTTTTTATTTTGCTACCTGCATAATTTTTAGTATGGAACTAGAGATGAACCTTCTTGATATAAAGGTATTTTTTTAAATATATATTGACAATGTCATACAGTGTTCATAGTGTCATTGATCCAAAGCAACCTGAAATGACTCAGTCTGAACAATATGACATTTATTTAAATAAAGTGAATTGCTGAAAGAAGTTGAAAATAAATGCAATAATAATATTTCAAGTTGCACTAATGCAATATTGTAGATTGCATCCTGTCAAGTCAAGTGATTTAAACACAAATACATTTTCAGCCATCTGCTCTGCAGAGTCAATGCACCTATCTTTCCAGTGCAGCTTTATTTTTTATTTCTGCTTCCTACAAGGCTGGAAAAGCCTGAGGAGCTCCAAGAATTAACATTGGGATAAACTCCTTGCTAATATCAGTCAGACTTTTTTTTTTCTTTTTCTTTTTTTTTT
>JAYKAV010003133.1:122706-360256 GCA_035582835.1 Phoebastria nigripes | reverse complement strand
TTACAAAACATAAAATCCACTTGCAGGAGCTGATTTGCTTTGTTTGGCAAAGAATCCCCAACATTTTGCTAAAGTAGAGCCTTATATTTCACTTTAAAACAACTCCTTCAACCACAAATGCTTTAAGCAAGTACTTAGTACTGCTATTGGAATGTCATCTCTGACATCCAGAGGAAAAGCAACTCAAAATTGATTCTGATCATGTTTAAAACCTGTTCATTAAGTTGGAAAATGCTTTAAAATTATGCTGCTTTTCTCAAGCAGGACTAAGTCAAAATACTGAGCATTCTGTGACAGTCTTATCTCTAATTCAAAAACCTTTGGCTAAATACTTTTAGTACTCTTGGACGGGCATTTAGAGAAGGCAGACAGAAAAAAATCCAAAAAAGTATCGATGAATTTGAAAATATTAAAATGTCATGCAACTATTTTTGTGTTAGATTCTTTATCACATTTCTGGGAACGGTAACCTGCGTTTCTGACATATCCTGTGTGTTTGTGTAACAGCAATGAAGGTAACATAGTTCAACAATCGTTGGAAAGCTTTCTCTGTAGTTCCTCTGTGCATTTGGCAATTTTTTTTTCCACTTCAGGTAACATTTACAACAAGCTGCTCTGATTCCACAAAACTAGATAATATAGTAACCTTCACAGAAAGCAAAGAGAAAAAAATGCTCTTGCAATAAATATCACCAAAAAGAAATGGCTAACATTGCGTTAGGGTCGCTAAACTATGAGTTAAGATAACTGAGCAGCTGAAAGCACAGCATGCTGGGGAGTAAGCAGTCAGTCGTTCAACCATCCATCACACTTTGCTCACCACTTCCCCTCCTCTAACTACATTTCCTCAGTGTCATTACCCTGAATGCACACATTCTCACTTGTGTCCTGAAGGATCCTTGAATTCTATTAAGTTTCTATCTTTTGATTACTGATGAGGATTAATTTGACCTTCAGATATTCCTTAGGACTTTTATAAGAAATACAGTAATCATGTGTGTGGTAACCCATGGGAGCCTGGCTGATGGTAGAGCGCCTCAACACACTGGCTGCTTTTTCATGGTTCCTCCTCCCAAGAGGTTACATCTGATAATTTTGAACTGATGTGCTCAAGTCAGGAACACATATATCTGGCTGCAAATATGAGCTGTCTTTTTCCTGAAATGTTCAGAAGAAACAAAATAAGTGATCAGCGGTGTTGGTGCTTGCCCTAAATGTATTGCCTTGATGTGGAAATTGCAGATCCTTGATCTGTTTTGGTATTTTTGGGTTTTTTTCCAGTGATACATCAGAGACATGAACCAAGGGCATTACGTATTTCGATTAAAGCTGTTGTTTGGCTTACAGGTTTTTTTCTTGTTTGCTAGGGTGCGAATGTGTATGGAGWTACGGACCATGTAATTTAGAAAACAACTTTAAGTTAGCAAATTCCTCAATATCTATGAATTTAAAAAAGTTGGAAAATTGCCCAGTTTTTAATCAAGGAGTAGCCATGCTGATTATTATTTACATGGATACACATTGATGCTTTATATTAATTATCTTTTGCATGCTCTGCTACAGAATTTTTTTCATGAAAGGCTAAAACACTTGATCACAAAGCAGAAGACTTTAAGATGATTTATGACATTTCTTTTGAAATTAGCAATATGAAACTTCAGAGTATTTAATAGGAAATGAGTGTAATTCTATGAGCTGCTGAACACTCAGCAGTTTTCAGAAACATTTATGGTCACTGACTACAAAAAAAAGTTCCGTCCCAAAATTAATTGCCCAAATTTCATGTTGACACATTTACTGTGAAATGAAGTCAGATGCAGCAAAATATTTCAGCATTTTTTTAAACTTTCCTTATATTTGTATTCCTATTACCTTCAGTATCACTGAGTAAAGTGAAGCCCATGCATAGACATTTGCAAAAACTAGTCTTTCAACTTGGAAAAAGGCAAGAAACAAGAAAGAAGAAAGGAGGGAACAAGCTAATGATGAGATGGAACCAAAGCACCTATGAGAGAGATGCATATGAATAGAGACATTGTAACACCAGGCACATATTTTTCACAGTGGCCTGCATGCCTCTGTGATGGGGATAGCTGGAAATAGCATCAGCCCATGATACGTGCATCGCAAATTGTCTTCTCAGAAAAATATTCTTTTCTTCTCAGAAAACCTATGCAACCAGCTTGTAACTTAAGCAGTAAATGTCATGTAGTGTATCAACACGAACATTAGAAAATTCAGTGGCAAATATGAGGCACTTAGAAGAATTAATGAGTTTCCTACAGAAGAAAAGATAATGAATTTTTAAAGCTTAGTATTTAACCACAATTAAATCCTCAGGACTTTATAGGCTTGCATGAATCTAAATTTGAAACAGCTTTTCACACCCAAAAAATGTGTTGGGGATTTCACTTAAATAATATTACTGTTGACAYGCACAGTGAACCTCTGCCATTAAAGGTTACTTCTCCTTCAAATGAAAAACCAAACAAGGACTTACTCATTTTTCCTCTCCCGAAATACAGTAAAGATAATAATACTAATATATAAATATTAGTAAATATAATTCTCTATAGCAGTAGTTAATATGAAGGTATTAATAATAAACTTCACAAAATTTATATCCTTTTCAGGGTTTCACCAGGAATTTCAGGAGGCATAACTCTAAGTATAGAAATGCTCCAATGAAAATATTTAGTGGTTTTCTTCCAGAGGTCTCATCCTTGAAGTATTATCCATTCATCTCAGTGGCTGCTCCTTCTTTCTCTGTGGATGGTTGCAAGTGAAAGACTTAGTTCCATTTGGTAATATCTGTGTTGGAGTACTTGTACTGAAAGAAGCATCACATTTCTGAAAAGATTAAAATAAATCCTATCTAATATGTCTGCTTTCAGGGAACAAAGGAAAATTAATACTAATCTGAAACTAGAGGTTTATTTATAGCTATCCAGTATTTCTACCAGTTTTTCTATCTCAAAAATAATCTTACTAAAAAACTGCTATGCCCAGACATAGACAGTACATATTCACACACACACACAAAAAACCAAAAAAACCCCACCACTTTTCCTCATCTGATTGTTGGACTCCTAATGATATAAATGAGTTGTTTTTTCCTGGGATAATAGAAAGTACTCATCCCATTTATAAGTATTTTTCACCTGGAAACTTCTGAACTCACTCTTTCAAGTTCAAAGAACTTGAAAATTTGTAACTGAAGGAGACTTAGTGTTTAGTACTTTGTGTCTTGCTCTAAATCTAAAGATTACAATTTTTAGCTATAAAACTTGTCTTTACAGCTTGCTAACTGTGTGAACCAGATTGCCAAACAAGTTCTGTATATTCTGCTATTACAAGGGGAGGACGATTTTCTGTACTGTTGCAGATCATAAAACTGAAAGGAAAGATGGAGGTTACAGTATACCATTGTCACAACTACAATTATAGCAACTTGAAAATAAGAGATATGTTGTTAATCTCAGAGCTAATTGTTGGGAAGAAAGAAAAAAAACCAAAACAAACAGTGCTTGCAAATATTTATTTTAATTCTTCATAGACATATTTTCCTAAACCATGTTATTAGCTAGTTACAAGTATTTCCCTTTTTTCTTTCTTCCTCTTTGAGGAATGACTGTCTTTTCTACAAATCTGTGTATGCACATGTGAACACAATATTCGTAAATGTTCATTACACACCACTTCCTATTTATTATTCCCTACTATCATTCATGGTTTTTATACACCTTCTTAAAAATCTCTGGCTACTTTTCCTGGAAGCAGAACAACACTTTGTCATTTGGAAGCCTAGCAGACATCACAGAGAGCAAAAAGTCATAGCAAACACTTTCAGAAGACCTTGCACAGGCTAAATAGTAGTTCTTATGAATGTAGGGTATCTTCTCTGCAACTCAAATCATTACATTTTTTTAGATAATGCTTTCACTGTGAAAAATTCAGCCAACTTCAGTTAAGATTAATATTGTCATTTGGATTTCTCTGTCTTCTAAATTGCCCGTCATATTAATGTTCATAMAATATCCCATTTTTACCCTGCACATCATCCTACAGTTTATTTGTTTTCTTCCAGAATAATATTGTAACTAACTCAACTTGGAAATGATTCCTTATATATTGTTACAGGCAGTAATATGTAATTTCAGAGAAAGCACAAAATACATGCTTCTTCCTAGTTGCTCCTTTATCATATTCCTTTCTGGTCTTAATTTTGCACTGTATAATTAAACTTCAAATTGAAAATACTCAATCTACTACCTATGATGTTTCCATGGATCACTTACTGTGAATTATGGATCATGAGTGGATCATGAAATCTCATCTACATATTCAGAATATATGTAACGAGAAGTATAAATCTGGATGTATTTATAACTTGGAAGTGTCCTGAGAAGTCATCATATTTAGGTCATTGCCAACAACATTGTAAGATCATTTCCAAATGCATTTGCTATTTAACACATATGTATCATTAAGCTTAAAATATACTTTATAGAAAAATCTTTCTAAAACATTATTTTATCATTATTTTCATTATAATTGTATTTTTAGTAATATCCAATAAAATGCATATGGTGACTTTCAGTGGTAACAATTAGAAGCTTAAGAGTGGGAATTTCCCAAATTCCTTTACAGCCCGTAAATGAGATCGTGTCTGAAGAACTGCATAAGGTAAATATATGTGAATAATATTTAGTCCACAACATACTGGGGGAACAGGAAGAGGGAGGGAAGGGGGAAGAGGAAAGAGGGAGGGGAAGGGGAAGGGAAAAGGAAAGAGGCGGGGGAACGGAACTTATTTGTGTTTCAAAGTTATCATACGAAGTGGGAACTGAGCATTCTCATTAGGTTTTGGCACCTAAGGTATTTAGAGTGTAAGTGTAGACAATGGTAGTATATTAATGGGATCGTACCAGGTATTTTTCCTGGTATTTTGCAAAAGGGGAGACTGACAAACTGGGGCGGGGGGTGGGGGGAGACACAACTATATTCAGTTGTCAATTAAAAGTGAGAATCTTTGGGGGGGTTCATTTGTGGGTTTTTTTCCTGTTTTCAGACAAGTGAAAAAATAACATGTATGTATATTGAGAAAATCTGTTTAATTATAGAATGATATGTAAAGGTAACACTGAAAATTTTGTCTTCCAGGTCAAAAAGACTAAAAGCAATATAAACTGTTAAATGGCTAGAAACATGAAGAAAAAAATCAAAACTAGAAGAATGACAAGCCAAAAGTTATCAAAAGATTATCGTCTTAATCAACAATAGTAACAAGATTTATGTGATGTTTTCCATCTTTCAATGCATTTCTTTATTTCAGCTGTGCGTGAATCAGTAGCCTTTATTACACCCTAGAGGAAGCAGAACCTTTGGAGACAATTTAGTGAACAGGTCCAGAATTCTGAAAGTGTCCCACAGGTTCAGATCAGAACATTTTCCAATTTACTTAAACTTTCGACAACCCACATTTAACTGCTTTTTAAAAATAATAATCTTCAGGAAAATATTTACTGATTAATCAATAATTTAAGAATGAGTTCTAATCTCTTCTCTCCTCATTCTTTTTTCGTTGTTTCTCCCTAGCCTTTTACAGCAAAATACACATGCCTGAGAATAACACTCTATCCAACAGAATTGAAAGAGAAATCAGATATACAATTTTTTAATCTATACATTATCTGAGCAGATGTCAGTTTATCTTTGCATATTCCCATACCGACCTCGCATACTTTTTGCCATCAGAGTTGAATTTGTCATCAAGTTGACACTTTTAGATTTCCATCTACAATGGAAAGAGCTTTACCTGCTGAGTCTTTCAAATTTTTAGATGTTTCCTATGTATAGTCACATGCCACTTCTTTTGTGGACTGGATCAACAAATACACTTTCCATGGACTGTAATCAACCAAAACATGATGACTTCCTTTAAYGAGGGGGAAAGTATGCCTTCCCCTATGAAAACAATATTTCATAAAATATGACCAAGTAAGGAGTGAAAGAGTCATGAATAATTAGTGGAGGAAGCCTGGGACTTAAGCAGTGGAAAAGGAATATATTATGAGGGAGTTGGGCAAAGGTCTTTATCGCATTTGTGTTTTGCCTGGACTAGAGAGGAAACAACATGTATAATGTTCTCTACATTGTCCTTTCCCTCGTAGCAGCAGAGGATACATCTCCTTAGACAAGGTTTTCTGAAAATGGAGGGGTGGAGGGGTGGGGGAAGTCTAGATCGGATCTGCTTACATGAACAGGGAATATTTGAGCTCTGCTGCAAAAAGCAACATGAAGTGGCTTGGTGACCTAGTGCCATCTTATTGCACTTGAAGATAATATTTGTGTGGCTTTTGAACCAGGCGTATTTTCCTACGTAGTGTGAAGAAATAGAACAACCCACCATTGGCAGAAACCTTATTCTCCACCGAGTAATGCCAAGCAGCTTACTTCTAATGATTGTGATGTATCATAAATTCAAAATAAATTAATGCCCATTAAAATATAGGCTTCTCATGATTTGTATTACAGATGCTGCCTAAACATCATGCATTCCTGGAGCCACCTTTCATCTAAGGAGTTATGTTGATATTCTTCAGCCAGAACATATTAAAATAATCCAATGAAATATACCTGCTTCTTCAAGGATTTAACATGTGTGCCTGTGAGGAGAATATTACTTAGGTTTACTAATGAAAGAATTATTTTCTTCCCACAGGAGGAACTATGTTTCTTTATTAAGTTTTAATACATCTTACTGAAAAGTAATTGGTTAGAAAGTTGACTGATCTAGGCAATATGTATATCTGAACACCTTGTCAGGTAAATTTTTTATAACATCAGGAGAAATGATCCAGAAGAAATTCTATGATACAAATTTGTTCTTGTCTTAATCCCATATGCCACTTCAGCTCTGTTTCTCTGAGCATAGGATCAAGTGCTTTGCACTCAGGTTACTGTTTACATTTGAGTAAGTAAATATGAAAAGCTTCTAAATCACGATGGCAATGGTTTATATAACCTTGCACACTCTTTGCACAGGTATAAACTATGGTGCTGTGTGAAAGACAAGAGAATCACTCCCACATGTACTATCTTTGTGACATGCTATTTTATTTTTAAGGAACGATACATAAAATTAGAACTAGCATTGCATGAAACACTCTTATGCTTTARCATCCATTTTATTCCCAAGCTGAAGCAGAAATTTCAAGTCTCAGAATTTTCAGTTGAATTAAAACTCTTCAAATAAGTCACTCTGAAATATCTCAAACATCTTCTGTCGTACAAATAAACAAATTAGAAATATAATTATCTGGCATTCCCATGATCTAATTCTTCCTCTTAGCTTTTCAAAATAATTGCAAACATTTTGTTTCAGGTCATTTGGTACTATATTGCATTTCATTACCAAACCATCTTAAAAAAATTTCAGCTCTACAGTTTGTTAATTTAGTATAAGCCCAGTTGCTGGACTGTGTTGCTCATTATTGTATACACAGTCACATAACACACATTGGACCTCACTCTGAGATGAATTGCTCCATCACATTCTGGGAGGTGTAGTCCTTTTGCAAGTCCAGCCCACAGGAGAGAGGGGTTTGTGGGGTTTTTTTGTCAAACTTTTTTTTTTTCATCAGATTTTCTGTAACTTTCTACAACAATAAAAACGTGTTAATCAAAAATGATTATTCAGGCCATCAGCCCCTTACAACCATCTCTGATGTTCACTACATTCTCTTCTCATGTGAGAATCATACAATTTCAGGTCACTACCTGAAAGTGTTTTGTTACATAGTTTGTTGCTTCAATGAATAATCAGAACAATCCTTACAGTCATGGTGCCTGATTCTCCACTCCTCAGTGCGGTTTGCAGCACTGGAACTCCATGGAATCCAACAAATTAAAATTGAACTTAGGAGACTCATACTTAAGGTCAAATTGTACTGTGTCCTTAGATTTTTATTTTTTATTTATGAAGCAGAGATAAGCTTACTGACAAATAAGTCAAAAGTTTAATCAAATGATTACTTTATTAAAGTGAATACCGCCAGTTTTGCTCAAATACTGTAAAACCCCAAAGCTAATCTTCTGTATTTTATTTATATTTTATTTTGGGGAAAAGACATGAATCATTTATGGATAATGTCTTTTTAAGGTTGATATGAATAAAAATGAGATTTTAATGAATGCCTCTGGGAGCACTTAAGTCATTGAAGGTACACTGTCAAGAGATCTTGATGTTACAGACACCTACGGATAAACATATTTGCATAAATATATAAACATGTTTATATGTTGACTTTAAGCAGGTGAAAAATTTATTTTAACTTTGAATTTTATGAGATCACTAAGGTATTTAAAATTAAGCACATATTGCAGGATTAGCACCATGGTGCCCATGCGTGGAATGGAGTCCCAGGCAGTTATTTCACGTCTCTGATAAGAGCATAACATTGCCAGTGAAAACTGTCATTCATCACTATGTATATCAATGGATCTGTTGTAAGTCTTCCTACCGTCATCTTTTGTTTTTTCCAGTGTCACTAGTCAAACTGTGACTCTAGAACATTTGGCTATAAATTCAAAGACCTGCAGATTCACAGTATGTAGCACATGACCTAAAGTTCTTTATCCATAATGTAGCTATTTTGCTTGAATTCTTTCATTTTACTGCATTTTGCTGGGCAGATGTCCAGGTAAACTAACTAACTAACTAACTAAAAAATCTTATTTCACCATAAGTAATGTCATGCTGCTTCTCACCAGCTTTAAAACCTTATGTTCCTTAATTAAATGTTTAACAGTAACAGTTATAGAGTCTTGGTTTCTTATGGATCGAATAGCTCCTGCAAAGACAGTCTTTAAGAAGTAGAATATCCAGCAGTAAAACCGTCTGCACTTTGTTTATTTACTTGCTGCTCTGAAAATCACATCTATTCTGATTAGGCAAATAACAACAGATTCAGCTACTTAATTACACACACTCAAAGCTTAGCAACGTCACAATAAGGAGGGATTAATTCTGCCATTTGGGTATATGCCAATAATTCCAACAATTTAGAACAGAACTGCTCTTGAAGCTTTTCTGAGTGAAATTTGACTTCCAAGGACACAAGATTACTCCCCTTTCTAGGAAAGGCCAAACAGGACACGCGCTGCCTTCCCCTATGCCAGTCCTAGCCTGAAAGCCATTGCAGAGTCCTTGGGAAGCCCTGACATTAAGTTATATTCTACGACGTAGAAAATAACAAGAAGATAAAAGCTAGGACACATCTGCAAATCTGGAAGCAGCATGTGCAGGACAGAGAAGCTCATTCTTGTAAAAGAAGAAAAAATTTCAGTCAAGCAAGTTCTGTTCCTGGAAAAGCAAAGGAGTCCTCCATAGGAGAGCTGTATGAGTGAGGTTTGTACCATGACAAAATTGGTACTGCCAGCTAATACTGATAGGGAAGTGTTTGGGGATCTTGTTACAAAGAGGCTGAAGTGTATTCAACTTTCAAATCATTCACAGAACAGAAGAAAATATAACAGATCCATAGATTTCTATCAGCTTATAATCAGCTACAAAAGAATGTAAACTTGGTCAATTATTAGACAAACCAGCTATTCTCCCAGTCGTGCTTTTTTCTTAGCTGGTGGTGGAAGAAAGGGAATTATGGGTATGAGGAAAGTCATTGCAAGATTACAGAAGATTTACAAGCTAATAGGTAATCTTAAAATTACCAGGTATTTTTAATAGTATCAAAACTAGTACAACTGAGTCAGTGTCACTGAAATGTGGGAGAATTACAACCCATGCAACATACAAGAGGAAGATTAAAGAAGCAAATCAAACCTTAACCGGAACAAGCTCAAAATCACTAACCATGGGTGCATATCTCTAACAAACAGGAACATTCTTAGATTTCAAGGTCTCTAGGGAGCGAAATATAATGTATTAGTATAGGGCAACAATCATGTAGGGTGGCATCACCTCAGATTTGTGCAAAATGGACATCCAAACTCTTCCTCTAGATTCCTTTAGCACTCAAAAGACAGAAAAGTCTTTCTAGAACATGATTCATTTGATGTGTTTCGGACATTTAACTTAGGAAGGGATAAATCAGAAATTCCCATTTTTATTGACTGACAACAGAAGATGTCTACTGAATCAGACGTAGGTGCCTATGCTGAGGAAGACTAAATAATGAATCCTGTCCATATAATCTCTAGTTACTATTGTTAAAAAGCTGTAAGGGTAGCACTACTTCCTTCAAAGTTTTCTGGAAGCCAAAGCACTTAATGGTAAGTGTTTCAAAGCAGTACACGTAGAAAACCAAACAGGGCACATGTTCCCATCATCAGTGGGAAAGTGTTGCAAGAAGTGTTTGAACTAGATGAGGAGATCAACGTCTTATTTCACAATACAGTCTCCTGTTTTAATCACATTCTTTCATTTGGTTGTCTAGTCATAGTACATATTCACCCGAACAAAAGTCAGGTAAAACTGCAGTGAAAATGCTTAACTGCTTATTGATAATTAAAAAAAACCTGCCAAAATTTATGGAAAAGAAAGGTAAGCTTTTCTTTTGTTTGTATGCACCAACAAAACGTATATAACCTACTAAAGCTGCAGTTGTCTGTGCTCTTTGACATATGTAATCTTAATAGAATATCACTGGTAGATGAAAAGGTTCTGACCGATCAAAAACTCTTCGTATGGTATATATGTTTATCTACATGTGTCATATGTGATCTCTGCAAAAATCTTCAAAACCAGTTAATCAATTAAAAGACTTTTTGAAGTAACCATAAAGACAATTTAAAACCACCTCATTCTTTGATTTCTGTAGTTCCCCTGGCATCAGCATAAACCTGTCACTAAGTCCCTGGTCCACTTACCTCTGTTAACGACTACAGATCTACATATCTTTGTGAATCACAGTAAAAATCTCAGCTGTTGCCATTTGATACTGGCTTAGAATATCTTCTAAACATATCAGTACAACTCTGTTTCCCTTGAATATACCTTTGAAAATAAACAAGGGAATAGTTCTTAGACATTCCAAAACAATGGACCAGTAAAATTCTATAATAAGTTCTTTGTAACGTGCTGGGTTTATTATTTCATTTGAAGTGCTGGTGTGATTACAATGGTATACACAGACTTTTCCTTCCCCACAGTACTTCTCTGGTATCTGCTTAAATATCTCATGATTCCCAGTTGTGCTAGACCATTGTTTCATTACCTTTGAATTACATGACACGCATCACAAATACAACAATTTTATGATCCAGTGATATGAAAAACTAAATGGGAACTAATCCAACGTTATTAGTACACACAAAATAAGCATTCTTTCGTCAAAGTTTTACAAGCTCAATGAACATATCAAAGGCCTAAGTTTGTCCCTTGATATCTTTCTTAAACAAACCCAAAGTTTTAGCCCCTTAGAAAATGTATTTTATCATGAATGTTATTTATTATTGTTTGGCTTTGACCCATTATTTGAAACTAAGTGGGAGAGAAAAATGAATCTTCTTTGCAGATAAAAAACCTGTCAATATTGATTACTTTACTTATAGAAATCCCTGGCTATAAAACCAAGTGAAGATCAAGACAAATACAAAGTCTTAAATAGGAAAAGAGTGCTTAACTAACGTTCATTATGTAATCCACATTGCCTACTTGTATGTAAATGAGAACTGTTTTAGTAAAGGGCTTGAGTTAATTAAATTAAGTTACCACAAACATTTCTATGATATGCATCAAATCATTACTAATAACCTATGGTTTGGATACTGAAAGAGCTTGGTAGAAGCACAGTGGGAATTCTTTGTCGCATAATGTCTTTCTGGCAATTATTCAAAATTAACATAAGCATACAATAAAAGACAAAAAACCCTTATTTCTCTCAGTGGCAGCATGTCCTTAACTTTAAGACTGGCTTCCTGAAGTGTGGCTCAGTAGATCCCAGTAAAAACTATGTTTCATGAAAACTTGACAAAATTGGATCCCCAAAAGGCACTGAATATTTAACAATTAGATCTTATCTGTTCAGCCAAACTTAACAAGTTGCAGAGTAAAAAACCAGCTTGCTCCTGTAGATAGGACGACAAACCTGTTTGAAGAAAATGTATAAAACCATCTATAACAGATCTGCTTGTTTTCATCTTTCTTCCCATGACCATTTTAAAGAGTATTTTCTAAACATTAGGGAAGGCCTCTGTTTAAAACAGCCATTGCTACAGCAGAACACAGCCCTACAATGTACAGTTTCAGTGAAACTCAGAGCCCTCTGAAACCTCAGAAGTGGCTGTATTACCCTTCWGAGGCTTTATCAGGCTTCCTTAGCATTCAGGTCATCTTTTTTAAAAACTGAACTACTGTAAATTTATAATATTTTTGTTACTCTTGATATCTCTTTTTTGTACTTCTCTCCATTTGCTAGTAAGATTCAAAATGCTCTGTTCTTGTGTCACCTCATTATGACTTCTTTTCCTTTATCTGTGAGTCTCAAATTAACTTGACATAGATGTTTTACATATATTTTAGGCTAAATGTGAAGTATTCCCTCATGCCCATGAGGCATTCGGAAAGTTGATACATTCTGCTTTCAAGGACACTTTAAATGAGGTTATTAAAATTCAACACTTTGCATATTCTGATGGAGAAAAACGCTTGTCCCTGACAACAAAGGACATAGGTCAATTTAAGAAAGCTTCTCAATCTCCTTATCCATGGCCACTGAATTCCTTGTGCCAGTATTTGTAAAACCAAAATAAGAAAATGTTACCAGGGAGGAAGAAAAGTGTAGGAGCCCATGTCCTGTCCAAAAGTAAAAATCCATAACCATCTGTTGTTTGTGTTACATGGATTTCGCAACTGTCATCTCCACTGTGCACGCCATTTCATCTTCACAGCAATATCACCAAAACACCCACTGAGATAAAATCACAAATATTTTGAACATACCATATGATATATTATTTTCCACATTAATATTTGACAAAGTCAAAATGAGAACTTGTCTATATGTTACTTTTGTGTTGTCACCTGAAAAATCCTTTAAGGGTTTGCTACTGTTTGGAAATACTTAACCCCAAACTTGAATAACTTAAGAAATACAGAAGAAGAGAGAGGAAGCTATTAAATGCTGCATTTTTTAATTATAAGCGTGTTTTGAAAAATGGTAATGGCCACTACTTACACTTATACAGCAGCTTTCTTCAAAAGGGGTCCAAAGGTGCTTTTTAAATTATTTACTTCGAAATATCATCTAGAATTTAAATGCACCTTTCTTTTTTGAACTTTAGACCAGCAAGACTATCCCACATTTCACAGCTGGGTATGGCTTGAAGGATTTATCAGCTCTCAAGCTAATCTCTATAACCCAATCTCACACCCAAAAAGTTATTTTGAGGAAAAAAACCAAACAAAACAAAGAAACAAAAAACCCAAACTGAAATTGCCCTTGGAAAAATGACAGGAAAAGGGTTAAAGACAAGTGAGTCAACCAACTGCTTTTTCCCTAAAGAAATCTAAAACTCAAGGTCAGCTGTGTCTGAAATCACCGGACCTGTCACATGGCTTTCATAGCTGCCACTAAGGCTCCTATCAAACCTACACTGAAAGCAATGAAAACATTTTTACTGGAAACAGATCGAGCTCGATAAGAAGCTCTCTAATCACCTTTGGCTGTTAACGCTGCGCAAAGTGAGAGGTGACATTCTGAAAAAGAGAAGAATGAACTGAGAGAACTTGAGGTCAAATGTATTTAATCTTTTGCTTGAATTCCTTCATGCTTGTGTGTGTTAGAGCATAAATATGGCTCTATGAGTATATGAATATATATATAGTTTATGTATATAAGAATACTTACATGCACACACATTTTATATACATATGTGTTCATACACATACAGAAACACAGGTTGCCCTGTCAGGGTAACTCAACTAATTCCATTTTATCCCAGCTTCTGTCTTCCAGTAACAAAAGTTTGGTGGTCTCAGTCACAGTCCCTTGGGTGTAGGAGTCCATCACAAAACCATCACCCTTAATTTAATACAATTGAYAGTCTCTGCTCAAGAGAGGCAGAAGAAGGAGTTGCCATGGAGACTGAACTATTGCTCTTCTCCAGAGGATGCTTTTTTCAAGCACAGTCTGAACAGCAGAGGCTGTGCAATACCTGTAACCTTGATCACATCACAGAATCTTGCTTTTTGGGATGGCTTTTTAGTAAACTCTTAACAAACATCCAGGAGATGAGGGGGAAAAAGAGAGTGTAAGAAAACAAACAAACAAAAAACCCCAAACCCAACAAAAAACAGTATGAAAGTGCACATTATACAAGGTTGAGAGGGGAAGAGAGTTTCATATTGATTTGATTTATCAGATTTGTCACCTCTGCTTAGTGCTTTCCTAACAGGGTGAATGCTGTGCTTGACCTATTTGCTGGAATTAACCAGGACTGCAGGAGAACATATGGATTGCCAGATGGTCTGCTATAATTTAATGCCATTTATTCTAAGTATGAAGTAAGTGATAAACATAATTAACATTCTTTTAGCTCCTTACTGGATGCCTTTTATTAGTTTCTTTTTTTTTTTTTTCTCAGGCATTGAAAGGTAAGTTAATACCTTTTTACTGAAACACAGATGCCAGCTAATTACTGCAAGAGGCTGCAGCCTCCAAAGCAAAGAGTGTCTGCACAGACTCTAACTTATTCACTGACCCCACTGTGATGATTAATAGGTTGAATGCTAAGCTCTAATGAGGATGACAAATCTTAGATGTTTTCAGGTTACCTTAATTAGTAGTATGATGAACAGAGTGTTCATCACAGACGTACGTATCACACTTTATAGTAAACAATACACCTTGTACTCATGGTCCGAACRTGTATTTCACATTACAGCACATCAAATGCTAAGGAATCAAACCACCTTCAGACAGTAAAAACAATGGAGTGATTTCCTTCAGAAATGTTTTTCCTGATCGCTATTTCATATTCTGCCAGTGATTGTCTAAATGGCTTATGTTTTAGGAAGTGGTTCTAGAGAAGCTATGGCTTCAAAGAGTGTTTATATGAGGCAGGGTCGTCATTCTCAGTATGTTAAAACCACGAGTCTGTAACAAGATATCCAAACAACTTTGCCTACTGTTCCTGTGCTGATAATCTTCATAGTGACTGGCGTAGGTGTTAGCAGAATGAATAGTAAACCATCTTGTAATTTTGAATGTCGATGTACAGGAGAAGTTAGTATGCTGGTACTCAGAACAGTAAACTAAGTATTAGAGAAAAGGCAGAAGTACTGAATGTTTTGTATTTTACATGAAAAGTTGTACACATTGAACCTCGCAGATAAAAATGGCCACAGCTAAACGTCCTGTGATTTGCATCTGTACTGTTAATAAAACTTGGGTGAACTTTGAGATGACAGAAATGGCATAAATTAAATGTTATTCAAAGATTAAAACAAAAGAACAGCACCTGTGCTATAAAGCAAATCTGCCCTTAGAAAATGTAGCTCTGATTAGAAAACGTAGTGAAAAAGAGTCCAGGTCAAAAGCCACAGCACAGGGAAAGCAAAAACAAACTCCAGCTTTTCAACACCTGTGCTCTTCCCTTGTTCCAGACTGGTCCAGCACTTGTTCAGGGACCTCCACAGTTACACATGTACACTCCACAGTGCCAGTGCCGATGCACCCTTAAGAAACAAGTACATTAGAGAGGACCTGAATGTGACGGGACGTACCTGCTCTTTTACTCCACTCTTGATTGCAATTATTGCTGGTCCTATAAAATCCTTTATAATTCTCTACTAGTATATGAATAATTTATGATTCTCTACTAGTATATGAGTAAAAATGGGATCAAAACAACTGAACAGCACGCTTTTGTTGATACTGACACCACTTGTCAAGATGTCTTTATAAGGTCTCTGTCTCTGCCAGCATTTGAAAAAAGGATCCATTTTTCCATCCCATTAACTGAAAAATATTTACCTGAGGTGCTTAAGCTAATGCTATGCTGGCTGCAGGTTCATTTTCATAGTCAGAGGGGAAAAACAGGTAGCCTGAATTCCTCTCTGTAGGCACCTACATCTCTTCCCTGACGCTAAAGGAGCTAGGATCATTCAGGTGTCAAAACTTAGGTAGGTTGAAATCAGAGATAAAAAATTACCATGCTAAAAATGAGACTTCATGCTTCCTTCAATAGGTTGTTTACTGGACCTGATAATACCATACTTTACTATTACACAGATACCACTTCTGAAAAATATTGGAGTGATGCTCTTCAGTGATTAAAGGTATTGAATCTCGATGTGCTATTGGCACAATGTTTTCAGTTTCTATGTATATACATTTATACATATGTACATATACGTACACAGACACACACATATATAAATGTATGCATTTAATTGCTCCATCATTGCAAACAGTCTGAGATGTTCCAAGTGGTTACCTCATAACATCCAAAGAAAGGGCAATGCCAGATCTATTGCCTGAAATAACCTCTTACTCGGACCTCTGGACTGCCTGAAAAAGTGTTTTGCCTAAGTAGCAGCTAGCTTCCACCAATACTTAAAAAAAAATATTCTGAAGGAATGAAGAAATCAAGCAGAATTTAACACTTAGTCTTTGAGGTTGATAGACACAAAACCTGCCAAAGCAGGTTTGACACTTAAACATGGCTTTATACTTTAAAATCCTTTTTCATCTGTCTTGTTCTTTACTTGCTTGCTTACAAGAAAAAAGATGTCAGAGAATTTATGTTCACTGTTCATTTCAGTCCCAAGAATAAGACTGTCTATATCTTAGCTGTCATACAGATAGCATGTTTGAAACATGGCTCTTGGCCTAAATGGAAAGTAGGATTTTATTTTACGACAAACAGGGACAAGATATAAAACTCCTGTCTACAGAGGAATACCTGTGCCTGACTAATGAACCCTCATTGCCATAATAATTTTCTGTGTTTAAGCTCCATCATCTGATCTACTGAGAGATCTCACTGAGGCAGTGGAAACTGAGCAAATGTACCCCCAGTCCCAGAAGTTACTTGGGCATTGCTTTGTTGGAAAATGTGACTCTCAGAAACTGTGAATTTAGGGCAAAATTGCAAAATAGAATTAGGTAGAGGAATAAACAAAAGTCCCTAAGGGGAAAACAAAAAGGAAGAGAATATAAAATGTTTTAAAAGAGAAAGTAAACAGTGCTTTGATGATGATGTGGCTACCAGTACTCTCTGATAAAGTATGATACAAAAAGAAGCATGTATTTTGGTAAATTCTTTAGGTAATAATGATAAAACCAGGTAGTAATTAACTTTAAATGTTTTAAGACCATAGGAAAAAACCCAAACTATGATATTTGCAAATTTCACAAATGTCTTACCTCCTGCATACATGACAGCCAACATTATCGATGATATCCAAGCTATCTCACTATATGATGTGTGGAAGATTTCTTGTATTTCTTTGAAGAATACCGTGATGGCTTTGGGGAATGCATAGGAAAATCCAATGGAGATAAAAGCCCCAAAGACCACAACCCATCCCCAACCTCCATCTGGAGGTGGGTACTGTGGCGCTGCTGTTGCTGGTGGCATTTTTGGCCTCTGTCTCTTCTCCAACTAGGCTGAAAAAGAAGAGAAGAAACAAGGTTTCAAACAGTTTTCCTTTTTTCTTTATCAAACTGCAGTATTCAATCATCATCTGCAGGGATTATAAAGAATCCTCAGAGCAGAGACCAATTTCCAGCTTTCATGGGACCACGGAACGTGAGTACCTGTTTTTAGAAGCAAAACCTGTTCTGCAAAAAAACTTGTGGCAAGAATATTTGCAATATCCTATTCAGTATGTGGCAACTGTGACAAATCACTGATCTCAGTCACTGAAGTTGTATTTGCAATTAGTCACTTATTGGAAAGTGACGTGTTTGTGCGGGTTGATTTACGTAGCTCTACTATCTACAGTGTGGATTTAGCACAGGAATGAAACAGAAAAAAAACCCTGGAAATTGGACTTATAGGAAAAAATGGAAAAAAGTTACAGTAAATTATCATTAAATGCCATTGCGTTAGCAAGATTTACTGGTACCTCAGCAAAATCATCAGCAATGACAGCAAGGAATAAATTCATTACACAGTTTTTTTATCATATGCTGTCATTATCCAATTTTTGACCATTGTTGATATCTCGTTTATCTCAGGAGAACATCTAAAAAGCGGGTTCTAAGCAGAGATTTAAAGTTCCCTGTGTATCCATAAAATAAATACAAAATATTACAATTCCATATTGTACTCTTATTTTTAAAATTTTCATCTTCATATTAGTTGATGTTGATATTACTTGCAGGAACAAGGCGGAGCTTGATGGTACTATTTTTGCTCTGTTCCCACATGTCAGAAGACATCAGGAAGTCTTTCACTAATAACCTCACAACATTTCCACAGCTGTTGTCTAATTTAGAATTTACCATAATAGATGCCACCAGAGTGATATCTTATAAAGGTTCTGAGAGGTGCAACCAACACATTCAGGCAGCTCAAGAAATCATGGGTAATCCACATAAAACTCTCAAGACCTGAAATAAATTTCATACTGTTATTATCATCCTGATATCTCAAAACATAAGCTTTCTACATTCTGCACAACCTTTTTAGAAAACATGTAGTAGCAAGAATCCATTTTGTAGTTCTGAGATTTTTCCACTATAAAATCCCTTTATTATTAAACACAGAGCTGGCATCCACTGTGTTTTCTTCTGTGCAATCCAGCCTACACAGACAGCATGAACTGAAAATTCCTCCTTCCTCCCTGTTTCTTTCTTGGGCATTTAGGCAACTTATTACTCTTGATTGGTCTCCTGCCATACCAGTATCGAAAGCTGTGGATGATAACAGTGTGTAGGTTGCTGTTATGCTTATGATTACCCGCAAGTCTCTATGTGATTTCTTCCGTGCCACTTACGGCATATTCCAATTTCTCACAGCAAACTGCATTAGCAGTGGGAGTGATATGATTACCTTAACAAAAACTAAAAAACGAACTGTGTCAGCTTATATTAATCTCTCGGGATAGTGCCTGGAGTACTTTCAGGCTAAACGCCATGTAGCACTGTGTGCAATACATGCCACAAAACTAGCAAAGTGTTGCTTTTAAGATTATCTATCACTAGGCTAGCCCTGTGACATAAACCCACTGTACTTCTGATTCTCCACTTTACTGAAGCTGATTGTAGACATCACCCTGATATTGTCAGACCTCCAGGGGGAAGCTAAATCAACCACTAAAACATCTGGCTTCTATGCAAGGTTGCAAAAGCCCAGGTAGTTTGGCTTCTGCATCATGTCATGCAGATTTGCTGCTGGCAGCAATAGATAGCTATTGCTCTGTACACAGAGCATATAGATCTTTTTACACGTGTGTCCAGAAAGAACCTCTGGCATGTACTTTACTTCTGCTTATCCTAGTCTCAGCTTAATATTAGTCCACTGACATACATCAGTGAGGAAAACCTGGGCCCGCCACTAGAAGAAGTTGGACAAGTAGAGACAATTATGGTTGCTGAGACTTAACTTTGGCAAAGCAGTTAAATACCAGTTTGTTTTTGCTGAATCAGGACCCATTAGAAGGAAGATGTATCTCAGAAAGCCCACTGTAACTTATAGCACACATAGTGATGATCAATTGCCTTCAAAAGCACAAAACCTCAAATTGGCACGAAAAGCAGAACTCTGTTTCTGTGAATTGAGTGACAGTAAACAACAGAGTTTGCTATCTGTCCCAGAAAGCTGTTGTTCTGCTCATCTGAGAAAACTTTCGGTCACTTCCTAAAAAAAGGTTAACTATTGTTTTCTTACACTTCAAAGGTTTGAGCATATTTGTTTTTGTATTTCATATTCACATGACAACACTTCTATCTCTATTATAAATTTTAGTAATGCCACACAACATCAAGGCATTGCTTTCCATAAAAATGGAAAGGGATTATCAATTTATTGAGGAAGCACTCCTTTTCCTAAAAATAATATGCAACCACTTTGAAAAATTACTGCCACCACATTAGTCAGAAGAATGCTGAAGGTTCCCGAATGTCACTAAGGCATCGGCGCTTTGGAAAGATCCCATTATATCCACCCCTTTAGGGCAGCAGAACAAGCTCTGACAGTTCAGTACTTTCCTCCCTTCAAAAGCTTCACAGTAAACTAAGGGGGCATTAAGAAGACGAGCAAAGGGGCATTGGCTGCTCCTATGCCTCAGCCTAGAGGCAAACTGCTGCAAAGCCCACCGCAGGGCCAGCTTGTAGCACTGCTGCTGCAGTAAAAGGCTGTCTGCTAACCTGCACTAGACACTACGCTGTCACAAAGAAGAGCCTGGATCATTGTATCTCACACCTCCTGTTTATCCCACAGAGTAGAGTTAATAATAGCTTCCCTCATGTTCCTTTGTGATCGTGATAGCCAATTTTAGCTCCAGTTAATAAAACGTGAAAAGGAAAAAAATAATAAATACCTGTTTGCACCAAGAGGAAGAAAGCATTCATTTTGTCAGAAACATTAAATCCAACATCTCAAACATCCCATACCTGCTCAGGAGCTAAAGCAACTTTCTCCTGTAAAATCTGCACTTAATATTCCTGAAACTGAACTCCTCCTAAAGCAGTCTAGCACATTAATATACCTAGCTCTAATCTAAGCCTAACTACTAAGATTTGGGTAGTAGGTAGTATACGGACAAGTGCAGAATCCATTAGCAACCAAAACAAAACAGCATTTGAGATGAGTGGATATAAATGTTGACAAGGGAAGAGGCAGAAGAGGGACGAATGAAGCAGTGACAAGCAAAATGCCTTTTCAGAGCTCTCGGAGCTTATTATGGGCTGTGAAGAATAAAAAGAAATATGGTAGAAAGTATAAAAACAGGCATGTGTGATGATGTTCACGTGAAGGACACGGCACCAGACAAAAAATAATTAAAAAAAAAAAAAAAGCAGCACTTGAGTAAATAAAGGTCACCACCAGTGTTTTTAGTCAGTCATATGAATTCCATCATGTGCTTAAAGCTAGCGAGCGAGCGCTGCTCATACCTGTGCTTTTATAGAAAAGCAGTGGGTGAGGAAGGCTGCCTGCCCTCTGCCCAGGGAAGCAGCAGGGGAATAGTGACTGAAGCGTGTCCTGAGTGAAGCCATCAATCTCCCTTCTCTCTGTCAGACACAGAGGTTGCTCAGCCTTTCCATACTCTGAGTCAGACTGTGCACAAGGATTTTCTCCTAAGCTCCTTCTAGCTCCTCTGTATAAATGCCATTTATGTAAGCAGTGAACAAGAACATAGCTTACTGTAATAACAGCTGCATGTGTCTACTAACAAATAATAGGAGAAAAACAGGGCAAGAGGACACTTTTAAAACATCTGATATGCAAAATTTTTTACATTTTACAGGTCTCAGCACATCTGAACTTAATTAGGCAAATGAGAACTAGTGAATGAAAGAGAAAGAGAGAAAGGGAGGGAAGGAGGGAGGGAGGAAGGGAGGAAAGAAGGGAAAGAAAGGAAGGAAAAAAAGGGGAAAAAAGAAGAAGAGAAAACAGCAAGCAAGCAACAAGGTCAAACTAAGAGCAAATGCTACAGACAAATAATGTATCTTGATATCATGCACCGTAGACTTCAGTCAGTCATGATCAACCTGTTCAGACTGCTCTTGTACCAATGCTTCATTAATATTCTGCAGTTGCCAGCTGCCAGAATCAGCTATCAATACAACAGCTTGTCAAAGACTCTTCTGAGAAGGGGTTATGTTGTTCTCTTGTTTACAGAGACTCTGATTTTACTGGGAGTTTTGGTTTTGTTTTTCTGCAACATTAGAGTAACTGTTTGCTTTTCCACTTGCATTTTGTCTGCCTTGTCCTCAATGTGCCCCATCACCACTTGACTCAGCAGCCATATGTCCCAGAGTAAAAGAGCTGGTATGTGAAAAATCTGTCCCCAGTTGCTGTAGGATAGTAGGAATATTTGGCATGTGTGTACTGCATTCCAGTTCCACACAGTAAGCCAAGGACTGCAAAACGCGTTGCAAACTTGAGCAAATTCAGTCTTATAACATCCCTGTGGGGTGACCGAGAAGTATCATCCACTTTCAGACACGGGAAACAAATATAATAACAGGCTAAATAACCTGACTAAGTCTCGTCCCAAATCAGCGGCAGAGCTGGGATGTGGACTAATGTCCAAGTAAGCTGTGAGTTATGACTAAGATTTTTAAGTACATGTGTGTTTTAGAAGCTCATTAAGTAGCAAATGCAGATTAATTGTACTGCTTAATACTTGAGTTAGGAGCACAGGTGGGGTACAATGTCTGCTTTATAGGCTTGAATAGTCTGCTGCTCTAACTTACCCCTAACGACTGTTAATTACATTGCTGTATTTGAAATAAATGACTTCGTGGTAGCATTAGTAAAATAATGAGCTATATAGGAATTATACTTTTCTAAAAGATCCCTGCTTAAAAGCTGCAAAAATTTCAGTTTTCTTATTTTTATTAACAGCTCTTTAACGAGTTCCAAGCAGGATGGCAGGATAGCAGGTATCATCTCATCAAATGGTATTGCCTCACCAACTTCTACAAGCTATTGTCATTATCTTGTGAGCAATATTCAATATCTGATGAAAAAAAGGTCTTGTTAGTTTTGTGAGATGGTTTTGCTCTGGGATTTTGTTGTGGAGAAAGGGAGGATGTGGAAAGGCTCTGACTGAAGGGATCAAGAGAGCTCGTTCTCTGCTTTTAGCTCTAACTACTCAGTTCTGGAGGCAAAGTAGCACCTAATGAGCTCTGGTACCCAGCCTTAAAGAACTGGCTAATCATCCCAAAAGAGGAAAATAGTCTACCTTTTGTCTAAATGTCTGTATTCAGAGACTGAGGGGTATGCAATAAAGGAAACCCAGGTAGATGAAAGATACACTTAGAATCTGACTTTACTGCATTTTTTCCACTRGGGTCTAACCTGCAGGACAAATACACCCTGTGTGAGACCAAAACTGCTAAAATGTTCCCAGGATATCTAGCTCTTTAGAAAGCTGCTGGTCTTTGTAAAGTTTCTCCAACAGGCTTGAATCAAAGGGCCATGTCTGTGAATGCTTTCCAGACTTTTATGTGACAATAAAAAATATTATATATATATAATTTATATATTAAATTGTATATTTTATATATATAATTTATATATTAAATTGCATTTACGGGGCTTATGTTAGGATTTACTATTTTTGCTAAAAGTCTAAGCAAATCTTAAAAAAACCCCACAAAATCACCAGTCTTACTTCATTTTAAAGTCTATTTAACTTCAGTCTTTAATAGCACAATATCCAACGATATTAAAATATATTACTACAGATATTTTAAGTATAAAGCTGTATCTTACTGAGAAAAGACGAACTTTTTTTTTTTTCATGAAGAGGAGATGAAGGAACTAGTTCTAAATAGTCACATCTATGAAACAAACRTGGAGTTATTCAACCCATTCACAATTTACAGTTAAGAATCAATATTGTAGTATACTTGTCATCCCACTGAAGCAGTAACAAGACAAGTATGTTCTTGAAGACACTGTGGGAAAGTAATAGCCCCTCGCACATCCAAAGCAGGCATATTAATACCATTCTTGCAAATGCCTAGGAGGTTAGCAGAGGCAGGCTCTGTGGAGGGAAGCAGAAGGGAGGGAAAGACACATGTTGCAAGATAAAAATAAATGAACAATCCCAACAACTTTGTTTCTTCTTAGGGTCTGGCATTGTAATGGGCTAATTCTTAGTAACAGCATCAGCTGAGCAGGTAACTGGATGTAAATGCAAAAACTGTTTGCTGAGTTAAACAAGGATGATTACAGATGTGAGTTCCTGATGGCTGTGGGAATAACGAAAGGTCTAAATCACTTTTACCAAGAAGACTGGAATAAAGGCACATGTCATGTAATTCCTTCTTCCTGTTTGAAGACTCAAAATAGGATTACTGAGACAGAAGTGAGCCCTGTAAGATATTGCCCTATAAAAAGCAAAAGTGTATAAATCACACTGTGAGAGTGTAATTAAAAACCCATCGGCACTAAGACCCTATTTCATCATGGTTTAAACAGAGGCTAAGGCCAAAAGCTGCTACTAAGTTACTCACTAAAGTCAGGTTTTTACAGAACTGGAACCCCCATCTGAAAAAAATATATTGAAACTATATTGGAATTGTTATAGCATTGAAATCTGATTTTGAGCACTGCTGAGTCAGTAGTGAGATGACTAACATAATTTGTCAAAACTAATATTAATGCAGCATTCATTGGAGTTTTGTTGGGGGGGGGTTGTTGGTTTTTTTTGGTTTTTTTAACCTCATATGTTGTGCTGCCACATTCTCCTGAGAAACCATAATCTGTACCCACAATCACAGTCATGGGCTGGACTTCCATTCATCATGTCTTCTGTTATTACCTTTTTTCATTGACTTCAAGGGAAACCTAAATGACTGGCTTACTCTGCATGACTAAATGCCCAGATGACTAAAGTTAAGTGAAATGAATTCCAACAAAAGTGATTGCAATTCTGTTTTAATTACTTCAAAAAAGCAGTCAATAGAATATCTAGCTAAAGAGGTTGGCACTCCACCCAAATTGAAGTGCACTGAAATGAAATGTTGATGCCTGAATTGAAAATGCCAGTGATCCAGTCTGAAGAATTAATCAGTTTTAACAATAAGTTGATTGAGGTTGATGAAAAATTCTGCATACCTGGAAAAAAATAAACCGTCAAACTAATCAACCTTGCAAAAAAGCCCAAACCAAAACTTTGTTGTGCCATTAAAGAACTAGTTTTAATAAGCTCAGCTAAACCCATCCTTTATAACTCAATGTGTTGGCTCCCCGCACTGCAAGAATATTGATCCACTTATTAATTCATTTCTAACCACTCATACCATCCTTTAAATTCCAGTACTACTCCCTCATATTTAACTATGGTAGTTACCAGCTTTACAACCTGTTGTATAAGCTTATTATTTTAACTCTGTATAGACCAATTTTGAACCATTTTTGGTAATATAAGCCTTTTCAGTACATCAGCACACTAAAATTCACACTGAGTGAATGTTATAAAAAAGAAAAATACCCAGAATAATGGAAGTCATGTAAATCTGGAGCTGTATGTTTGATACGTATTGTTAAGAGTTCTGATGTTTGGAAGATGGGGAGTTATATTTTCACTTATTTGTAATATTTTATAAATGGAAGAACTAAGGTTTCAAGTCAGTGTTAATGGAGTTTCCTGCACAGCTGCTGCACATTGCTTGAAAAACAGATAGCATAATCTTTCCAAAGCAGCATATTTTCCATTATCAATAATAACAGACATTCATTCTAATATCATTCTCTCAATACTAAGCTGCAGAAAAAAAAAAAATCAATGATGGGAAGAGCTAGTCTATTCTTAGGCTGTGCTATTAGTTAAGGTTTTCAAAATCAAAATTCATATCTTTTTACACAAACATATAATTTGGAAGTGGCAATATTTAATTTATTTATTGCTGAAGATAATATTCACATCCATCTATCAACTTAATATTTGACATTATGAAGATGCAATAGATTCCAATTCAAATTCTGCTGACATTAATTTCTGTAAACTTTATCAAAGTTACTCTGTGCTCTTGAGATTAGAATCCAACGCCTGGCTGTCTTCTCTACTTCATTATTTTGGCCCAGTGTACTTTCTGTRTATGTCCTACCACTCGCCTAAATCCTGGCCTGGAAGCATCATCTCACACATACTGGCAAAATATTTTTCTTCTATTCTCATGCAGCACATGGCTCCCATGGGTGGAAATAGTTACTAATGCTTAAGTCTCAGTGACAACTACTTAGATTATGTAATAGGAAGTAAACTGATCTGGATTATGTTCCTAAGAGCATATGACTGGAAACACATAACAGGCCAAGGCTGGAAAATAACTCCAGACTGCAAAAGCTTATACAGGGTTCACATTTCATTTATTCCTGCCAGTTTGGAAAATTGTTACTAGTTTAAGAAATATTTTCTGTATTATTAATAAAATGGAAACAGTTAGGAACACTTCTGATGACATAGCGACTTTTAGAAGTGTGAACTGGGAAATCTAATGAATTATGAATTATCTGTTAGCAAAACTGCAGTTAACTTATGTACTATATAGAAAATTACATATATAAGGCAAAAAGGAAATAGGCAAAACCACCAAAACTTACATGAGCAAAATAGCTTTTAAAAGAAATTACTTGGGAACCATTGTATCTTGGAAAAGCCAGAATAGTTTCTGCAATGGTAGGTATCCAGTCTAAAAACTCCCCAGGATTTAGGTCATAAGAAGCTATTTGGTTAATGTAGATTTTAAAAGCTGTGTGAGAGTAGAGAAAGTAAGCCATCTATTTGTATGAAATAAAATTAAAAATATATAGATAATTCAAACTGAAAAATCCAATTGATACAGCTGTGCGCATAAAGGCTTGATGTGTGAGATCTTTCTGCCAGTGAAAGTTAAAATGTGAGCCACTGATTCCAAGCACAATATAGCCAAAAGTTAAATTAATCCAGAGGTCCTTCCAGAATTGCTAAAACATATTATTAGTAGAAAGAAAGAAAAAGAAAGAACGAAAGAAAGAACGAACGAACGAAYTTCATCCGCCTTAACAGAATTTAGCAGAGATTAAAACTTTTTATACACTTATAAAAAATGTTTTTAGAACTGAATTAGYGTGGCTTCATAAAACGAAGCGTAAAATTCTAAAAATGTCAACATTTTTCTCACAGACATAGTCTACCTGAGAGTTTTCTCAAGCCGGAGACGTTAATTTTCATTTTATTAATCTCATGACCAGTGATATTCATGGCTCTGAAAAAGCAAAACATGACAGCAAGGTATGCTCCTCACTCCAACTGTCTCCAGTTCCAGGCAGATAGATAATCATGCAGATATGCTAACGCGGTGCTCGTGTTTGGGGCCATGCAGGGGCCATAATTGAAGATGCACTTGCCATTTCTTAAGTACAGAAATCAGATTTTAATAGCACCTTGAGGACTGTGCAGGGGAAGGTAACATCTCTAACCACCTAGCATTAAAGTAGACAGCTATGTCCAGCACACTCAACTTTCAGCCTTTCTTATGCTGGTATTTATGCTGGTAAAAGATTGTAGAAGAAGGTCTATTCTTATTTGATAGCCCATAACTTTGTGCAGACAGCTAAACAAGTGGGGAGGTATATATTTACATGGAACAGTGTAGTACTAGGCAGATACTCATGCTATCTCTTGATGGCTAAACATGGCTAGTAGGAGCAGAATAGCTATGTTAGCTCAGTATCCCATCGAGGCAACTTAGCTCTACTTAGGTATCATGGCATTGTGCTACATAAAATAAGTACATGTATGATGATTATTTGTCCAGTCTGGAACATAATGATAAAAAATTCATTTGAAGTATGTACCAAAACTAATATAATTTAGGCAATGGCAATGTTTTAGCATAAACAAATACAGGGAAGGAAGAAGTTATGATTGTATTTGATTTCCATGGGAAGGAAGAGGATGTTTAATTACAAACTTACTATGTACTTTGTCCAAGTGTTAATGAGGTGACCTGCTGATATATATACAAAACAACTTTAAAGACCAAGACAGTTTAATCAAATTCTGATGTGTACTCCTCCACCCATTGTGAAAAATTGGACATGGGGAGATCAAAAAACCTCTCTTGTCTATTATGGAGGACACTTTTTCCTAACACAGTACACAACACCCAAAGAGTACCACATACTGCTGTACCTCTCAGAGAATAGTTCTACAATGCTACAGCTAAAACAATCTTCAACTAATTTGCAACAAGCTTTAGAACTCATCAAGATTTTTATATAAATCATATTGTTTATACATGTATCATTTGCAACTTTTTTATTCTGCCATTTACTAAATCCCCATAGAACATCCAGAATATATATGTGAAGCCTGTGGTTCTGCTCTGGCACAGCGGCACTGAAAAGTTGTTTAGTGCTTGTCAATACACTGAAAGAGATGAAGAGATGGCCAACCACTGAAGGATGCAAGAGAAGTGCTACATAATTCTGAAACCCCTCCCCTCTCATGCTGACATCAGGAATTTCTGAAGAATCTAGAAATCCATTTATTTTTTCCATATTTTTTCATATTTTCCATATTTGAATCTCCCATTATAGATTTTCCATTTAATCCCAGCACTATGCATTTACCTTATATAACATTCATTGCCCCAGCTTACAGTGGGCAACATAAGCCTTCTGCAACATCAGCCTTTTGACCAGAACTTACCAGCTATCTTAGCCTGTTACGAAAGTGCTCCTTTTAAACTTCAAGACAAGAGGAACTCCTTTTCTTACTACAAATGGATGATCCAAATAGGCCACCATCTGGGTTGCAGACCCGAAAAGCAGACCTGAAAACTGAAGTCCTGAAGTGCAACAACCTGCTAATTACGCGATATGAACTTGCTATTGCAATAGTTCTGTTTTAGCTGGTAAATTACTCATTTTTGACAGAGAATATGGGGTAGCATTGCTTCATTACTCAAAAGCAACCTGATAAATCCACAACAGGATGCACTGTTGTTGATATATGTGCTGGACTCTAACTGTAAAACTTCTCCCATGTACCAAAGTGCTTTGCTTTACGCAACCCTTCTTTGCCAAAACCACACCAAAGTAAACAGACTCACAAGCACTAGCTTTTACATTTCTGTATCATCACAAGAAAAGCTTTGCACTTCAGATTGTTCTCCTGTGAACTGAGATAACATAACACTCATTATTCTCATTACTGAGAATCTAGATCAAAATAATTCAAATCCTCAAAATTTCACTATAATAGCTGCAATAGAAACATCAGTACCTAAATATATAGCAAATGAGACAAGAAATATAAAGATCTCTGTGGTATTTGCATGCTTCCAATTAGCAAAAGGGCACAGTAAAAATATTCACAGAAGAGACTAGTTAAACCATATTTACCTGGAAGCTTAATAAATCAAGAGCAAGCCTTATCRAATGTAAGGCAATGAGCACATCAATCTAAGCTATGACTCTGTTGTCCCTTTCAGGACAGAAGTTTAATCAGTTCAGAGGCAAAAAATTGAGTTGTGTTTTTCCTCGTGAAAAGCAGATACATACACACATTTGGTTGTTATCATATGATTTCTACTGAAGGCCAACTTACACATAAAAGCAAGAGTTTAGCCATATAAAATCCTTCATAATGTGTAAAAACATGTACAGCACACTCCTCCACATATCTATTCATTTTGTCTTGATAACAAGACAAGGAAGCGGCAGTGGAGTTCTGTAAATCTCAAGGTTTTTCCTTGAGAAAGCAATACAATGCTGGGATTCACAGCCTAAGAGCATTACAGTCCACTGAAGATTACTCTTTCAGCCTTCAAGACAATAATACTTTTCTTTGTGTACAAAACACCCAACTCTGGAGTTTATATGTTTTTCTAAAACTTTTAAAGACATATCTTTTACTCATTTCTACTGAAGTCTTAAACTATTATTCTACCTATGCATAGGTATGCATAGACTATGCATAGACTTCCTATACATAGACTTTTACTTTCACATACAGCCCAACTGACTTCAAATGGGCTTAGATGGGTTTGAACTACAAATCCGTATTTCTAATTGTCATTTAGCCAGATCCTTTCTCAGTCAATAGCTGCAGATGAAACAACAACCACCTTCTGGGATGACTGGATTTAAGTAAGCATTTTTTTTTCTTTACAAATTCTTATCCAAACATACTTTTCAATATTTCACTTATCTCTCAAAATATTACTGGATGTACTGCCAGGTGTTCCCAACGGTAGGTTGTACTTGTTTTAATCTGTTTGATTCAAGCACAAAATCTGTGTTCTGTTCAACCTTAGTATTATTATTCCCTTTTCATGATATTTTGCATTTTGTATATTAAACATGGAATTTGGGTTTTGTTCTTTTTTTTTTTCCCCTGTAAGTTATGTAGGGTGAGATTCATCTCTTCAGTCAACAAAATGTTTATACTAAGAGACAAAGGTTGGGTAAAATGAACTCTGCCCTAACTAACTCCAAAGAAATCTGTATGGTTTTCATGTGTAGGAGGAGCAGGGGTTGTTTCTTTCTCTTCTCCCTAGCATAATTTACTGATTCAAAAACTATGTCTGTAAAATGCTGCATACAYTTATTGCACCGTTTACATGATAAAAGCAGCATATGATGGAAAAACATAACCTAAGTTGCGTTTCTRTGCCTGTGCATCTCAGAAAATGGTACAATGTATGTAGGTGGTAGTACCTATGAAATGAAATTTGAATGTGCAGAAGTTTTCATTTGCCCTTTGTGGGGAAATGTGTGATTGTCCCCTATAGAGTAAAGCTGACTGTTAAAAGATGCAGCACTGATAAACCTTGAATATTTAGGAAGTGAAAAAGTAGCGTAACAGAATGTACCTCTTCAGGTTTCCTGAGCAAATATCAGAACACAAAAGGATGAAGCAAATAGTGTTGTTTTCATCTCCAAAATGTGAGTAAAGCTATGACTCATCTTCTTTGCAAAACAAAATAGGACTTTGAGGAGGAGCGCATGAGATGTCGTCTAGCTCCGGCTATTTATGAGTTTTTCAATTGGCTCTAGCTTCTATCGGTTATGCATCAGACCTAAACCTGCCTTGTAGGGTTAGCTGCATTCTATAAAGTCATGCATACATTTGCAGTACATATACATTACAAAATAGCTATTATTATTACCTATGATAGCTGTGCATATTTTAAATGGTAAATTAACATGAAGTACTGTTTAATTTTCCATCAATCAAAGGAAAATCTTAATCTTTTCTAGCACCATCCCTAGATAAGACTATTGTAGGATTTTTTCATATGCTAGTTCACAGATTTTTTACAATTATTTAAACAACATAGTAATGCAAAGATGACGTACAAATTCTGTACATGAATAAATGTAAATGAATAAAATATTTTCTAATGTACACTCCTTCAGTCATATTTCTGGAAGAGACAGAGTGGGGATTCCATACATTACAATCTGCCAATTCAGTAAAACAGCAAAAAAGCAATAGAATAGAATGCAAAAGTCTGATTTTGAATGATAGCAAGATTTTATGTACTTTTGACACTTCTCACACCCCACATGTGAACATGCAAGTAGTGGTTTCTAACAAGTGAATTTTTATGTATCTATCTCCTGCAAATTTAAGCATGAGTGCTCACTGAAATAAAAAAAAAAAAAAAAAAAAAAAAAAAAAAAAAAAAAAAAAGCTCCCTCAAACTTCATTTGGATTTGACAATTAATTCTAAGCCAGAAAGCTGCCACAAAAAATCAGTCCCACAAAAATAAAAGATTAAACCTCTTTAAATAGAACAGGTACTGTAATTCTTGAATTGTTCTTAGGTATTCATTTTACACTAACAGCCCAGCATGCAAACAGCCCATCCCTCCTTTACCCTTTCTCCACTGGCCCTGGCTTTTGCTTGCTTTGTACCCTCCTTTCAGAGGTTTTGGAGATGGTTGTCATGGTAATTCCTACTTGGGTGAGGAATTGCATTGAACTAGTACCTCCTTTAATTGTCTGTAGTGCCCTGCAACTCCTTATGCTGTTATCTTGTGAGAGACGCCACCATCAGGGTGATCCATCTGCACACAAACATTAACAGCTGACAAAATGGAGCTTCATTCCAGGGGGACCTTGAGAAACTCTGGGATTTGGCCAACAGAAACCTCTTGAAGTTTTAAAAGAAGTGGCCAGTCCTGCATTGCAGGGAAGAAAAAGCCCATAGACTAGGGCCAGCAAGGACCTGACCAGGTGTGGGACACTGTAGGACATCCTGTGGTGGAGACAGCTGAGGGCTCTGGCAAGGCTGAAAGCCCCCAACACAGCYAAGGTCTTTGTCTTAGGTATAATTTTTCTTAGGTATAAAATAAACAGATTGAAGCTCTGCACTCAGAATACTTGTTCAGTTATACTGAATTTGTACTATTAGAGCAGCCAAACATAGAGATACGATGTAGTTGTTAACAAGTGAATTTGACCAAAATTGTGACCAGAAGCACTGTAAGAAAAGAAAACATAAATAAGTAAACAAACAGACCAGCACTCCTGTCATATAAAGTTGCATGCCTTCTATGATCCAGAAAAAAAACATATAAAACAAAGCACTCAACTCCTTGAGGCATGTAGGATAAAATTACATGTAAAACAGATACTAAAGCAATACTTTGGTAGACTCAAGGATAAGACTGAGTGATTACTCATTACTTAATGCATAGCACATGTAATTCAGATCAGTGGCTGGATCACCTAATATAAATTGTGCTTTTATAAACACTCCTGTTTATCCTGATTTCTTAAAAGATCAAGAAAAAACCCTCTTGAAGGATATATCTATCTGCATATTTCATTGCTATGGGTTGCTCCTAAGTAAGTGTTGTAAAAGGCAGTATACTCTGAACATTACCTGAGCCTTGAATCACCCACGTTCACCCTCTTCAAAGCTTTTATATCACTCACTGAAATTCACTGTCTTTTGGCTTCTGCATGAGGAACACCTCCAAGGTTCATTAGACAAATACGTTAATACAACTACTCTAGAATTATTTAGGATTTTTAAAAAACTATAATAAAAGCATAATTATTTACAAGTTAACACGGTTTGAAAGAAAAACTTTACAAACAGTATCTTTCTCTAAAAACCTAAGGAAGTTTAGTAAGACAATATCCTTTGTGAATAATGATTATATAATGCCAAAAAATCATTCAAAATTGTGAAAATGACTTAGACATAGTAATGATGTTGACATGAGCTAGACAATAAGGTTGTACTTGTGCCTCCTCCGTAATTGCATAAGGAAAAAATAACTTAGTTACATATTTCACATACACTATATATCTACAAGTCTTTATGATAAAGATATGCATAGCTACACCTTACTTTAAGAAAATGATTTCTTTTGTCTGTTAACAGAGCAAAGCGCTGGTTTATTTGCTCTAATATATCATACATACCTGCTCTGATGTGAAATAATGTAATAGTACTCTACCGTTTGCTGCCAAGTAACTACAAAATCATTGTTAACTGCCAATAAAGCACTTGAAATAGAGTGCTTATTTAAGCAAAGCAAAGATGGCTCTAGGGCATATTTGCACCATGGGACTGACATAAAATGGCTACTGTACAATCCAAGATGGAGTCTTTATCCTTATCAATTACAAAGAAAGATATATTTTATCAACAAACCACAACAAACACAATACAAAATAGTATTATTATGTGCATTCCAGGATATTACACTTCACAGAAGAATGCGACATACAGATAAATTTAAATATAATAACCGGTTGTAGATTTTTGTTTTTTCTGGATATCAATGCTGAGCAGCTGAATGTGAAAAATATGCAGCCTTTCTGAAGTATGATGTTTATTTTACAAATAGGTTGATGTACCCAGGACAGGAAACATGAAGCAGAGAGATGTATTAAGTCTTTCAAGGTGTACATTAGCTCTTTCACCCTGGAGCATACTTCCACTCCAGTATGAGTTGATTGGTATGTGTCAAGTTGACTGACACATTTAATTCCTCCTTTCTTGCAATTTCTTGTTTTTAGTAGATTCCACTGTATTTATTCTTTCATCTTAATGATGAATTTTTCATTATCTATATTTATCATATGAATGTACCAATAATATACACCTGACTATTTTTAACTCCATGCCTGACATGGAAGCATAGTCTTCCAGTCAAGGCAATGACTTAGGTTTCAGGTGACCTGGACCCATTCTTTCATTCTGCATCAAACTTTTCTTGTAATTTTAGGCAAGCCTTTCATGTCTCAGTTCAACAAAGAGCTTAAGAATGCGCATACATCCATTTTTATTTCAAACAAAACATGCAGGCTCAAGAGCTTTGCAAACTGGTTGTTGGTTACAGGTGTCTGACATGTCTGTAGCGGAAAGACAGTCACTTCAGGAAAACCTAAAGTCTACATATCCACCTCCAAAGCAGCAATTTCTCCTGCTCAGGCTAAATTTTGTTAGTAATTGCATTTTCAGTGGCCAAGGAATATGAGATTATTGCCTCCAAAACAGAACAATTTTATCCAGATGGACTGACAATGTCCTCCTGAATAGTCTCACAACTGAGTACTCTCCCGAAAAGGAGAAGTTGTTGGCTAGAATTTTCTTGCCTAGAAAACAAGCTTGAACATTAGGTAATGTTCTGATCATTGAGCGAGTATCTAAAAAGGAAGTGCCAGTGTCACCTAACACAACCAACAGTGTGACATCCTATTGACCAGGTAACCTCTAAAAATGTAGAACAGTCCAGACCCATCCAATGACCTCATGTTGTTTACTTAATAGACCCCAATGGGAGTAAGACATCCAGCACAATGAAGGCTGGGCCATTTCCGACCATGCTAAGAAACAGAACGTTAGCACTCTGAATCAACTAGGAAAATAAATGTAAGGGCCTTCACACTATCATGCAGCAGCTCTTTGACGTTTTGATTACTGAAGTTTATACATAAGCTTCTATTTATTATCATGTATGTATCAAGCTTATATATCAAGCTTACATATGAAGCTTATACTCCTTTCTGTATCAAACTTTATTGTAGTGAATTGAGGGATGATGAGAACTGGCCAAATACATGTCCCCGATGCAAATAGCAATCAAGATCATTTTCTCCAGCCATGAAAAGCTCTCCATTTAAGTCCCTATATATGATCAGTTTTGTTATCTTTATTTTGTCCATTAAGGGAATTCAGTGATGAGTGGGACTGTTGTAGAATATATTGTCTATCGGCTTCTTCTCTCCTCTTTCAGTCTTCAGTGTGAGACAATATGTATGCTTCTCAATGGCAAAGTCTTTAACACTGTATTATTTTTGCCCTTTAAAACTGCCTTTTGCACAAGCCAATGTCAAAACTTATTTCATCTATCTGCATTTTTAAAGCGTTTGTCACTGTGGTGCTGCCCCCAGAGTGGTGTACAAAGATTAAATAACAACAGGCAGGCTACCTGCAGGTAGGCAGTGGAATCTATGTGTTCTGAGGGCTGTGATACCATGAAGTTTCTCTGGAACAATCAAGAGAGACAGAAAAAAATTAGGCTCTGCACAAAACTTTCCAAAATGAGAGTGGTAGTGGGGAATCCCAAATGTCAAAACAATTATTTAATATTTTTATTTATTTATTTATTTTCCCATATTAATGGAAGAGCATCAAAGGTTTAGTTATGCAAATAACCTGAACTCTATGGGAAAAAGGTTATTTCAGAAACATTCTTTCTCACTCTCTCTTTCAAAAAGAAAAAAACCCACAAAAAACCCAGATTTTTAAATGCAACTTTCTTATTTGGTGTAGCACACTCATTCAAGATTTATAGATGCATATATTTTGCAGGGCAAACAATAATAAGTCTTTTTTTAGCTGAAAAAGAGACAAAAAGCATTAAAGTCAACATTTCAGATGAGGAGAATTTTTAGTGATATGAGAAACCATAAAAGATTAAAGCCAATGTTTCAGACTTTGCAAAAATATTCCCCTTTGTCTTCAGTATAAACTTGGCAATTTCAATGCCAATCACATTTTTAATTGAGAGTGAATGAAGCCTAGTAGCAGTGTTAATTTGTTGATTGTATGATAGCAACAGTCTCTCTACAGTTCATCACACATTATTTCTCTCTCCTAAGCAAAGAAATATATCTTTTTGATTATTCTGAATTCAACAGATTCCATCTTCAGTGGGCCAAGTGGAAATCCAATGTCCAAGTTCTTCTACTGGAAAAATATGACATCTTGATTTTGAAAATTTGAAATCACGATGTAGCAATAACCTCTTCCTTTTAGTTGTTGCAAATGAAAGAAGCAATCCATAAAAGACCCAGTATTCATCCCGAAATGTAAGGATTTACTAGAAAAATTAAAATCAATGCTGGCTTTGGTGTTATAGGTCACTTAGCTGGAATCATATTTGCAAAGTCCACACATTCAGCACTAGCCAAGCTATTGTCTGTTTGTATTTTGCAGCATGAGCAAGTGCTTGTTAAAAGACACAGAAAGAGGAGCAGATTAGCATATTTTCTGTGGCAAAGTAGAATTTACTCATAAAAAAGAAAAAGTTGCCATAAACAAAACTGGAAAGCATTCTGGGGGATTAGCATGGCATACATAATATTTTTTGAAGCCTTGATTGTATTTGTCATCCATTCTGCCTTCTGTATCATCACATTTATCTTACGTAAACTGTCTTTTATTTCTCCAATATTTTAATATCTGTGCTCACACTCAAGGATATCACAGGAGGACCCAGCTGAGATTTCAGACGAAATACTTGGCATCACAGCAGAACAAGGTCACCTTTTAGCCTCATGACTAGAGGTTTTGGTTCACCCTCATTGACCCTGCCTGTACTATATTCCGAGTTAAGTCATGCAAGGAGGTGGGAAGGATTACGCAAGAAAACGTGGGCAGGCTCAGAAACGTGTATAACCATATGCACCTCTTAGAAAAGAAGCCCTCGGCCCTCCCCTCTCAGTAGGGTTTGCTTCTCTCTGTGGTCTTTCAGTTGCCTCTTCCTTTCTGTTCTTTTCTAGTCAAGCCAGAGAAAAATTCTGTCCTTTCACACAAATAATTAAGGTATCTTTCTTTTGTACARTATAGCACAGTCACAGGTATTTTAAAAAGCCATGTGTGGCTTGCTATCACCCTGCAGCACTTTTTCCAACAGCCGTTCTCGCCCCAGCTGACCAGTGCAGAATGCCACAGCATTTCTGGAGAAGAACTGCCACGCCAAACAGCTTTCAACTGTGAAATCATTCAACAGATTTAGGAAACAATGTAGATCTGGCCAAACTGCTGGGTTTTATTTGATAGAACTTATCAACACAGAATTTCACGGAAATTTAACAGCTTATACCTTCTTCATCAAGTGCTCTAATTAAACACTAGTTTAGGAGCAAATATAAAATAATTCCTGTTCTCTGTAACTGTTTTCTTACTTTTTAGCTTGTTCCCTGGCATCTAGCATACACCCAGTTGTTTCTTTGCAATGATCAGATTCATTATTTCCTGCAAGAAATACAGATGCATGGGCTTGATCCCCTTTTCCAAAATACTGCTGGCCAACAGAGTAGTGTGAGCACAGCAAAGGTCAGCTACAATGAAGAAAACACAGCAGCAAAATTGTTTTTTATCTTAGAACAATCAGATCCTGAATCAAATCAGACAGGAAGGACAGAGGAGTTTATAACTAGGCTCAGAGGATAGGAATACCTACCATAAACCTTTTTTCTTCCCTCAGTTTCAGAGGTATTACACACAGGAGGGGGGAAAAACAGAGGGGGAAAAAAMCAACCGGTCTTTATTATTAGAACAAAATTATGTAAAACTTTTCACAGACTCCTTTAATAGCAGTTTCCAACAATTAAATGTATATGAAACTGGGGCTTTGTTTTTTTTTTTTCCCCCAAACATGTTTCTGAGACAAAAGTCATATGAAATGTTTATGTTGATGCTAAAGTAGTTAAAGAAAAAGATATTGATTGAAATAGGTAAACAAACAAAATCAATATGATTCTAAAACCCTAGGAATTAATTCTCCAGACTCATGCTCTATTTGAAGTATGCGTGTCTCACCTGTGCATGCAAATAAAAAAAAGGTGCTCTAGAAAAAAGAATTGCTCTCAACAGTTAAGCTTTAAACAAGGACTCAGAAAGGATGTTTTTTAAAATTGATCAATTATTTCATGAATCTCAATTTCTGAGTAACCAACTCATGTCATGACAAAAAAAAAGACTCATTTTCAGAAACTAGAAAACTTACACTGTGCAAAGTAACATGGTACAGTTAGGGTGTAAGGCAATAGGAACCCGGTTCTGTGTATGCAAGGCATTGACCAAGTTTCTCATACAGAAACTAACAAAATTCAATGTATTTTGAAAGCAAACACATCTGTATCTGTATAGCCCCCACCACCATCTGATCCCAAACATTATAGGAGCTTTAGGCTTAAAGACTTTTGACTGTTTATGGGTTTAATATCCAGATTTCAGATTAATGCTGCCTAGGCCTGGCATATTTCTGCCTGAGATTTTCTGGGCAGAAATACGAGCATCTGGTTTATATGACAAAGAAGCAGTGAGTCTCAGGTACCGAGCTGCAGGAGATCACTGTGCATCCACAACAGACATATCTGAGATTTCTGGATAATTGCCAAAAGTCCTAAAATTCTGACTTGAAAAGATTCCCAGATGAGAAACAAGGATCTGCACATCAGGGTACAAATATCTTCTAGATGTACTGAACTAAACCATAACCCAATTGCAATGAAATACATAGATGAACCCCTCCTCTGTCTATTCTAATAGTTTGGATAATATTTATATGTTTCATATTATCATCTGTGTTTTAATTTGCTTTTGGCAATCCCATTTCCCATCATTCATCCTTTCTTCATCACCTTGTCATATTAAAAACAAATAGCATTTAGGAAGAATTATTTTTGCACTTATATCTGTTTAAATTGGTTTTATTATGGTTTCTTTTTTTATTATGGTTTCTTTTTTTATTATGGTTTCTTTTTATGAAGAGGCAAAAGAATTTTAATTAGAAATTATCTATGAATTCAGAATTAATCAAGCAGCAATGCTGTCCACTTCGCTTTCTAATTTCAAAACTAAAATTTTCTTTCTAAGGAAATATATGAAACTTCACCTTGATAATGCAAATGAAGAGTAGGATCCGAGTATTTCATACCCAAGACATTGATTTATATGTAGCAAAACCAATTTAAGCATGTCACATATGATATGTAGTATTTTATGAAACGTGAGCCACAAGGCAACTAAAGCACAGTGACAAGCACTGGAAATGTATTCAAAAGGAATAAACCCAAACCAAACCAAACCAAAACCAGCCTTATTTTAGTTTTATTCCACACACTGCACTTCAGAAATAACCTTACATTTTACAAAACTTGTTGGAGGACTTAAACTACAAAACTCTTTGCTACTGCCTGACAGGGGTAATTAATGATCCATCAAAAATGACAAGGAATTAAATTTTATACTAGCAGAGTAATGTGCTGAACCACCCTCAGCCAGCTGAATCCAGACAAATGAACCAAGTCATGCCATACTATGTCAAGGCTTAAGTACAATTTTCCTACTTGCATGGTATGCCTGTGACAAATACAGCCTGAGGTTTCCAACAACAGACATGCTGTTATTATGGCAACTGCACAGGGTAATAAAAGAAACCTTGTGAAAATCACACATGACAAAAGTTGAAAGGAAAGTCACAGTAAATAACTGCTTCCCTGAGGCCGGGCCTACTGCTATTCTTTCAAGTATTTCCATGACTGTTTGTTAGTCTGTCCATTACACTAATTCCGTGATGAAATAATTTTTATTAGTTTTACAGGTATGCACATGATATTAGATGCTGAAATGAGAATTTTGTAAAGCAGGCTTTAGGCTAGAAGAATGTATTGATATTAGATTATTATATCATGATAGCATCAATCCATTATCTTTAATGGACTTCATCCTCACTTACAGGGCATAGGAAAGAAATAAAGTTGGTTCTCTATTCATAAAGGTGTTAGGATGATCAAAAACAGGAAAAGTGTAGGTGTCTTTGAGATTTCCATGAAACAAAATTGCATTTTATCCCAATACCTGTTTAAATAGCTAAGGCACTTCCAGTTATTAATATATAGATGTGTGAATTTGATGGAAGAAAGAGAAATCAGGGTGAAAATAAAAAAAAAAATAAAAGAACAGGAGTTTAAAAGATGAAATTCAGCATAAAAAATTTAGAGGAAATGTGCTGATATAAAAACAGGTAACTTTGGGGCAATATTAAAGTAATGCAAAGTAATTTTTATCACTTATAATGCTGTCAGATTTTTCCCTGACATCTCCTCCCAGAAACATTGTCTATGAAGATATAAGGAACTTCTGGAAACCTAGCACTTCTAACGTTGGATAAACCTTTTCAGTTTTGAGTAGTAGAATCACGTTTGTACTGTTCATACTGTTCAACAAAAGAAAAGATCAAGAAGTGGCTAAATGTCAGTAGCTAGGCACTTCTGACTCATGCTACAGGTTCAGAAAAATCCTCTTTCCAGTTCATTACAGAGTCAACATATTTCAGAAATTGTAGTACTCACCATGAATAAATAAACAAGCAATGCTCTGAAAGCAAGTTGAGACACTGTCCTCATAAGTGTCTGAAATAGTGAAATGAGGAAATACTGGAAGTAAGCCTTCATGTGAAAGTATGCCTCTTTCTTACCTGCCTTTTTGAGATCCCACACTGAGATACCTCAGAGGCCAAGATCTAGCTCACCAGTTTAAAATTACCCCCAGGCTCATCAGCAATGCTTTTGTGTCTGATGCCCCGTACATGTGTCCATCAGGATACAGACATCAGGACAGTCTGTACTTTATGTGGACATTTAATGTCTCTCATAAAAAGCCAATACATCCATCTCTTCATGACACTGGCTTCAATTACCAGGTACCCACACATTGGGCTGTGTGGCATCTGGAAAAACAGCTTTAGTAGTATCTTGGTTGGATAAGGACAACGTGAAGCTGTGTATTTAGATGAAGAAAGAGAAAGAAAGGGGAGAGAGAAACAAAATGTGCAAGAAAGAGCGAGGGAAAGAAAGAAAGATGGATAAAGTGATACCTGAGAGAGAAGAAAATTAATTGTTCTTCATTGAGTATTGGCAGACAAGGAAAAACAGTTTCAACTTCTTCACTATTACGGTTAGCAAGGAAGGAGACATGAGGAATTTATATTTAGCTAAAGAACTACATTTCCCTAGTGACGTAAGGAAATTAATGCGTACCTACTTTTCTATGAACTTAAGGTTAAATTGCCCTTCAGACACCTTTCTGTTAGAAATGAAATGCTCCTCAAGAATAAATGTCAACTGTTACCCCAGTCTTTAGAAGCAATTTGGTGACTCAGGTGATAGGACAATTGCAATAACTAATGAAACTGCATTTCTGTCATTGATATATTTCATTGTGATATGTATAATACTTCTATTTGTGAAGGATTTGCTTCTGTAATTTCTCTTCAAATCTTCTATTTCAACTCTACAATACCCAGCAAATCGTCAGCCTTACAGTATAATTTGATTACACACAGGGCTAGCACTATTTTCCTCATTTATATCTACTGCTTGAACTACAGTAATTTTTATTTTGGAACTAATTACATTTTCCCATATTAACACATCTCAAACTGTCTCTGCTTTGTCAGTCTGTTTAACCTGCATTGCACAAGAATACTGGGCCTTTGAGCCTAAAATTATGTATATTTGTATGCCATTTTCTTCTCTTACTGCTATTGCATGAGTAATTCAGCTGCACTATGCAGCCAGATGTTAGTACATACTGTTGATCTATATCGTTTTTGCCAAGTCAGAAATTAATATCATGGGATCATTTTGAACAAATAAAGTACTTACTGAGGGACAGAAAACAATGCGTCTTATGTGAAGGATGCAACGCATCCCACAAGGCTTTTCTATAGACCCTAATTAACTCTTTAATATTTTCATACATTATAGAAAGTCTTCCTCATAAGTCAGAGATGAATTACTAAGCAAAAAATGTTAATGTTTGTTCCAATGGTGTATTTCATACTGATTGATACAAATTAGTTTCCTAATAATATGTTAAGAGAGTTCATTACTAAAGCAAAAATTCCTACTCTACAGAGTTACATTCCTGTTCACCTTTTTTCTTATTTCCAAGTTAAAAATTACTCATTTGGAATTTAAAATTGAGGACATATCAGTAATTTTATGTATCGCAGTGATACTAAAACTCAATTCATGCTCTCTGAAAAGTCTTACAAAAAATAACGAAAGAAAGAATGAATTCAAGCCAGTTAAGATACAGAAATAGACACCCAAAAGCACTTAAATGGTTGTTTCATTATACCAGTATTTTAGTACAGTGATGGTCTTCTTATGACTGGTGATTTAAAGTGTCTGTAATGCCAGATTTGGTTAAAATACTTTTTAAAGATTCCTGATTTGTCATTAGGTGGGATTTCTTCTCCCTCTTCCATTTTTCTTTATTTCACTATTCAGTATTTTTATTTTAAGTGCCTGTTTTGTGGGGATGAAGGTGCATAAAATGAAAAATTGCTTCCTCCTCACACTACGCTTAGTCTTCTGATTTGCAGAAGGTATAATTTTGCCCTCATTCAAACAGATCTTTTCAAATGTTGACTTCTACTCTTAAGATGAGTGGTTGTTATAAAACTATCTGGGGAGAAGGGGAATGGCTTTCCCTCTCACAGCTTAAAGATTTCTGCATATGAGTAGCTAAGCTCAGATAACCGTGCCCAAAAAGAGCTGATTCTCCTTCTTGTAGCCCCATCTCTATTGTCCTAATCCAGAAAAACGCCAAAAGGAAGGGGGTTTTGGCTGTCTCTCATGAAGCCTTCTTCATGTTGTATGGTCATGTACAACATATTCTCTTCATCCCAGATACCTCCTCAGTCCTTTTGCCTTTCTACTGCATGTTTCAAGGTCTTGCCTCACTTCATGCCTGCCATCATTCCCTTTGTGCAAAGGGACAAAACCTAAGGGGCTCAAAAAGACTTTCTCTCCCACAGAACAACTGTCCTAGTTTTGCTTTTATACCTCCTTCTCTCCACCTAGCACGCTACCAGTGCAGATTGCTTGAGTTGCACACCACCATCAGGCCATCAGCTGAAGTTACAATGACATCAGGCTGAAGTTACATTAACCTGCCATTTACAATGTAGATTAAGTTTTTCTTCTCCTGACGCCCTAACTCAGATGTCTTCAGGCAAGGGCTAGCCAGCAGTGTAGGCATGTGTGCGAGTTACCTCCTAACTTCTTCTGGGAGCGCTGGCTGCTGCGTACAGCCTGCCAGGGGCTACCCTTCCACCAGCAACCTGGCTGCACCAGCATGTCTCCATGTCTGCATTCCCAAGGAAGCGCAGGCTGCAAAACAAACACAAAGACCAAGCCAAAAACCTTCACACTATGTTATCTAATAAGTATCCCTTTTTTGCAATATCCATTTCTATCATACTCTTCTTTCACAAATACCTGAGGTTTACTGTCAACCAGGGCAAGCACTTCAGCTTTAATGAACCTGATAGCAATGAGGAAGAACGGAAAAATGAATTAACACTTCATACAGCCACCACAGATAGCTGCCCAGAATAAAGTGGAATACATGAGAAGGCTCTTCCCAGTCAATCTAAAGATGATGTAATGACATCAATCACATATTCTTGCTGCTCTATGTCTGTGACACTGTAAAATCTCTATGATGTAGAGAAGGATAGTAGGTAACAACTACTTGCTATTTCTCACAATACAAGGATGAGGAGCTACTCAAAGAAATGATCAGGTAGATTCTTTAATGATGCTTGTTTTTAAGGCAAATCCACAAAGAGTGAATTGTATTTCATTCTACTTCCCTAAATAAAGTTTGAACATTGCCTGAAACCTAGGAGAAAAAAAAAACAAACAAAAAACCACTACCCTTTCCTTAGAAATCCTACTCCCCAAATAATCCTAACAGCCGTGTCACCATCCCTTTCTCTCAGAACAAACATAAAAGAGGTGTTTTCTTGGTATTTTATCCTTCTCCCACAGGTCTAGATTTCAGAAGACACTGTGTGGACTGCCACATTTTGCAGTCACTGTCAGAGTATTTCCTGAACATATTGCAAAATTAACCATTTTGAAAAAGGAGAGTAATTATTATTCCCAAATGTGGGAGTTAGTCCTTAGAGACAGTGATGAGAGCTCTCTTGATACAAGGCAATGGTGAATTTAATGAAACATAAAATAGTTTGTCAACCACTAAGCATTGTAAACCAGTAGTTAGCAGGAAAGCACTCATTTCTTCCAACAATATTCCCTATAACAAACCTCAATAAACAATCTCATTATCTCTCCTAACAAGGACTGTATGCTTCTCTCTAGGAAAAGACTCCTCAGAGATTCAGTGGCACAAACACATGCTAAGTATTTTTTCTGTATCGGAGCTAGAAAGCCCAACACACCCAGGGACTGAATTCTAGACAGGCAAACGACTGCGAAGAAGTGCACCTTCCCCTTTTGATTCATGTTTGCAGCTCAGCTGCATGATGGCTCGAGAGCATAACTACTGCTGTCAGGCTGATCTCATGAAAAGGAGGGGGATGTACAGGATAGCTGGCCAGCAACAGATGGGGATATGCTGTTCCATCTCGCAGGTTGGTAGACCTCCTGATGCAGCACACACTGCCCAGAAGGAATTCTAACTCTAATGCAGCACTGGTCTTCCAAAGGAGGCCTGGCTTTAAACCACAGTCAAGTCTTAAAATTCAAATTCTTAAACTGTCTATCTGCTCCTTAAACAGTCCAGTCATTTTTAGTTCAGATCAGTTGTTTGCACTGGAAATTAATTAGTCAGTTCTTTAAATTCTTTTTTGTTTAAGATAAGGTGAAAGCATGCCGTAACCTGCTCTGTTTTTGTGAACAGAACTTGATATACCTGTTGACAGCTTAAGACTTCTTGTCCTTGAAGGAGAAAATTCTTTGCTTTTCTGATCACATGATAAATGCAAAAAGGTCATCATCAGTCCCAGTCACCACAAGGATGATTGCTTTCACTCATTCTGCTTTACAGTAACATTGGCTTTGACCGTCAATTGACTCTAAAATAGTTAAGCTGCATTAAAATTAGACTGTTGTTATTGAAATTTACAATGAACTGAATTTATCTTTTATACATTCTCTTAACTTTGTATAGACACCTAGAGTTTAATTTTGTTCTTTTGATATTTCAAATTAAATATTACTTGAAAACAAAAAAGTAAAACTCATTTGAAAACTTATAGAACCAGAAATGAAGATACCAGTTCATTTTGACCTTCTGAGTGGAAAGAAATGAATAAATTAAACATTTATGCCATTTCTCATTATCAAGGTGACTGGACGCAATTGTAGGGAGCTGATTCCACTATGCAAACTCATCCTGACCCAACTAGTCATTGTGTGTCCATATAAAGAATTATCATCTCGTCTTATCTCCTTAAAATAGAGATACTGTCTATTATGGATAAAGTTATCTATACCATGTCATACACAGAATATCAGAGGACAGTATTTATTTGTAGTGCTAGATTCACACCAGGGTTTAAATTACGAGGCACTAATATAAACTAACGGAAAAGCTGATCCAATACCTGAATATACAAAATGTTACAAGCAAGTTAAAGGGGATTGCAAAATAGGATTTGGCTGAGAAATACTGCTTCTTTGCATTATCGTCTGTGGCACTGCATACAAAAAGTGTTACAACTTCACAAGGTATGACAAGACACCTTGAGCTCATACTTGGCAGATTATTAGAAATTTTATGCAAAAGACGCCTGTACAATCCCATACAGAGCCATAAGTGTTCAGTAGGCCATTTTTTTTCTTTATGCCTTTTTTCTCTTTTAAAATGGCTTTCAAGTAAAAAAGATATATCTTAACAGTGATGTATAAACACAACTCTGTAGTAAATCATTTTTAAACACACGAATTAGAAAATGGATATGGTCTAATATTCATTAAATGCTATTTTTGTTTCCTTTTTTTTTTAAACTGAAGGATCAGTTTACAGAAATACATATACAGTCTGACCCTTTTGAAATGCCTACTGACTTCAAAGAAAATCTGTCTAAGAACGGGAATGCATGTTTTACAGCTTCTTCCTCATTATCAACAAATATTTCAGCATTCGAACTAAAGGAGCAATTCTTGTGAATGCTTACACACGGCATTTTAGTACTTGTGCATATTCTTACTAGACCCTACAGCATTATGTTTCACTCTGATGAGCCTCTTAAAGGGAGCCTTGACGAAAAAAGCCCACAACTTTGCATAATGTGCTCTATAAAAAACAACAGGATACTTAGAGTACTCATACAAATAAAATTAATATTCAGACTAAATGTTTACAGATGTGAGCCTTTAAACAAATGCAGCGAGCTAGAATTGAGTTTACCTTACTCTCTTAGTTACTAATTCACCTTCACCACAAACCAGAACACAAATCAGATGTCACCATTGACCAGTTTTGTCATTTTTTGTTTTGCAGTTTGACCATTTAAGTCCATAGCCTTACTACGTGGTAAGCCATTACAGTGCTTCTGACGTCAGAAGAGTTGTGAAGATGACAGCCAAAATTCTGGCTTCTAAGCCATCAGCCTGCTCTAGTGAATCCAAAGACAGCTTTGCACTCAGTTTTGAGCTCAGTAAGCAAAGAATTAGACCTTGAGGCTTTAAACTTTGATAACAGGGATGACAAAAACAACACCAAAAATCACCAGGTTATCTCCATGAAATAAACTCAGTAAACTTTTCTCCAAAATTATGTATAATCAGCCATTGTAAAACTGCTAGTGCATTAACTATTGGCAAAACTGTTTAGGTTGGTTGGAGCATTTAGAGTGTTGTTATATATGAAAAACAGAATTGGAAATTACTTTTGCACTTGCTTCAGTCAAAGGAATCTAATAATTTTTAAGCGCCTGCAGCTAAAACTAGGTATAGGACACTGAGTTCTGAGGTTGCAGAAGACTGAAACGGAGTTACTTGTGTCAGTGAAATATACACCCACATTGCTCACTTTAAAGCAATGCTTCATTCTTTATCATAAAAATCTCTGGCACTGCAGAAGAACCAACTGTGTAAGTAAGTGCTCAGCGAGACTAAATAGCCTTCATTCCATCGCTCGGTTTCATGCAGGGGAATTATGTTATTGCTGCCCTCACAAATCCTATGAAAATAAGATGTTTATCATGAAGACTTGTCTTGTAAGTAAAATTGATATTGCATTTATAAATTATGTGTTACTTCAGAACACATGGGATTAATTCCCCCTGTCAGCCCAGGCTCTAGTCTTCATTCCCACATGCTGCCACAGCAATCATCTACCTTGCCTGTTGCCTCAGCTATGTCCAACTTGTCTTCAAATCTTCTCCTGCCCTCATTCATCTTTTTCCATATTAGCTGTGAGCTTCTTGAGCTTCTTCAAAGCTGTGTTTCTGCCAACCACTCTGCTTGCACTCTTCACCACTGTCTTAGCATTCCTCTAATTCAAACCAAGTCACATAGCCACAGAACCACTTCCAGCACACACTTCACTCTAACTCTGATTTACATTTCACGTCCATCAGTTCTGAAATCTGACCTGAGCTAGACTGATGCTTCCCTTTCTTTAAAGTTTCTCTTTAGAAGACTCATCTTTGAACTCTTTATTTTCTCAGAAATGTTGGGAAAATATATGAACAAAAAATGTCAATCAAACCTATAAAGCCTGCAAGACTGGGGAGTGTCACCATTCAGTCATTAATCCTTGTTATAACTTTTTAGGAGTAGACAAAGTGTAAGAATATTTCTCCTTTAAAGTGCTTCACACTCTTTCGTCAATATATGCTAGATAATCATTAAAAAGCCAATAGTAAATATTGTGCAACGTGCGCTGGTGCACTGACTTGTCTTGCATTTAATTAGTCAATTAGTTTTGCATGGATTACCTCAGTAATCTGAAACTACTTATTGCCATTAAGTAAAGCTAAAAGGAAATAGAAAAACAGCACGTTACCTGGCAGAGTGCTGCTGTCCAAGATGATAATCTGAACTTGATAGATACAGAGCCTTTGTTCAGTTTGAACATTTAAAGACTCTTTGGAGACCTGATTGGCCGATTATCACACATGATGTTTGGACGGTTTATTTTGTGTGACCAATTGCCAAACCAACAAGCATCTCAAATTACTGAGGCACAAGAGGTTATGGTGAAGCTCAACATTCAGAACACGATCCCACAGAAGGGCCTCATAAGTCTATGAACATTACATCGTCTGTTTAGGCTTTCTTTCACAGTTTCTTTGTCTGACATGCAGGATTTTTCCTTATCATCCCCTGTGTACATTCAAAAGTGTATTTAAATGCTATAGCCTTTAAAATGAGTGCTAATACCTGGGGACACCTGAACATAGTTTGTGCCTAATGCTACAGGAGTTCAGCATGTACTGAGATGCTGAGTGTGAACCTGCCTTTTAAAACATATAGTAAGTTAAGATCAGCATTAATATGATTTTGTTCAACAAATTAAAAATGTAATAAAAATGCTCTAAAGATTATCAGCAGATGCTTAAAAGCAAAATTGCAGGCACTCAGTGCAGCTAACATGTTGCAAAAGTCTAATTCTTTTCTCATTTGAACAAAATTGTCCAGCAATTAACATTAAATATGCAATTAACTTAGACTTTTTCAGACTGCTCCATTTACAGGCACAGTAAAATATCACATTAGGCTTTATAGAGTAATTAGAAACTTCTTTGTATTAATAAGCAATGCTAGCTACTACATTATTTAAAAAGCTGTATTTTGCTGGAGATAATGCAGAATTTGCTTCAGAGCTCCAAAAATTATTTTCCATTATTTCTTACATTTTACAAAAACTCACCATTTTTGCATAGGAAAAAAATCGAATCATCTGCAATACTGATGATAAAATAAATGCATACATAAAAGGCAAGTTGTACCTTAGACCAGATCATAACTTCACTCAAGAATTCTAAGCAAAATGCTTTTACAAGTTCACATCAAAAGCCCTTCCTTTTTAATTGCAAAAATGACGTTAACTATTTTGTTGGAGAAGCAAACAAAAAGGTGTATGTGTCATTACAATTGCTATTTTTCAGCAGTCTCACACACCATACTTGCCTTGACCCAATAAATGCATGGCCAAATGAAACGGAAAAACATTCTGACGACTCAGGTTAAAAAAAATTGAAACTTTGTCTTGTCCTAGATATTCACTGTGCAACTGATATTAAAGCCTCAAAGTTCTTAGAAGTGCTTTGTTTGGGAATTTTAGGCAGTCTCTGGGACAAATTTTATGTGAAAACTGCTGTTACTTTCACTGCCCACCACTCTGAATATTCACAGGGAAAAAAGCAATTCTCTCAATGAATTTCTTAATTTATCTGAAAATAATGATGCTAATGATGATCTGCATTTCCAAGACCTGTGGCAATCTCGCATTAAAAGTGAGACGAGTTCTAGCACTACTGGACACACACCCAATATGAGAGTTGCTTAAAGGAAAAGACCAGCCTAATCATGAGAAAATATTATCATTTAATTGATCTCCGTACTGTCTAAAACTTTAATTTGAATCTGAAATGGTTCCTTCGGGAAGGATGAAATATATTGGAGACAATACATGGCAGTGAGAGGTAAGCCTCTAATGCCAAACTGCAGGGAGGACTATTTGCAAGGAGTGTTCATCTCAGCACTGAGGACAACAGCAGGAAGGGAACGTGTTTGCTGACACAAGCACATAAGAAGAGGACAAAAAGGAAGTAAACATGGGTTGCTGAACTCTGACGAGACCCTGTGGTGACAACAATGCCACGTTTCCTATTATTGGAGAGAAATAGGAAGTGAGGCATTGTTCGTGCTGGACACCCTCTGTTAGATTTTGACAACTTGTGTTTAGTCCCRGGTACAGCTTCTCACTTGTGTCAGCAGAGCCGCTCCCCCCCGCCGTGCCCTTCGGTGGAAGGCCCTTCCTTCCACAGGATCCCCATCCCGCCCCGGGCAGGGGAAGAGAAAATCACCTCTGGCCTCAAGATTTCTGCATCTGTGAAAAGCAGCCACAGAAAGAGGGATTAACAGCAGGTACCGCTGCGATGTCCCTAGAAGGTGAGCCCGCAGCTGTCCTCTAGGGATGCTGATAGCATGGTCAACACGAGCGAGCACAGCACAGCAGCAGCTTGGCATCACGGTGGCGGACCATAGCTGCCTTCTGTCCATCCACTTTACAGACCAAACAGAAGGGCTTAAATCTGTGCCTACACTGAGGCTGATCTTCTAAATTCAGGGAACTGAGCATGAGGTAGAAGGTCACTGCTAATGCTAAAGTGTGCTTGTGAGTGACAGAGCTAATTGGCACAGGGCACGCCAGTGGCAGGCACTTGGCCTGCAGTTCACTGTCAGCTTGAACTTGACAAAAATAAGTTAATACTGTCTTGGACCATTGTCTATAAAAACGTATAGATACCAAGAGGGCTATTACTCAACTCACCATATGAGACTAATCTGGCAGTGTATTTTGTGAATAATAATGGTAGTGGGTTTTTAAACATAATACGAATCCAGCTACTCAAGACCTCCTCTGAGATAAGTGCCTAGATGTAGTTGCTTTACCGCACCTTGCTGCCCACTCATACATAGGCACATACTTATTAAATATAACCATTCCTTCCTGGAAAAGAGCCAGACACCAGAAAGAGGCTGAGGTTTTCTTCCAGGATCATAAGCTTAAACTTTTAAAATTGAAGTAAGTTCACCATAATTAGAGACCGAGGCAACAAAGGGAACCTTGTGGTTGGTGTCTACTTCAGGCCGCCCGATCAAGGGGAGCCTATTGGTGAAGCCTTCTTACTCCAGCTACAGGAGGCATCGCGCTCACAGGCTCTCGTCCTGCTGGGGCACTTCAACCACCTTGACATCTGCTGGAAAAGTAGCACGGCAAGCTGTAGGCAATCCAGGAGACTCCTGGAATGCATTGAGGATAACTTCTTGAGCCAGACAGCCCTACCACAGGGGATGCAATACTGGACCTGTTGGTCACCAACACAAGTGAGCTAATTGGTGACGTCAAGATTGGAGGCAGCCTGGGCTGCAGTGATCATGCACTGGTGGAGTTCGCAGTCCTGAGGGATATGGGTCAGGCAAAGAGTAAAGTCAGGACCCTGAATTTTAGGAAAGCAAACTTCCATCTGTTCAAGGAATTAGTCAATAGGACCCCCTGGGAAACTGCCCTCAAGGACAAGGGAGCAGAACAGAGCTGGCAGATCTTTAAGGATGCTTTCCATAGAGCACAAGAGCTCTCGATCCTCAGGTGTAAGAAATCAGAAAAGGAAGGCAAGAGACCAGCATGGCTGAGTCGAGACCTGCTGGTCAAACCTTTAGTTTGGCAAGAAGGAAATGCACAGGCAGTGGAAACAGGGACGGTTTTCCTGGGAAGAGTATAGGGTTGCTGCCCAGTTGTGTAGGGATGGTGTCAGGAAGGCCAAGGCACGCCTGGAGCTGAACTGGGCAAGGGATGAAAGAATAATAAGAAGGGCTTCTACAGGTATGTCAGGCAGAAAAGGAAGGTCCAAGAAAGCATAGCCCCCCTGATGAGCAAGACTGGCAAACTAGTAGCAATGGACAAGGAGAAGGCTGAGGTACTCAACAACTTTTTTGCCTCAGTCTTCACCGGCAACCTCTCTTCCCACATCTCTCGACTGGATGGACCCCAAGATGGGGACTGGGGGAGCAAAGTCCCTCCCACTGTAAGAGAAGACCAGGTTCGTGACCACCTGAGGAACGTGAACATACATAAGTGTATGGGACCTGACGATATGCATCCCAGAGTCCTGAGTGAATTAGCTAATGTAGTTGACAACCCACTCTCCATGATATTTGAAAAGTCGTGGCAGTCAGGTGAAGTCCCTGCTGACTGGAAAAGGGGAAACATTGCACCATTTTTAAAAAGGGAAAAAAGGAAGACCCAGAGAACTACAGGCCAGTCAGTCTCACCTCTCTGCCTGGGAAGATCATGGAACAGATCCTCCTGGAAGCTATGCTACGGCACATGGAGGACAGGGAGGTGATTCGAGACAGCCAGCATGGCTTCACCAAGGGCAAGTCCGGCCTGACCAACCTAGTGGCCTTCTRTGATGGAGTGACTRCATCAGTGGACATGGGAAGRGCTACAGAKGTCATCTMTCTGKACCTCTGTAAGGCCTTTGACATGGTCCCCCACAACATCCTTCTCTCTAAACTGGAGAGATACGGATTTGATGGGAGGACTGTCCGGTGGGTGAGGAATTGGTTGGATGGTCGCATCCAGAGGGTAGTGGTCAACGGCTCAATGTCCAGGTGGAGATCAGTGACAAGTGGTGTCCTGCAGGGGTCCGTTCAGGGACCAGTACTGTTTAATATCTATCTTCATCAACGACATAGACAGCGGGATTGAGTGCACCCTCAGCAAGTTTGCAGATGACACCAAGCTGAGTGGTGCGGTCGACATGCCTGAGGGACGGGATGCCATCCAGAGGGACCTGGACAAGCTCAAGAAGTGGGCCCATGAGGTTCAACAAGGCCAAGTGCAAGGTCCTGCATCTAGGTCAGGGCAACCCCTGGTATCAATACAGGCTGGGGGATGAARGGATTGARARCAGCCCTGCCGAGAAGGACTTGGGGGTACTGGTGGATGAAAAGCTGGACATGAGCCGGCAATGTGCGCTCGCAGCCCAGAAGGCCAACCGTATCCTGGGCTGCATCAAAAGAAGCGTGGCCAGCAGGTTGAAGGAGGTGATTCTGCCCCTCTGCTCTGCTCTGGTCAGACCCCACCTGGAGTACTGYGTCCAGCTCTGGGGCCCCCAGCACAGGAARGACAYGGACCWGTTGGAGCAGGTCCAGAGGAGRGCCATGAAAATGATCAGAGGGATGGAATGCCTCTCCYATGAAGAAAGGCTGAGAGAGTTGGGGTTGTTCAGCCTGGAGAAGAGAAGGCTCTGGGGAGACCTTATTGCGGCCTTTCAATACTTAAAGGGGGCTTATAAGAAAGATGGGGACAGACTTTTTAGCATGGCCTGTTGTGATAGGACAAGGGGTAATGGTTTTAAACTAAAAGAAGGTAGATTTAGACTAGATATAAGGAAGACTTTTTTTTATGCTGAGGGTGGTGAAACACTGGAACAGGTTGCCCAGAGAGGTGGTAGATGCCCCATCCCTGGAAACATTCAAGTTCAGGTTGGATGGGGCTCTGAGCAACCTGATGTAGTTGAAGATGTCCCTGCCCATGACAGAGGGGTTGGACTAGATGACCTTTAAAGGTCCCTTCCAACCCAAAGTATTCTATGATTCTATGATTCTACAGCCATTTAGTCTGGATGCCGATCTGAACTTCAGCTCAGGTTTGCTGCTTACTAACATCTGTTCCAGTACGTCTGTTTATTAATAGACACTTAAAAAATAATCTCTTTTGCACACAGCCAAGTGATATCATTAATATTACAGCACAATTTTTCCTTCAGTCATAATCCAAGGATGTTGGTTTTCTTGAAAGAATGCTTTATGTTAGCAGTGGCAATAATATATTGCTATATAGCTATACAGCGGTTTGTTCTAATAACAGAGGTTTGGACACAAGCTGTTTTCTGTTGGTGTGATTTTTTTTTTTTTTGGTCTAATCCCCTGCAAGACCTCAGATATTGGGTGACAATCTCCATTTCTCCTGTTTCTCCTGCTAGTATATACTTTCAGCTTTTCACATTTTAGGGAAGATTTAAGTTTGTAATAAAGCTCTGCAAGATATTCCTTGGCTTACACGCGATTTGTGACTTTTTCTGATTTAAGGGAGGGATTCATCACGGCCATATTTAGACATCAACAGTGCTAACTGCATGTGATCTGGATACCTAGGTTCCACTTATAGTCAATGGGCAGAAGTGAACTTCTGGGTCATATCTCACTGACCTGTTTTAGACATCTAAGGTATAATGAAATGATACATGGCCTACAAGTGCCTGTATCTCTCCATTATATACAGTGAGTCTAGATAACTTGCTCAATTATAGATATCTATGCTACTGAACTCTACATTTGGATGAACCCAGCGCTATATATGCTCATAACACAGTTTCTTGGTATTGCAGAGAACTGGCAATAATGACCTAGTTCCTTCTTCAAGTTCAATGTTTTTAAATCTTAAGTGTTTTGGGGTAGGTAGGAGGAAGGTTTCCTTGTTTGTTTATTTAACTCTTACGAAATAAGAAAGTGAAAAATATATGTTCTGGATTCTAAAAATGTTCTTTCCATCTCTTTGAAATAGATCCACAGCTTTACAGTATAGTGTTGAAATCTGAAATTTTGCAATCTCTTCTGTATTGCTGAGAAAAATACGTTCAGTTTGGCTGAGTAATGAGTCTCTGAAAAGCATGTGCTGCAATATCCATATTTTGTTGCTGTGTTTGTAAAATCTGCAACTCAGGAATGTTGCATTATGAACATTTTTGTGGCTATCATGGCTGTATAGAAGAAAAATCTATGGAAGATGCAGATAAACTATCTCATGCTTTATGTGCATACCATAGCCAACTAATACTATCCTTTTTGAAAGTAAACCTTCAAGTCAAGACTTATATAGCAAAAGCAAATCTCTAACTGTCTTGTTAGACAAAAGAGTGACAAATTTCATATGTGCAATTTTAATTCACAATTTCCTCAACTAAGTCACTGCATAAACCATCCCATTAAAACTTGAAACAATGTTCAATGCCTTACAGAGCAACGTAGAGGGCAGCTTACCTTATGTAAAGACTGGACAGTTGCCCAGCGCTGCAGAATTGGAGAGGCAGCATTTTTAGAGCCAATTTGTGACTGCACTGATTAAATTGCTAATAAGACATTAATTTTTATAACGTATAAATACTTTGTCTCATATTTTTCTGGAATTTTGTGAGACTGTATTTCATAATAGCTGAATATGTGGCATTCTAAAATTCTATAAAAATGCCTGGTATTAAAGATGATTTCTTGCAAATGTTGCAGTAGAGGCAGCAGAATATATTTTACTAAAGGCAACAAAATAGCTAGGGCTGTCTCTGATGATGATACCGAATATGCATCAGGGACTGCTTACAACTGACCAGAAAAACAGTAACTGTTTGCCAGAGATACTGCCAAGACTTTTTGAAAAAGCTCAAGAATTCCATAGTAGATCCATTTGCAGAAAAAAAGACAATTTAAAAAAATTCTCTGTGAATTATTTAAAAAGTGTTATCATTCAGGCCTAAAGTTTTGTTGGCTTAGATAACTGCAGATACACAAGAGCTTGAGTAATAAGATATGCCATAGGGTGTGACAGTGCACAAGTTTGAGTGTGTTAGGTATGACGAAAATGCACGTCACGTTGCCAAACATTGTGTGAACACACAGCCTTTTGGGCTGGTTCTTGCCTGATTCTCCTCTAAGCGCTCTTTTGCAGAGGTTGGCATCAAGGGATAGTAAGGAGGGAATGGAGAAGACCATAAGGAACCATGAAAGTACAACAGCAGGACCAGACAAAGTTGCTGTACCTGGGTAAGGAGAAACACAGAGATTTTCTCATCTGTCTCCAAAATGGCAGTAACTCTCCCCTCTTGTACACCACCTTTCAGAATGAGCGAGACACATTGGTGGATTAAGAACTGCAGCACACAGAGGGCTGTGTGTGCCTGTGCACAAGCTGCAAACACACAGGCTGAAGAGAATATCAGTAGTTTCCTTCTCACCACCTGTAATTCAGTGTTCGTTGCAATGGCTCTGTGGCGAAAACACATCTCCCCCACCAGTTCCTTAGTCTGCCAGCCCTCCCCAATGGCGACCGCTGCTTCAGCTTGCTCCACGGGAACACTCACTGCCCTCCCGCCACTCTTTCTCCCTAATCCCCCAACCTCAAAGGCTGGTGGCCTCACCCCCCTTGCCCTAACAGCTCTAGTAACTCAAAAACTTACCAGCATACAAAGTCCAAGGTAAGGAAAAACTACTCCATAACTGATTTAAGGCTTGTTCACCACAAGACTGATACTTCATGTTTCCTCTGGTGCCTTGATTTCCTTTCAGTCGTCCTCACTATCTTGTATTTAAATKTATCTATATGAATATATAATCGTACACAAAATAAAAGAAGGCAATACCTTCAAAATAATTTTTAAGGCTACTCTATCAGGACAGAGTTAAGCAGTGATTATTTGAATATCACCTAATGCCTTAAATAAAGAAGTATAAACTTGGCCACTAACTTTCTTACTTTTTTAAAACACTGCAATAGCAGTGTGAACAAAATATGTTCAAATCACTAATATATGTTTGCAATTTTTCTGTTTTACTCAGATCACTTCAGAGTCTTATACCGAATCCCYTCCTTTGTTTTTCACTAATTATTTGTGGGCAAGTGTATTTTTTAGAGTAGAAAAATATCTTTTTCTAGTCAGATCAGATAATGTATGTGAGCCTAATTCAGTGAAACTGTGTACATGAGACTTACTGAGTATTAAAAAACAGAGGGGAGACGGTGCTGTGAGGACATTGCAAAATATAAGTGAAAAGGAAAACGAGCTTGAGTGGAGTGGTACTACTGCCTTTACTGGCATCTTAATTTTTAATGGTATCTGTCTTGTGAAAGCCTGTAACTCTTAGCTTTAACTTAGCAAATCTTTGTAGTTGCATAATTATTATGTTAAGCAACAAATATTTGTTTCCAGCCTGTAAGAAAATGCAAGATGGTCTCCAACTTGCAAGGTTATGATTTACATACAGATATATAAATTGCTAAATATGTGTTATATTTGTTGAAGGTACACTCAGGTTTTCAGCCAAATTTGGACCATGATTAAGGGAGGCATTTAAAACAAGTAAGCAATAAATGTAGGTGTACATTATAGTGGGAACATGACAGTTGTACTTGGATATATATTACTTTAACATATAAGCATGGTGATAAAAATATTTGGCAATCGATGAAGTAATTTTGCTTAGAGACAAGAAGGAGATATAACCCATAGTGATTAAAGGGTGTAGTATAATGTCTTTCTACTTTGCGTAGAGGGGCAGCTGTGCTGGTAGAAGCTTTCACCCCTGAGGGATCAACTCTTGGTGTTAGTTCCTACCAGGGTAAAGCAGGTTTATTTTTATGGGCAGAAATCCACACAAATCCTGCCAACTGATGCTCCCCAGGAGACAGATACATTTTATGCAACTCCCAGCTGGCCTGAATACTGCAACAGCAGCACCTTTCCCTTACAGCTCACTTTTCTTTTTTGCTCTCTGAACTAATCAGCTTCTTTCAAGCCACCCTGAGTATGTCTATTTGAGATAAATACACCGCTTTTAGCTACCACAGGTAAAAGATTCAGATCAATGTACAGGTTCACTGTAGCTCTACAGCAGCTATTTTGTGCATGTGTGTGTTTCTTTATAGATGGTAACATTAGCAGTAACACAAACAGCCTCTCAAAAGTCAGCCCATGGTCCACAACAGAACTGCGCAATCTGCTCTAATCCTTATGCTGCTGCATTTTAGGATTGAAATTAAAGCCAGTGCTCCAACAGTACTGTGCACTCCCTCCACTTTGAGGCACAGAGGGTTTTTTTAGGCAGCTCATGCTACTATGGCTTTCCTCAAAAGCAGGGCAGAAAATGAGTCTGTGCATTGCTGGACTGCCTGAGAATTAAAGCCCACTAGCCTGACAGCTTAGATCATGTACCTTCTTTCTTTCTCTACCTTCAAGACCTTGCATCTTCTCACTACTGTCACAAGCCTTCCTACTCCTGCTTAAAGAATCACTGCAACACCCTCCAAGACAAGAAATTACCAATTCTCTGAAGGAATTTAAAAAAAAAAAAAGAAATCAAAAAACATCTTACATAAGCTCTTCTCTCTTTAGGACAAGTGATAGTCTCTCGTGGTTCCCATTTGCAGCAGAGAGTAGGCAGCCCATTTCTGTCCTCAGCAGGGCCCAGATAAATAGTTCTACCAAATGAAGAAATAAACAGGGATTCCCTCTGGCAAGGTCAGAGGAGCAGATGAAAATGACCCTGGGAGCACRAGTTCAACCAAATACAAAAGGTTCCGTGCTCAGTGGGGTTTGGTTAAATAATTCAGGTCCAATCTTTTAGGCACACAAATATAAACCATTCCCTTCTCAATGGGGTAACAGAAACAAACACACAAAGTTAATGAACCCAGCAGGGATTAACCAAACAGTTCAAACTCCCCTTTGGAGCAGTGAGAATAGCTATGAAGCAAACAACCTTAGCCACTTGGCACTGGAAAACAGAACCTGCTCTGCTTTGGTTGGATGAGTAGAAACTTCCTTGATTACAGTAGTCCTTCATTCTTTAGGGGGCTAAATTTACTATTAAGTGCTGACTAAGGAGTCATCCGTTCAGTTCTGACAGTTCATGTGCTAAGTCAAAGCAATGGCAGTGAAATGTCTTCTCCAAGCATTCGATCCCTTTGTTTTCTGACTGGGTCCAGAATGTACATCTCCTTACRCCCCTGTACTGCCAACATGCAGGTTCCCCTCCTTCATTCCCATGCCTTCTTTCACACTGTTCTCCTTGTATGAAACACTCTTCCTTTTTTATCCATCAGTATCCACTCTTCCTTCTACTTCTACCTGGTCATAGAAGTGTTCCAAAGGACTCAAAAGGATCTTATGGAAAATACATCCACATGTATATATGGTACTCATGGCGGATCAATATAGGCTGTAAATACCATGCTGTAACACTAGCACTTCCTGAAACATCAAACCAATATACCCGCACTTCTTTTTCCAGTGCTTTCTTCTTTTCCCCACTTCATCTCCTAGTATGCAGCACGTTGCATATTTCTTCCTATTTTTTGTATCACCTTGTGTGTTTGTATACACACATACGATTATTTCTATTAGAAAACTATCTCTTCACTTCCGTATATTCAGTTGCCATAATGAGAAGCAAGTAGATGCTTCCTTGAGACTACACCGGAATGCAAGATTATCTGCTTATAAAACAATTGTATCTACTGTTCAAAGCACTTATAAAATAGGCTGTTCAGCATAGAGTTATAACTTCTGATTTCATCCTCTATGAGTGCTAGTTAGAAGAGAGGATTGATTTAAAAGCAGGATTTAAGCTTCAGTTATTAAGAGATAACAACCTACTTACCCAGGATGCAGTAACACTGAAATTAAAGATCTTAATTCAGGTGGCTAATTTAGGTTTTACAAGACTATCATGTTGCATACAAAAAATGTTGTATTTATACACCTGGGGTAAAACTGTTAAATGGGGGAAAAGAAAAAAAAAAGAAAGAAAAAATTTGTAATTACCCCACCGGCACACGCAGAAGGGAAGGGGGCCAATAATGCAGAAGTATGGACGGTTGCAACGGCAAGGACCAGCAGGAGGAAGAGACTTCCCCCAAAGCCTGAGGTGCCCTTGCAGAACCACTTCACCGCTCTGCAGGCTGAAGAGGAAAGACCCACCACACCAGGACGGATGCTGGAGCTCAGTAAGACAGCCCAATCTGCCCCCTGTATAACAACCAGCGCAACTAAGAAAAGGCGATGGGTGACAGTAGTAGGCGGCTCTCTTCTGAGAGGTACGGAGGCACCCATTTGCCGACCTGACGCACTCTCCAGAGATGTGTGCTGCTTACYAGGGGCTCATATCAGGGATGTCACCGAGAGGCTACCAAGCCTTGTACAATCCACTGACTATTATCCGCTGCTGTTGTTTCACGTGGGCACCAGTGATACAGCCAGGAGCAGTCTGAGGACTATCAAGAAGGATTACAGAGGCCTGGGAGCGGCGGTAAGGGACTCTGGAGCACAGGTAGTTTTTTCATAAATCCTCCCAGTCAAAGGAAAGGCGTTTGAAAGGGCCAGTCAAATCTGGCGAGTCAACAAATGGTTACGGGACTGGTGCCACAGGCAGGCGTTTGGCTACTTAGACCATGGGACTCGCTTTGAGAAACCTGGTCTACTGGGGRCTGATGGGTTCTATCTGTCAGAAAAGGGGAAGAGCATCTTCGGTCATAGGCTTGCTAAGCGGGTGAAGAGGGCTTTAAACTAAAGTTGCCAGGGGARGGGAACCTCAATCTATCCCACTCCTACCAGTTTGATGCCAGTGCCAGCAATAGATGCCCAGAGCCTGGAGACGGATCACAGGTCAGCAGGAGAGCGCCAGAAGAGCAGCACAAAGGAACTCCAGCCAGTGAGACAGCTTCATCAGGGGCCCAACTTAAATGCCTCTATGCAAACACATGTAACATGGGGAATAAACAAGAGGAGTTAGAGATGTGCGCACACCTGCAGGCCTATGACCTTACTGGCATCACAGAGACGTGGTGGGATGTCTCCTATGATTGGAATGTTGGGATGGAAGGATACAGGCTCTTTAGGAAGGACAGGCAGGGGAGACGAGGAGGGGGTGTCGCCCTCCATGTCAATGACCAGCTGGAGTGCATGGAGCTCCGCCTGGGGATGGATGAGGAGCCGACCGAGAGCTTATGGGTCAGGATTAAAGAGAGGGCAGGGACACGTGACATTATGGTGGGGGTCTGCTACAGGCCACCCGACCAGGAAGTCCRAGTGGATGAGGCCCTCTATAGACAGATAGGAGCGGCCTCACATTCACAAGCCCTGGTCTTCATGGGGGACTTCAGCCACCCCAATATCTGTTGGAGGGACAACACGGCAGRGCATAAGCAATCCGAGAGGTTCCTRGAATGCGTCAAGGATAACTTCCTTCTCCAAGTGGTAGAGGAGCCAATGAGGAGAGGTGCGATGCTGGACCTTGTTCTCACCAACAAGGAGGGGCTGGTGGGGAATGTGAAGCTCAAGGGYAGCCTTGGCTGCGGTGACCATGAAATGGTGGAGTTCAAGATCCATAGGGCACCGAGGAGGGTGCACAACAAGCTCACTACCCTGGACTTCAAAAGAGCAGACTTTGGCCTCTTCGGGGATCTGTTTGGTAGAGTGCCATGGGACAAAGCCCTGGAGGGAAGAGGGGCCCAAGAAAGCTGGGTAATATTTAAGGATCACCTCCTCCAAGCTCAGGAGCAATGCATCCCAACAAAGAGGAAGTCAGGCAAAAACACCAGGAGGCCTGAGTGGATGAACAAGGAGCTCCTGGACACACTCAAACACAAAAAGGAAGCCTACAGAGGGTGGAAGCAAGGACAGGTAMCCTGGGAGGAATACAGAGAAATTGTCCGAGCAGCCAGGGATCAGGTTAGGAAAGCTGAAGTCCTGATTGATAGAATTAAATCTGGCCAGGGACGTCAAGGGCAACAAGAAAAGCTTCTATAGGTATGCTGGGGATAAAAGGAAGATGAGGGAAAATGTGGGCCCCCTCCAGAAGGAAACGGGAGACCTGCTTACCCAGGATATGGAGAAGGCAGAGGTACTCAATGACTTTTTTGGCTCAGTCTTCACGGGCAAGTGCTCAGGCCTCACCGCCCAAGCTGCAGAAGGCAAAGGCAGGGACTGGGAGAATGAAGAGCCGCCCACTGTAGGAGAAGATCAGGTTCGAGACCATCTAGGGAACCTGAAGGTACACAAGTCCATAGGACCCAATGAGATCCATCCGCGGGTCCTGAGGGAACTGGCGGATGTAGTTGCTAAGCCACTATCCGTCATATTTGAGAAGTCATGGCAGTCCAGTGAAGTTCCCACTAACTGGAAAAGGGGAAAAATAATCCCCATTTTTAAAAAGGGGAAAAAGGAAGACCCAGAGAACTACAGGCCAGTCAGTCTCACCTCTCTGCCTGGGAAGATCATGGAACAGATCCTCCTGGAAGGAAGACAGGGAGGTGATTCGAGACAGCCAGCATGGCTTCACCAAGGGCAAGTCCGGCCTGACCAACCTAGTGGCCTTCTRTGATGGAGTGACTACATCAGTGGACATGGGAAGRGCTACAGATGTCATCTCTCTGGACCTCTGTAAGGCCTTTGACATGGTCCCCCACAACATCCTTCTCTCTAAACTGGAGAGATACGGATTTGATGGGAGGACTGTCCGGTGGGTGAGGAATTGGTTGGATGGTCGCATCCAGAGGGTAGTGGTCAACGGCTCAATGTCCAGRTGGAGAYCAGTGACAAGTGGTGTCCTGCAGGGGTCCGTTCAGGGACCAGTACTGTTTAATATCTATCTTCATCAACGACATAGACAGCGGGATTGAGTGCACCCTCAGCAAGTTTGCAGATGACACCAAGCTGAGTGGTGCGGTCGACATGCCTGAGGGACGGGATGCCATCCAGAGGGACCTGGACAAGCTCAAGAAGTGGGCCCATGAGGTTCAACAAGGCCAAGTGCAAGGTCCTGCATCTAGGTCAGGGCAACCCCCGGTATCAATACAGGCTGGGGGATGAAGGGATTGAGAACAGCCCTGCCGAGAAGGACTTGGGGGTACTGGTGGATGAAAAGCTGGACATGAGCCGGCAATGTGCGCTCGCAGCCCAGAAGGCCAACCGTATCCTGGGCTGCATCAAAAGAAGCGTGGCCAGCAGGTTGAAGGAGGTGATTCTGCCCCTCTGCTCTGCTCTGGTCAGACCCCACCTGGAGTACTGCGTCCAGCTCTGGGGCCCCCAGCACAGGAAGGACATGGACCTGTTGGAGCAGGTCCAGAGGAGRGCCATGAAAATGATCAGAGGGATGGAATGCCTCTCCCATGAAGAAAGGCTGAGAGAGTTGGGGTTGTTCAGCCTGGAGAAGAGAAGGCTTTGGGGAGACCCTATTGTAGCCTTTCAGTACTTAAAGGGGGCTTATAAGAAAGATGGGGACAGACTTTTTAGCATGGCCTGTTGTGATAGGACAAGGGGTAATGGTTTTAAACTAAAAGAAGGTAGATTTAGACTAGATATAAGGAAGACATTTTTTTATGCTGAGGGTGGTGAAACACTGGAACAGGTTGCCCAGAGAGGTGGTAGATGCCCCATCCCTGGAAACATTCAAGGTCAGGTTGGATGGGGCTCTGAGCAACCTGATGTAGTTGAAGATGCCCCTGCCCATGGCAGGGGGGTTGGACTAGATGACCTTTAAAGGTCCCTTCCATCCCAAACTATTCTATGATTCTATGATTCTATGATTCTATGATTAAGGTTAAAAACATATTCTGGATCCTCAATAAAAAGTATCATTCAGTATTCTGTAAGAATCCTATTCTATTAGACTAGCAATTTAAGTAGAATAATTCAAAAGTAAGCTTGGACATGGCAACTATACTAGCTTTGCTAATTTTTCAGGAAATAGGTACCAGAAAAAAAAATCATGGCCTCATGGCTAAAACACATTTGCAGCGAGAACAATACAATTTAAGTCATCATTTTAGATATACAATATTTCAGCAGTGCTAAAGTATATCCAAAAGTGCAAGCTGATTACCTAGTTAATCAAGAATATCTTGTTTCATTAACACCTTTCTATGCTATCACATTCAGGAGAAGACCCTATTTTAATTGTGGAAAGGACAGGCTTTTGTATCCTATTACATTATATATACAATATGACTCTATTTTTCAGGTTGCATAAAACAATCAGCTTTACTATTAAGCATAGTGGTGGAAGTCACTATTATTTTTTAATCAAAAAAAAAAAATTCTGAGCTGGAAACCGTCAACTGGATCAACACTCCTGTATGCATTTGGGTGCTACTGGACACGACATGTTCGCATTTCACATGTCAAAGCTCCTTTTTCATGGCACACTGAGAGGGAGTCGCTTGTGCACATGCAGATCAACTTAAAAAACACGGATAGTGGGATGCGTTAACAGACTGCAGGCTGGCATGGGGCTTCCCGGTGCTGTACAAGCTGTAAGTCAGAAACAATCCCCTTTTTGCCCACCCACTGCTAAAGCACCTGAACAAATCCATACTGTGGAGTCCACGTTGGCTCCCACTCAGGTCACAGGCCATTATTAGTCAGGTAAATCTAAATGATATTTCTAGCCTTTATTTAATTTTACAGTGTTAAGTGTAATGGTTTTGTATGTGTCTTACATTATTTGCAAAGTGCTTCTGTAATTTAAGATATTCTCAACCACCAGGCTAAACAATGACTACAAAACTCAACACTTGCCTTCTGTTTTCAAGGCTGCAATATTAATGTTTGAGAATTGTATTGCTCAATTGTTTGCTATTTTTTTCTCATATCACATTTCATATTCATTTCTTTATTAACAACTTCTTTGATGGATATACTGGTATACACAACAGCACTGCCAAGAGTGCACACCCATTTGGTGATCAGACAGCACAACTATTCATCAACAACAAAAACCTTGCTATGACCTACAATTAGCACACAGAAATAATAAAAGCAAAGGTCAACATTCTCTCTACTCCTTTCAAAAAAAAAAAAAAAAAAAAAAAAAGAAAAAAAATCCAAAGACAACTAAAACCCACTCTGACTGAAAATATGACACGTTATTCCACTTCTGCTAGCTTGAAGATATTTGCCTCTGTGAAATTCCTCAAAATATAATACTTCCTCAGGTTAATGTCTCTGTCCCTTCTACTCTGTTTTCACCTTCTACATTTATCATTCTTCTAAGGCTACATTTTTTCTTTACGCTAATCATACCACCTGAAAGGCAGAATTAAGACACAGAAGGGTAAAGAATGTAAACATTTGTAACTCTAAAGATAAAAATAGCATRATAAAACATAAATACTGGTTACTATGGAGGAGCGTCATCTATGCCATATAAAAGCTGTCCTACAAGCGAGCATGTTTCTGACAGTTTCCAGTTTTAGTGTGGAAAACGCAGTATGCCAGTAGGATGAGCAGAGCAGAATAGTAACTTGATATTTTACTTTGAGTATTTTTATTCTAATAAATGGGGAAAGGGAAAATGCTCTCACAGAAAGAAAGATGGGAAGAGAAGGACAGAGAAGATGGACACATGAAAGTATTTGTTTGGAAACAGAGAAATCATTCTGGTAATCACTATGAGAAATAATTTCCATTTAAATTAATCAGGCAAGTCAAAGCAAGTGATCCAAAAGACAGACTAACTGCGTGTTGAGAGGGAGTCAAAAGAGTTTCTTCAGTCATTACTGCGTGTAAACCACGAGTAACCCCTTTTAACCCAGTGGAACTGCACAAGAGGAAGGGAGATCAAGTTTGGACCTGGAGTCATAGAAACAGAGGAAATGCCAATCAAGCAACACTGACATATTCTTTGACTGAGAGAAAACACGACACTGCTTTTAGGTCTCAGTTTTAAATGCCCTTCCTGGATCCTCTACCTTATGTGAGTTTGGCCCTTGTATTCATTAGCTTTGCTTATAAACCTCTTTCACTATTCTAATACAGCTAAAACTGAAACAGGCCATGCACGGTGCTCATAACGCTCTCGTGTTGTTATGTACGAATGAGGAAATAAGGTAAATTGAAATAAAGCACCCTCATATCCAGCATAACTACATCAAAACATCTTTTTTTAGATAACTACATCAGAAAAACATGAGAACAAAAACTACCTTATGCCTCCAGGCAACATAATTATATCTGCACAAGAACAAGAAAACAGGATCTCCTTTTTTCTTGTTCTTCACAAATACAATGCATACTTCATGCTTTGTAAACACAGGCTGTTATGGCATATTCTTTTCTACCTATTTTCCTYAAATATACAACCCAGAGGTCTCAAAATACACAAGCTTTTTTCACTCCCTGCTAAAATCTGGCGTTGTGGCTTCTAATCATGTGCTATTGAGTCCCCTGATTCACCTTTTGTAGTGCTGGTGAGAAGAAGGGGAAGAGGCTGCCTAATGGAAGACAGGGAGTTAGGACCCCTGTGTGATACAATGAGCAGAGATCTTATAAATTCCTCAGGACAGAAAGGAAGCCTTTAGTTTAACACCATGTACAAATTATTATAATGATGTACATCTTAAAAAAGGGTTTGGTARTGGGATGATAGGCCCATTGCCTTCTTCAGTTCCAGCACCAATTTACCTCCACAGTCTATTCTCTTCTCTCCACCTGCTCCCAGATGCAACCCCCTTGCTCAGCCAGCTTGAATCTCTGTCCCAGGCACATTTTTTCTGTCTCTGAAACCAGTCTTCAGTTCCAGTTTGCAGTTTATAGCTCACCAATTTCCATTTCTAACATCAGCAGTAGGCATTGCCGAGAACACAGGGTCCAGTACCCAGTTTCAGACCCAAATCCATCCCTGGCATAGCATGCAAAAGCAGTTAACTTCTAGAAAAGATTTGTTCAGTGGAGAGTGTACTCAGCAAAGGCAGAATCGTCAAGGAATTTAACACGTAAAATTCCAGTTGTTAAGAAATCAGACACATTCCCATTGGGAGCTTGTTTGCATCGTTAAATTTTTCTTTCTTCTTTCTTTTTTGAACCTGCCCTGAGGGCCATATTAAGAATGCAAACTATAGGAGCTCAATTTAGTAATCACAACTCCTATGGCATTTTAATTCAAYAGCATGGCAAACTGTTGAGACATCCTACATTTTAAGGTTTCCAAATTCCATCTCTCAATAAGGTCAGCAGAGAAAAGCAGCTATGTCTCTCAGAAGCCAAGCTGTTATAGTTGATAGTTTGAACATAGTTCTGTGTCACTGCAAAAATTCTAAGCTTCGCCAAATATTTATATCATTATCCCAGAGATTTGAAAAAAAYGCCACAAAGCACTTCATTCCTAATGTTAAAAAAACCCAGTCTAATACAATTGATTTCAAAAGCATACACTGAAAGTGAGCGCATTTCTCTATCTGCAGTACTAATCAAATACATTACAGTAGGAACTGATTTTGTTTAAAAAAATCAAATATGCATTTTGCATGTGTGCTTTTGCCATTTTTGTCAGCACAGAAATGGTAAGTCTTTTTGGTCTGTTTCTTCACGTTTTTAGCACCGTAAAATACACATTTGTTCTCAGTATTTCTTGAATTCAGAAAACAAGCACTGAGAAGTACAAGTCTGAAGTTGACACTATGAGTTTGAAACTAATACAAGAGACAAATTGAGATTTCATCTTTTTTTGTCTCCTTTTTGCTTGTACCATAGACTGCAAGAGTGTCTAAGTGATGAGTGGCAAGCATGAATGCTAAAATCTTAATTAATCTATTTATATGAAAAAAAAATCATTTCCATCTTTTGGGATGATGTAGTGCTGTTTTGTGACTGATTTTACTAATTTCTATTGCATGGAACACATGCAAAAGGCAACGTACATCGTTGCACTGTTGTTACCACCACGTTGTCACTGTAGTGACAGCAAACGGCTGAAGTTCTTTGATGCCAAACACATTTTGAACACCATTACAACTCTTTGTCATATGCACTATCCCTAAGTGCCAAACTTGGGAGTGCTGCCAACAGTTTGCTATCACTGAGGCCATGTGATGGGAAGGGCACTACACAATGGACATGCCTGAAGCTGCAGCAGGAGTCTGCTAGCAGGTGTGGGAAGATGAGCTATTCTAAAGGACCAGAACTTTTAAAAATATATAACGATAAGGAAAGCCATGAAATACAGGAGGTGTTCTGAGCTGTCTTCTGTGCAACGTGCTTTCTGAATGTTCCCACAGCACCTTGATCATCACCTACAGCTGAGTCCTCCATTGGAAAACCTTAAAGAGAGATAAAAGTGAAATAACTACCAAGCTTGCTGTAAAAACAACTGGAAAATGTTCTTTTGGGGGATACAAATGTTCAGGCTGGAAGAAAGCAAACGCTGTTTAAACAATCCTGCACGTTTGGGCAACTCCAGTCCGTGGAGTTTTATGCTTTGACCATTAAAATCAGATGTTGTCATTATCTTTCATAGTAACCATATGAAAAGAATGTCAAATCCACCTTTCTGAAATATTCCAACTTCTACAATGTTTGGGCTTTCTGCAGTTTGTCAATAGCTGACTTAAAAGTACAAGTTTCCTACARTCTAAAGTTATTAGCCAATTCTATATTATTTACACTATTATTCAGAGCACTGCATTCTTGTTGGGTGGAAATGAAATACATTCAATACTTCACATTCAATAATCATGACACAAAGTTAAAAGAAAACGCATCAACAGCTAAATTAAAAAAAAAAAATCAGGCTTAAGTTTGTTCTCTAGTGCTTCCTGATTTTGTGAGTTAACATTAATTCCATTTCTTAAGATCTTAAGTCTTACAATGACAAAGGAAAAGAGTATATCATGCTAAGGCCCCATTCTTTTCCATTAATTTTCCTCCTTTATTTTTGGGAACTTTTTTATTTGCCCTAGTTATGTTAATATCCTTTTGGAAATGCTTATTCAATTTTTATCAGCAAACGCTCTTAATGCACACCTCTGATTACATATTACTGCAAGTGTCATGYGACAGGAAAGCACCGTGTCCCGAAAATAGAAAAAATATTAGCATGTAACTGGGGGCTTGACCTTGAAGATAACAAATAAAGGAACTACTTAAAGACACGGCATAAACTAAAATTAAAAATATAATCAACAACAGAATGAGCTGATGATGATGAATCACCCCCCCCAGACACAAATATAATGAATTTAAAATCTTGAGATTGCAAGGAAAAAAAACAAACTGAGACTCTTCCTAGTTTGTCAGCCACCATGAACCTGGTTAGCTAGACATTTGCTCTTCAATAAGCCTAACATTATTTTGATTGCCTGACTAYAAGACCAAGAGCTATAAGAACTATTGGAAATATGTGATAGATTGTAAAGCCAAATAGAGTTCCCCAGTCAGTTTGTCCAACATCCTCTATTCCTCAAGTCATGGAATATTATCTCCTTACTCCTATATCCCAAGTACTTTTGTTTCAATACTGCAAACTTTTCTTCAAATGTTCCAAGATTCACAATAAAATTATGAAAGTTGGCACAACAGCTCACAAATACATGCAAGTCAAGGAATGCAGGTTTGGACTGAGATGCATATGTGGGACACAGCCTGTTTCTCACTTCCATTTGACACAAAAATCAGTTGGTCAATGAGGTCCTATTTTCCTACCTAACCTCCTCGTTGGTGCTGTGCAAACATTAGGCCATATGTATTACATGAACAGACGCAGAAACCGGTAACGTTCTCTATCAATGCTTAACGGCTATGGCCTAACCCTTTTTTAATAAAAATCAAAAGCAAATTATATTTTCATAATCATACCAACCTTGAAACATAAAATTCATTTAACAGCACAGATTATTAGCATAGCCCAAGAACATTCTTCTTTTCTTGATCCTTGCATAAGAAAATGGACAGCTTTAACTCTGGCAAATGGTGTAAGGGATATAATTAATTGGGAATTATATTCAGACACCATCTTTGCTAAAGCAAACATCTACTCAAGAAAAATTCAACCCTTCACAAGCATCCTGTGATGTTGCAATAGGAAAAAAAAGCAGGTGAGCAGTAGTCTCTTTTCTTGAACTGGAAGGGGCCCAACAATAACCAGAGTTACTGGAAGCACAACCACCTGCTCATCATAAAAAGAGGACAAGATAATTTACTTAAGAAACAAAGGATACCAAAGAGGTTATTTTTTCTAAAATGAAGAAAAAGAAAAACAATGGGTATCAGAAATATATTTATATACATGAATAAATATATATTTCTTTATATAGAAAGACAAGTAATGAAGAAAAACATTTTAAAAAGCATTAGCTTGTGATTCAAGAAGTGCTCTTTTCTCTCCCTTAACTTGCCTGTCCATAAATAATATCATCTCCTTTAAGGCTGCCCACAGGATCTCCTGCCTCCATAAAACTCAGATTCTAAAATGAGGATTTTGCCATAGCAAGAGCTGAGTGAGCTTAAACCCAACATATACCCCAGAGAAGTGACAGATGGAATTAGGTTAAAGAGCTGGAAGGAGACTTTTTTATATACTATTAATGATGCATTCATTTACACTGAAAATTGCTGAAACAGAATTCCACCTCTCTTCGTTGCAGCTGCAGAGCCACAATGTTTAACTACACTCTGTTGCTCTGATATTTCCCTTTGTAATATTTCAAAGTTTCCCCAAAAAGTTTCTATCTACTGTTCCTTCATCACTTTACATGTAAAATACCTGTTCAGGTCAGTTGTATCACCACATAATCCAAAGAGCTTTCCTAATCATAAAATGTGTGAATTTAGTTTTCTGCCATCCATGAAGACCTTCCATGAAGACCACAGTTGATATTTAGGCTATTCCACATCTCCATCATATAAATAAAATAAGGCTGACTTCATTAACTGAAACCACTTACTGCTGCCATAAAAGAAAATCCATAACCTCCAGCCACCACTCTTTGCCTATTCAAAATGATTAGCTGTTTTGCTCTGAAGCCACTTACATCGTAAACACTATGATGCAAACTAAGCTAGCTGGGCTGTTACAGATACATGGAGTTACAGTTCTATAATAAATTGCACAAATAATGGAAACATCTGGAGTATAATTTCTTCTCTGAATTCATTCCACCGTGTGGAAGGAGTAGATATTCAGCACTCATTCGCAAGTATGATATTCAAAGTTAGCAGACAATGAAGGAAGGAGAGGAGAGAGCTGTCTTTAAAAATAAGAAGTGAATCACTTATACATTATTCCCAGATTTAATACTTGTACATAAAAGTATTTACCACTTTTATTGAACTATTTGTCAGTTTTCTGCTTCCTTTAAATACCAGTCTACATCCCTCTGTCTTGAAGAGTAACTTTCGTATCATGATTCACCTAGGCAGAGCTGAGGCAGTATTTTGTTGGCTCAACTGGTGTGCTGTTAAGCTTACAGCCCCATTCCTGCAATGGAAGCTGCAAGCACCTATTTCATTACTATTTGATAAGCAACTTGAGAGCCACAGATGGATGTCACTATGGAAACACAAGTGATTATTATAGAGACCAATGAAACAAGAATGGACACCTCCATGAGGCAGCAGCTTCCTTCAGTTTCTTTCTTTTTCCCAAAGCAGCTTTCGACAATAATTTCAGTAAGACTTCTTCCTCAGTGAAAGCTCAGGCCGGCATCTGAAAAAACAGCTACCTCTAAATGTTACTCTTTTCTGTTTTGTTTTCCTATCCACCTGACTGGAAAAGCAGTGGAGAACCTGTGTCRTTTCTGCGAGCCTGCAGGACTGAGAGGTTAACATCCCCTCCCAGGAGTACCAGGGGACACTCTGGTTTCTGAAATGTGAACAAGGAAACTTCCCGGTCTCTCCTAAGATTGTTTCCCTGCTTCAGTGTCTTGTAGGGGCCACTTCAACAACCACAAACCCAGGCCACAGCGGTGTCCATGCGCAGAGGGAACCCCTTTTCTCTTGGGACGCCTGCCCCTCTCCAGGGGGACTCTTCAGACCATTCCCTTCAAGGACCTTGAGTCCACTGTGTGCTAGAAGAGGTCAAATAAAGCGAACGATGGAGTATTTTCCCCGCTCTGGTGCCAGTTACACCAGGAGCTCAGCACACACCCACTAACTAAAGCCAGCAATGTTTGGAGATAATAATGCCAGCATTGTCAGGCTCAGAGCAGCCCAGAGGAGGGTAACTAGTGCTGCAGCTGGCATGGTGCAGCAGAGGGTCCATCCAGACCCGCCTTCCCCAAGGTCATCCCGACCACAGAGCTATGACATCAGCGCTTCTTGCAGGCCCGTTTCTGATGACGACAAGCGCGGCAGCTCGGTTTTTTCTTTGCTGCTGTCGCCGCCGCTGCTGCCCGCCCACATTTCCCAGCGGAGCTGCCCGCGGGGCGGGGGCGCCCCGGACCGCGGCTCCGCTCGGGGCGGGCGGTGCCGCAGCGCCCGGGGATGCGGCGGGAGGCGGCCTCGGCGCCCCGGCCCGCCGCCCCGCGGGGATGCGCGCAGCGGCGCGGGGGCGGGATCGCGCCGCGCCCCCCCGAAGCTGCGGCCTCGGCCCGGCCCCGCCGCCCGCCTCCCTGCCCCGCTGTCAGAGCCGGCCGCCCGCATGGCAGCGGGGCAACGCTCGCTGCAGGGCCGGCGGGGCACGGCGGGGCGTGCGGCGTCTCCCTGCAGTGGCTGCTTTGGCACCGGGGGGCAGCGCCCGCGGGGGCGGCGGCTGCGCCCCACGCGACGTCCGTCCGTCCGTCCGTCCGTCCGTCCATCCATCCATCCCTGCGTGGGCGGCGGCTCGTGTGTGCGTGTGTGTGTGTGACTGACAGTGCGACGCGCACAGCGCGGGGGCAGCCGCCCTCACGCAGCCAGCCGGGGGCCACGCCGGCGCGCCCCGGCTGCGGCAGCCCCGTCTCCGTCCCCCGGAGCCCTCCCCGAGGGGGGCGACCTCAGCGGCCTCGCTGCTCCTCCTCCTCCCTCCTGGCGGGTAGGTTACGTTACCTGGTCTCTAGCTCGGGCTGGATCTAATCCCGCGGCCGCCGCCGGCTCCTCTCCCTGCCGCGGGGGTGAGTGGGGTAATTAATTTATTTATTTCCCATGAGGTGTCCTCGGCAGCAGAGCAGCGGCGGGAGAGCCCGGGCCGGGCGGCAGGGAGGGAGGCCCGGGTGCTGCTGCGGGGCCGACAGGGCGCCGCTGTCCCGGGGGTGCTGCCGGGGAGCGGCCGAGGCGTTTCAGCACCGGAGCGGGGGGGCGGGGGCTGCGGAGGAGACGCCTCCCGGGCTGCCCAACCCAGCTCCGCGGGGCCGGCGGGGGCGCGGCGCCCGGCCCGCGGAGACGGAGCCAGTGCGGGAGGTGGGACGCGCCGCGCCGGGCTACGGCGGGCGGGCGAGCGGGCGAGCGGGCGGGCGGGCAGCACCGGGCCCCCGCGCCCGCCGGGGCGAGGCGTGAGCCCTCCCCGCCTGCGGCCTCCCCGCCTACCTGCCCGCCCGGGGCCGCTGCCTCTGCGGGTCCCGGAGCCGCCGAGCGCGGAGCCCCCCTCKCTCGGAGGCGCGGCCGGGGCACCGTGAGCTCCCCGGGGAACAGAAGGGCACGGAGAGCCCCACCGGCTGCGTGTCGCGCTCTTCACCTCGCTTCTGGCAGCACAAGACGTGTCCACCCCCGCACCCCCGGCCCCACCCCGTTCTCTTCCTCTTCGGGACTGAGGATGCCAAGTATTTCACATTATAAGGCTGTTTGCACTCGCTGTTCCACGGAAAGGTTTCAAAAAGGCGCATCAGTTTGCTCGTGTTAGGAAAAAAAAAAAAAAAAACAGAGATCTTTTTGTACTAAATGCGGGAACTTCGTCTTCTGATGCAGGAACTGAAATTTGGCCAGTCAGCAATGAGTTGTTGATTAAAATCTTGGTCACCTCTTCCTCTGCCCCCTTTTTCTCTCCCTTAAAAAAAAAAAAAAAAGTTACAAGCACTGTTTTGTATATATCATGAACGTATTTATGAAAGTGGACACTAAATTCTCCAGAAATTCTGTCCCTGAGGCTAAAATCCTGTAGGGAAAGAGATAGGACATAATCATATAATTGCATAATTAAAGCTTTTACCATAATGCCTATTCTCATGGGTGTCATTTGGAGTCATTTTTGTGACATCACATAAGCTGAGTAATACTTGAGTTATGTACCTGAGTCCAGGGACCTTTTTAGGAGCAAACATCCACGGTGACTGCCAGGGCAGCTTGTGGAAGTCACAGCTGCATTAATTTAGGTAGCGGTGTCAGTMATCTCTAGTGCAAGTGTGTGAAGGGAACCTGTGCCCAGCATCCCCACAGTCACAGTGACTGTCCTAGCGGCAGGTTGCACTACAGGCTTTGGAAGACCAAGCAGCACTCAAGAGGGGCCCACTAAGCTAAGCGGAGGGAAGAGCAAACACTAAGCAGTGACTCTCGGGCATACCAGCAAAGGAGGCTTGGGTACAGATGCCCATGGTCAAACCCACTGTCACTTCCAGCCATGCCCACAATTACAGGATTAAAAACGTGTAAATTAGSATGAAATCATGATGTAAGATCTTTCATAGAGAAGCTGCTAGCGCTGAAATCAAAGTTGTATACTTGGCATTACAGCGGTGTTAAGCTCTCTTCCATATTCAAACACTTTGTATGCACTGAAGAAACTCATAGGCCATATAGGACCTCAGACAGTTCCTGTAAAATGCAGAGCGTGGCTACATTGTCTTTTACAGTGAAATATTAAAGTTTACATACTGTTTTATAGAATGTTAGGAAAGTGATTTTCAAAGGGAGCTGAAAAATAAATACATGAAGATATAAATGGTACCTGTTTTTCATTGCATAGTTCTATTTCCTCCACTGATGTGCCTTAACTAGAATAAATATATAGTCATATAGATATAAATGTGGAATTTTTTTATTTATAGGTGTATAGAATACGTCTGATAGACAATAAATTTTACACAGTGATATATGTGATAAGGTATATCACATACATAGTATTTGCTGTACTACATAATACATACTGCACGCTATGTATAACAGTGCTACATACAGTACAAATGGATGTATTCTGTGTTTATATATAATAAATTTGTATTTATATTACTACTGCATACATTAACATATTTATATAGAAATAGTAGATTATATTAACATATGTTAACCATTGCGTAGATATATACATTTTCTGTACATACATACGTGCCTCATGCAATTTCTTTCTCTACCTCTTTTCAGAACACCCTTTCTAGGAAAGGTGTATGCATCTTAATTGACTTACTGTTGCTGTGTGCTTCATCGCATTTTGCGTTTTCTAGTCCAAGGCAGAGACTGAACATAAGCTACCTGCAGTTATAGCAGTGTGTAATTCTGGCCTACAGGCTGCACAAGTTTAGATACAGCTCAGTGTCTGCATCCTGCTTAAAGTCACAAATATTACCATGAGCCCTCAGACTAAAAGTTGATGTATGATTTTATTTTTTGTGTGGACCTTGATTGCAGTGGCATCAGGTTTTTAAAGGGAATGCACTCCTCTGTGAGTGCTGCAGAATGAAGGYTCTGAAGTGATTTGGTTCCCTGTTGCAGATTTAAAAAAAAACTGTCRTCATTCTACATCCGTCCAGTCTCTGAGCACCTTCAATGTAGGAAGCCCATTATTCAAAGTAAAAATGTTCATAACCACCCTCTAAGGGTAAGAATTAAAAATGTAGTAGTGATAGTAATTAAAAATTTATGTGTGAATTTCAAGAAGCTAGCAAAGGTTCAGAGCTGCATGTGCACGTGTCTGTGTGTCTGTGGATGGGAAGGTGACATTCTGTATTTTTCAGTGATCTAATTGTAAAGAAGAAATTAAACAAACTTATCTAAGGTGTGTGTGAAAAGAAGTCACACATCTGGTTATTCATTCTGTGTCCATTCGATAGTGAGATAGACTTCCGGGAGGTTGCATGTTATACACTCTCCTGTTTCGGTTGATAACAGCTTGAGGTCTTTTTAGTGATATTAACGGAAAAAGTTTTTAAGTATTATTTTTCGCCAGAGAAAAAGAAAATGCTGCAAATGTTGAACACCTGATGGTATTTTCTGTGAGTCTATCCACTAATTGTTTGGGTAAGTCTCCTAATGGAATAGTCCAGTTCCCCCACATGCCAGTTGTCATGCAGCTTCATTTCAACCCAAACTTTTACAGATCCTCTTCTAAGCTTAGATTCCTCTGCTACATCACAGGTTATGTCTTTTAGTCGCAGAGTCTGGATCTAAAGGGTGCATGCTTATGATTGTGTGTCATTCTGGCCTACATAAGATTACATTCTGGTTATGTTTTTTTTTTTCTGGACTGATTTCTGTTCCATAAATACTCAGCTCAAACTTCTCTCGTATCTATATGCAGGCTGGTGTGGTGTGCATGCTCCTCATCTCCAGCAAATACACAGGGTATTATCATTAGAATTCTATTGGTAAATCACCTAGGCCACCTTCTGTAAGCTTTGTATCAACAGCTAATCATTGTCAGCCTGTGTCTCACTCCACCCTCATTCATACACACAGATAGTTCTGTCGCTAGCATAAAACTTTAATCGTAGTTCTGTTAGTGAAAGAGATATGTATACTTCAATTTTTGTGATAAAATTCATATAAATATTATTAGACTGTAGAATTGTAATGATAAAATACAGCCAAAGCATGTCTTTCTATTGAGGTCAGTTTTCTCTATAAGCATCAACCATGTCTATTCCAGGCCCAATAAAATTCTTTTCTTTTACAGCTCCCGGGGACACAGAACACAGCACATTGTAACTACAGCGATAGACTCAACTGCAAAAGATCTCTATCAGGCGTCAGAGAGAATTTGAGGCAGCTGGCAGTTATCAGCTGAAGCAGGTAGTCAGTAGAAGTGTAGAAGATAAATAGATAATAGAAAAGCAATCTGGAAACCTGGGAGAGATAATAAACCTCTCTTCTAGAGGGCAGGTAACAACTCAGGTAGGTCACCGATGAACTCAACTCCCAGATCAGTGCTGTGTCTAATACTGCTGAAAATACAGTAGCAGTTCATGCCTGTCAACTCCGAAGCAGTATTCAAGATGTTGTTGGAAATGCAGTTTGACACATTCAGTTATAGAAATCACTATTGCAGTAAAGTGGAGAAGGATCATACTGCTGAAAGACAGCTGACCAAAATCCCAGGGACACCGTGACCCTCTCTTAAATTACAGTTGCCAGAATAGAAAACTAGTTACACCCCCTTCTTATCCTGCATGCTGCTGTGTCTATACTGCCAGTGCAACCATTACATAATATTCCTGCATAGTGACTGTGGTCCTCTGTGGAGCACGTGATTTCTTTTTTGTGTAATTTCTACTCGTCTTAAAATAACTGAACCATTCTGTTTTCCCTGATGTGAGCACAAGGAAGAGCGAGAAAGGCCCATGTCTATGAGTAAAAGAATGTGGTATTCTTAGTAACTGTATACTGAAACAGTCTTACAGAACATCTTTTCTCTTCAAATCACTCCTGTAATTCTCAAATTCCTGCCTATAGAAAGTGTGAAATCTTGCATGAACATGCGAGGAAACTGATACCATTTCACAACTCTTCTTGCTGGGTTCTGAGATGTTGTAGGACTGTTGGTGGTAGGGAGATAGCATCAGGAGATATTTTTGTGAGAGTGGGCACAGAAAAGAAGTCTGTCATTGGCATCTTTCCACCAAAGAAGTGCTCGAGTTACTCCACTGACATCTGTCTTTATTTTGTTAACCCACTCAGGTGGACCATACAAAGTAGCTGATGTCAGTGAAATGTGAATTCTTGTGGAGCTGAACAACCAAAAAAAAGACAAAAAAAAAGACTTCTGCTGCTCAGTTTGCTTTGAAAGATGCTTTAAAAAAATCTATCTGTACCACAGGAGTTATAAATCATTCTGTGCATTTACACTGAAAGAGCATAAACCAAGACACATGCATCAAATATTTTTAGAGTATTAGCTACCCCTATTAAAGAAAGTCCTAATCAGGAAAGCAACATATTATATTCACAAAACCCATTAACAAAATTTAGATGTGTCCATGTTGCTGGTTGCATAAATAATGTGTGTCCTTTGAACAGTCCTCTCTGTAATTCTTAAAAAGTAACTGATGTACATGTTTTTATTTTTCATGTATTGTTTTAATACTTGTTTTACTATGCCACTGGACATGAATTAATTGTGTGCCTCTGTAAATTCTGCATCTAAGTAGTGATTGCTGAGGGTGTTTTTCCTTTCATATCTATGACTGCTAAAATGAGAAAAGGCCAAAATTTCAAAGCTTACATACATTAGAAGTTTAAAATGACCTTCTGCTATTTTGAGGCCTGATTAGTCTTTCCATTGTGCCAGTATAGTCCTAGTGATAGGCTCTGGGCCAGTCAAGATCCATTTTTTACGTCAATTTCTCGGTTCAGATGTTATACAACTGCAAATTACTACCACTGTGTTATAAGATATGCCTAACTTCATTAGATTACATATCTTTTTAGGTAGCAGGAGAATTTTCTTTTTGACTTACGTATTTTTATTTGTTTTTAGAAGAAGATGAAAGAGAAATAGCGAAAAATAACTTAATAGATAAAATTCTTGAATGTGCCTAAATATTTATTATATAAGATTCCTGTATATCAGTAATGATCAGCTAACAAGATATTGACAACATGTTGTCCTAAACAGTGCAAATAATACATAGGGAATATATGGAGCGAGAAGTAAGGATGCATCTCTCCCAGGGAAGCTTCCTTAGCATTAGGATAGAAAAAGGTCTTTTTTTTTACTTTTTTCTCTCTCCCATGAATCCTTTGAATGTTTTGGTCTTTTTCTGCGCTGTGATCCAGATTCAACAGGAAAAGTGGAGAATAAATAGTTCAACTCAGTCTCAGGCTACGTAACTCTCTGAGATCCAGGTACTCCCATAAGAGGTGTAAACAGAGGGAGGAGGTCTTAGCATCTCTTTCTGGTCAAGTTCCCTAATTGTGCATAAAAGGAGGCATCCTTCATTACCTGAATGCGCTCAAAAGTGAATTCAGTGCTCTGAATCTCAAGTGATGAAGGTGTCTGTTCTGTGTGGGTACATGAGTTACATAACTGTTCAGACAAACATCATGGTTGAGCGTTCCCAAAGATGCTTGCTGTACTGCCAGTGGAAAGGGAAAGGCTTCCTCCTTAAGGTTTCTGAAGTTCCTCGTGGAGGCACTTAACCCACTGACTGTATGAGAGCTGGGATACCTGAGGGACTAAATCTGAATCATCCTGCCAGGCAGATGTGACAACACTGGCAGCTATCATAGCCTGAATACAGCCCTTAAGAGAAGATTGGTTTGCAGAAACCTTAAGCATCAATGAGCATACTCTGATGGGATCACATTCTTCACTCAAAATAACGTGAAAACCCAACTCCTGAGTTCGTCTACAGAATGTCATGAACATCTTGAATATCATACTGAATACTGAATGCACAATTAATCTTCAGTACTTTCATTTGTTATTCATTATGTTGAAAGTACTGGACTGTATGATCAAAATCATACATGAAGAGATTTTACTTCTTGCCTTTATGTCTTCTTATGGTTTACTTTGCAACTCTCCACTGGGATAGTCACATTTTCCCTAAGTGGGTAAAACCTAAGAAATAGAAGTGTGTTTGGATTACTAGTGCTTTGCATGCTTCAAAACTGTAAAAATCCTCAGTATATCAWGTATTTACTTTCTTTACTGATTAGGTCAAAAATGTGGTTTTGCAAGATAAAGGTATTATAAAAGATTTCAGATGTAGCGATATGTGTGAGTTTTGGGGGCTACATACCCAACAGGTCCTTCTCCCAACACACAAATTTACACCAGGAGACTTTTGAAGAAGAAACCACACGATAATTATGTGTGTGGTTCTACAGGGAAGTAAGAGGAAGCAGAAGTCAACTCTTTTTTTTGGGGAGGGCCTCAGACTGCTAATCCAAACCCTATTTTCCCCAACAGATACATGGCATGGCAGCTATGTGTTTGTAGGTGTTTGCATATCTGCTCTTACTTCTTTTTGGTGACTCTCTTATTCTGTAACAATTAGACCTGCTGGAGCTTCTGCTGGTATCCTGGGATCACACTATTCGGTTTTGGTTATTCCACAAAATCAGTAATAAAAATTTATTTCTTCATGTTTCCATTTTATTGTCAGTCATTGTGTCATTGCCAGTAATGTCTTTGGATACTCAAGTATGATATCTTATATTGAAATATCCACTTCTTATCAAATGGCTTGAATTCTGCAGCAGTTTATTGTGGTCTAGGGTGAGACTTCAGAGGAGATTGAGATGCTTTAGGCATCTATATGGAAGTGCTCAAGTGTAAGCTGTATGTGTAAACTCCTGTTCTAGACAACAGAGTCAATGCAATCCATGGAGCCTACTCAGTGCCTTGTCAGCTGACGAACTGGTTTGCATGAGTTTCAGAGTGAGCTGGGCTGTTCTCTAGGGTCCATCTGAACACAGAGAAAAAATATGGCATCTTGTAAAACATACTCTCAGTTTCTGTGTCTTGCAGCTCTCTAAAGGACGCAACTCTCAGAAACTGGAAAAATATTCTACTGTATCCATTAAGTTTCTGACAAAAAATAGTAAAAAGAACTTTCTTGAGTTTCTCCCAAAGATAAATTAGGATTCCGTGAAATTGTCAAATCTTCTCTTGTCATTTGCTGTGACTTGTGCACATCATACACCTCTATACTCTAAACTGGTAACATGTATTTAGCCAAGTAAAAGCAATCTTGGGTGATCTTCGTGTGCCTTTATCCTGAAAATGTGTATCATCAATGTAATGATGTCAGTTCTTGAATCTCTCGGGCTTATTCAATACCTTTAAGATATTAACAGGATTATTTGAGTTGGTAGCCTGGAATAATGGGAGACTGCATTTGTTGATGCAGAAGGTTACTCTGAATTTGGTGTCTGAGTGTCTTTCTTACCTGTTCCATGTGAGTAAAATACTTTCCCGTAAACACAGTTTTTCATTTCCTTTGTAGTGATTGTACATATCAGGGGACGGGAAGTCATTTGTCCCTTAGCGTAAAGATTTTTACTTCTCATAGCACCAACAACCTGTTTTGTTTTAGAGCATTGGGTTAATCTGAAGATCAGCAGCTAATATACCAGAGAGCAGGTTTGAATCCAACCATCAAATAAAAATGGAAAGCGATAGCAAAGGACACAATCCAAGTTATTGGTTCAACTAAGGTTACACAGGGTGGCTACTGACCCAGGACAGCTACAGAGACAGAGCCTAGACAGCTGCAGAGCAGTGGCAGCCAGCCAGTGTTCCTGAACAGATGAAGATGAGGCCAAAAGGAGGAGGAYTTAAATCTCAGATATTAGCTGCTCTAATATAGAACGAACAAGCTATATAAGAACCTTACATACTTTGACAAGAATTACAACAGCTAGTTGGAAACAAAGTCCCTGAAGCTTCTTGTGCAACTTTTCAAATAGAAATTCTCACAACCAAAGTATTTAAAAAATATTAGCTTTTGAGGCATATTTAGTTCTAAAAATTGTATATGCTAGGTTCATCATAAACAATCTTTGCCCTCAAATACATCGTATACTGAGTCATTAAAGAAAGGCTATGACTTCACAGGCACATTTCAGTTTATGCAAAGATAATCCTAGTTATCCTTCTTTGGCTGGGAATTAGGATCTGTGAGCCCAGGTATATTGTTTTTAGTATCCCAACTAGCCCACTCTTCATGATGGTATACTGTGTCTTGTGTACTTTAATTGTTCTTTGAACAAACAAAAACTATTTATGAAAGCCCTGTTTATCTCTGAAAGTACATTTTTCAGATATAATCTATAAGCTATGTGCATCTCCACTGGCTGAAAAGGTTACTTTTTCTATCCTATTTATAAAGCATATTAATGCTTTACAAAATAGTTGCAGACCCTGACACAAAGGCCTGGCAATTGAAAACTAAACAATTAAACAGCTCAAAAACGAGGAGAAGAAATGCAGTACGAAAAGATCTCTGCAGAGAACCCGTAACTGTCTGTCACCCTCCCCATTATTCTGTGTAGAACGTACCCAAGTAGTTCGGATTAGCCATGGATACAGATGATGTCAGAACCAGTCCTCTAAATCTTATCAATTTTCCATTATGAAAATATGCTATAGAGCTGTGGTAACAGATATGAAACAACCCCTTACATATTTTTTTAATGTCAATAGAATTATTTTTCATTAAGTTTTAAGTTGTGTGTGCTGTATACTATGTATATTTTTTTCCTATTAAATCCAAAAATCTTTCCAGATAAGGACATCCTTTCTCAAAGTACGTCTTAAAATAGAATAGCTTGATGCTGTGGATAGCACTTTGACATTGAAGAAAACCAGGGAGATGCAAACAAATTCTAGCAAGTCTGGAAGTAGTGCCTGTATACTTCAGAAATGGTTTGACTCATTAGTAGATTAATAGGCTGCAGAGCTGGATCTTTGAAAGAAGTCAGTGAATTAAGGGCAGACTATTACCCTGTAGCTCCCATTAGCCTGCACATTAACCAGATAGATCTACAGATATTTCTGTCCCATACAAATCACTGGAACAATAGATATAGGTTTTATATAAAATCAGCATGGCCATAAAATGGAATGTAGGAACATTTTACAATTACTGCAGTTAGAATGGCCAAAGCCTTTGAATACAGCTTTGTCAGGATTTTTATTCTCAAGAGCCTACTTACTCACAAATCTGAGGTAGCTGAACATCACAGAGTTAGGTTTCCTAGTATGGTTATTTTTTGCTCAGTAATAATTCATAAAACCATTTAACAACTTTCATGTAAAATATATATTTCGATATATCTGATAGAAACTATACCTGATCTTGGCTGAGGGCAAAAGAATGGGTAAGACAACCTGTCATCTATGATTGCAAGCCACTGTTCCTATCTTTCAAACAGGGATCAGTTGTGATGACAGATACAGTGAGATACAGCAGCCCCTTCCAAAGGGCTTGTAGTGTTCTGTGTGTGCAGGAAGGTCATAGGAAAGGTCAGCAAGGTCCCAAACACTGCACATTAAAGAGTTCAGTTGCGGGGGGGAGCCTCTGCCAGGCACATTTTGAATTTCAGTTACTTTATATGAGATTCATATGACCAAATGGAACTTTTGCAATGTAGCAGCTACATCAGAGCTAAGCATGTAGGCTACCCTTATTCTCAGTGGTTAGAAGTAGGCATCTGAAAGACACAGTTAATTTCATCAAAAGGTCTAAAAAGGGTCAATGGAATTGTGTTCTGGACCTGCCCATTTGTCTCTATTGACTACAAAGGCAACCCAGGGTGTTAGGACAGGTATAAACATCTGCAGTTTAAAAATCTGAAGTTAAGTGAAATGACTTCCATCCTAACTTTTCCCTTGTTTGCATATTGCCATCTTTTTTCAAGGAAAAATTGATCAGTGGACTCAAAACAGATTTATCATACTGCCTTTAGCTGATTTTTGGCTGCCTAATAGTTCATTATATCCACCCTGTTCGTGTCCTATATTACAATGACTTATCACAGGCTTCCAATTTTGGCTGATAGTTCTGCACTAGATAAGCACATTATTAGGTAACCTGAAGAAAATAAAAACAAAAAGCCATTAAGTTATGCATGAGAACTTATGAATTTCCAGAATAATGGACTTTCTCCTATAGTCTCCAACACTGAACAATGACAAGGGTGGAGAAGACATGGATTGTGTTGTCTTTCCCGATTTTACTTTAGCTGTAGTAAGAGAAATTTCATCCTGATTCTGCCTGCCCATCAACGTATGCCCCTAAACGTAAAGACTTAAAACTCTTGGTCAGTTCACTATACTTTAACTTCAGGTTACTACTTTTATGTACTCCATATGGACTACTACTTGAAAAGTGTGCTTTGAATAGATCATGTAGTGTGGATGTAATATCCAATAGAAGCGAAAAAATGGCACAATGTTGCTGCACTTGTATTTTGTGTAAGGTATAAAGAATCTACTTACAGATGGCTTGAACTCCCATAAAGCTCTGCAGGAGCAGGAGTGTTTTATGCGTTGACAAGTCCAAAGCTACGGCTAATGAACCCAGGCCAGCAATACAGCTACTGCAGACCTGCCCATAGCTGGCAGCTGATCTGTGATATTCATGGAGAAGATATTTTTCTCCTGCATGCAACACCTCTTTGCCAAGTGTATTCAGACTTGGCACAGGTAGAAATATTTGATGCTCAGCTATTTTCTGCTTTGATAGGAAATATTGGTGTTTGGTGAGTATTTTCTCCCACATACGAAAACTATATTCTCTGTTTCTTACAGCCTTCATCAAATACTTAGCTAACCACAGTTACAAAAATACAGTAAAAGAAGTAATATTCATTAAAAAACCCTAGCTACCAGTCTTGTTGTAGTGATACTGATGATTTAGAATTATCAAATAAAATAAAGCATGATTTTCAAAGGGGACCAAATTGGATGTATATATAATGAATTCAATTTCTATTTATTTCTCAGTAAGAATCTTTAAAGGAGAGAAAGATGGAAAAATTGTAGACATTTGTTTTGAGCAAGCACAATGAGACTGATTTGTTGTTTATAAACCAACGCTCATGTTTTGTTATGCATATATGACTATACAACTAATTTTGCATCTTAGAGAACTGTGTTTGTTAGTACTTTGTCATACATTCCTGCCGATATCTGGAATGAAAGGGGTGAACATAGAGTAGCTTAAAAAAGTGAAAAACAAAACAAAACAAAACAGAGCCCCCCCCCCCAGAAAAAAAAAAAACACCAAAAGTTCCGATGGGGAAAAGTTGTCTCTATATTGGGGTAATATTTGGTGTAATTTATTGGTGTTTATCTGAGTGTTTCATTTTGGTGGTGTTACAGTAGTGTTTTTATTGTGAATGAAGTCAGAAGTGCCCAAATTAGCAAATGAGTGTTTTTTTTAAATCTTATAATGAAAGATCAATAAGCGATTCTAAAATTACTTGTGACAGATCTCAGCAATAATAGAGGAATATGGTTTTCAATTCACTTGTGTACTTCAGCACATTTATGTCAATGAGACTGATTATGTTTTAAGGCTGTGCAAAGAATTGATTTTTCAATTAGCTTCTGAATTAAGCAATAGGAATAATTTTTATTCTGAGAAGCCAGTGCTTTGTGTTTCCTTTTTTTTTTTTTACTTTAGGTCCCAGACTGATGAAAAAAAAATCAATTAGTTTGAGATCGAAGTATTGTGTGGCCTTGTACAAACACTTTTCTTGGAACACAGGTAAGAAAAAGCAAAGGAGAAGATGGACCAGATCCAGACAAAGCTGCTGGAGAAAGGCACATATTTATTTCTGTTGGAGTGTTAGAACGTCCACCTGTGTTGTGCAGCCTAGGTTTAGTTTTCAGTTCACCTTAGGGGAATTAAATCTTAAAATCCTCTAATCCTAACTGCCAAGCTGCAAATGGTTTTGAAAAGAGAAGAACAATTCTAGCAGAAGTAACAGAAGTCTTCTCTTTCTCTTCTCTGCAATACCCTCAGAATATCTATAGCCTTAGGAGAAGGTATTAATTTAACCTATGAAATAAACTGTTTCAGATTCCTACCCTCAGTCAGAAAGAGAACAGATCTGAGTTCAGACGAGCACCGTAACAGGTGGGATGCGGAGCATGCAAAGGCTGGGAAATGTATGGATAGGATATCCATATGTTGGAGCTACTCCGTTTTGTATAAGACATCATCACTGAGTCAGAGAGCAATAGCTTGATGGTATTGGGTTCAGAAAACCTTTCAAGAGCCACTGGATTTAAGAGCACTAATACAAAACAGCACAGTAAAAGGTAAATATGATCTCCCATTTCTGCTTTGTACTCTGAAGTTAGGATGCTAACCTAGGATCTGGGAGAAAGTTGGGAATTTAAGCAGGGACTGCCAAATTTTGTATGAATGTCAGGAGCACTAGATTAGGCAGGCATAATGATAGTTCTACATTTGTGTGTAATGAAATTTTCAAAATTCTGGTAATGAGCACATTTGGCTTGCACTCACATAATTTTGAAGTGACTGAAAATGCATTTTTTGGGGAATATATACTTTGTCAAATCATCATCAACATCATCATCATCTCTACTCATCTCTGCTCGTCTGACAACAGCCTTAGCCGCAGTCCTTCAATGGATTAGGATGGAAGAGAATTAAAGGGTATCATTGGGAATGCTTGGCACAATGAGGGTGTTTGTTACGGGGTAGGTTTCATTTTGCATCATGTTACTAAATTACTGCAGTTACAGGAAAGGGGAGAAGAACTATTTCTAGTTTCTCAAATGCACCAAAGGTTGGAGATACAAAATTAATTTGTTTGACTTAAAGAACGGAAATGCATAAATGAAGATTCAGAAAAAAATATTAAGATGCTGATGCACTGCAAATTTGGAACATGACTGTATGAACAAGGACAATATGGCAACATGGCAGTCACTCCCTCTAGTCCTCTGCTCATGGGGTTTAGTGACTTCCCTGACTCCATTTTTGCCACACTTTGTTTTCTTTGTCATGTCTCTCAGCGTATTTCATAGACTGAGCTAGGGGACGTCAGTCAGAATTACAACAGATCCTATTTCCTGCCACATTAGTACCTACTTAATACAAAACTCTCCCTTCTCTCTGCCCCACCTACACATACACACAGAAAATTAAGAATAGGTGGTTTTGCATAATCTGATGGTTTAAAAGTTTGTAGATGGAATTAGAGCCTGGCTTAAATCAAAATGAGTAAGAGGAAACAAGAGGTCATTTTAAACTATAATGTTATGTAAACTTGGTTTTGAAAGAAGGAACATGGATGATGTAAATTATATTTGTTTACACTACAGGAACTCCTGATTATGCAGTTTCAAGGTTTCTAGGAAACTCATGTAAGTGTCTGACTGAGAACCTAAAATTTTGTTGAGAGGAAGTGTGCATGTACAGCACCACCAGAGGTTTGTTTTTTATAGATCTCAGAAACAGGATTTCAAAGGATATCTTTGGCAATCAAGTTCAATCTCCTGCTATTGCTGACTATGCTGTTATAATAATTTTTAAGATTTAGACATCTATATTAAAATAAACTTTTCTTCCCCAGAGTTCCTCAATATTTTCTTCCCACAATTCCTCACTTCAGATGGATTAATTTCAGAACTTCTCCTCTCTGATAAGTGTCGTGATCTCGTTATACTCAAATGGGGTACAGTATCAACAATCCAAGGTTTCTGTTCACAGCCAGTTCACTCTCTCCTTATTCACATATTTATCTTTACCTTATTTTGACAATGCTCTTTTTAAATTAAACTCTGACTTACCTTTTTGAAGATACAAATGTCTGGGTTTGGGGTTTTTTCCAAGCTGCAAGTTGCTCCCTGTAATTAATGGCCYATTAGCTACTTATTGACTCAAGAAAGGGTAAAACTTATTCATTCAAAGAACTCAGGATGTAAACTTGAGAGTGAAATATTTTCCTTCACTGCAGTAGTAGTTAGATCAACCTGTCCATTAAGAAGTGTAGTAGTACAAGCATCTTCATTAATTTATGGAGTTTATGCTGGTTCTTGATTGAGACCATTTACAATGGTAGTCAACTATTGATTTAATAATAGTCTTAGGGTGACTCATGCACAAAACAATTTTTGAAGCACACCATAAAAATTATGCCAAAAAACAAATAGCTATTCCCTCCAAAGTTGATAATCCTTTGCTGCATTTGCAGAGGCCAGGCAGATTCCCTCCCAGCACTTTTTTTCCCTTCAATTTCCTACACAAACCAAAAATACAATTCTGATCTCCTTCAGGTCTGGGTTCCCTATTCCCTGCAGCTATTCAGATAGTAGCCTTTATATTATTTTGATGGAGCAATGTCTTTTGCTATGACTTTTAGAATTGATTTTCCATGATGCTCTTAGGTTGAATTTTGGGTTCCCTACTTTCCACACCTGAAACAGATCAAGATACCTAAATCTCAGAAGGCACATACTCTTCAGTGACTTCTAACTCTGGAGATGTCTGTATTCAATTAGCACCTCTCTTTCAGTCTAAAGCTTTGTACGTACATATATGACTGCAGAATTACTTTGTCTTGAGCAGCATTGCCTTCTCTGCATCTGAATTCCGTTATGATTTAGAAACCTAAAGGCTGTTTCCCAAAGGATCCAATCTAGTAACTGTACATCAGACAGTCTTATGAACTGGCAACAGAGAGTTCAACCTATGCCAAGCCACAACCTCTTCCTTCAGAAACCATTGTTGGGAAAACAGATGTGATTACTGTGGTGTGTGCACTTGTTTAGAGGTTGGAGCATTCTGACGGAAGGCAATATACATGGGGTTTAATCATTGCTCCCTAGATAATTTATGCACATTAAATTAGGTTTGGGATTAAAACAAAATAATAATAATAACAATAACATAAATTATTCACCCAGTATGGAGTAGATCCAAACCTAACCTTTCTAGCTGGGTGCTTTGGGTATCACTGTCAGCCCCAAGCTAAGCTATAGTCTTGTAGTGAGGGCATTTGCTTGAGATATGAAAGCTGTGGATTTACTTTTGTTGGAGTTGAAGGGAAATAAATAATTCCCTGCAAAATATTTATAAAATGGGCTACATTCAAAGGGTAGGTAGCATCAGGTGTGTTTTAAAAAAGGTGAGACCTGCTTGATTGTTTATATGTTTAGCYTAAGGAAAGGACTTAGCATCTGAACCCAAAATGGTTAGAGAAGCCTCTTTAGATTAAAAAAAAAAAMCCTTCCTCTAGACTCTCTCCATACTGAGAATGCATTACCAATGAATAGCTAAACCTTGCCAAGTTCAGTGACTTTCTGCATCACCAATAGCACTGACCTGCATCTTCACCCCGGCAACAACTGCTGACACCTGTAGTTGAAAACAGGCAAACCTTCAAACAGCCGGGGAGCACTCTTCAGCTCTAAGGCTGACTGATACAGACTGGCCGTATCCACGCAATATTCTTGACCTTGGACCTGTGCCTGGGATGGTATCCTTCTATCCATAAGTATAATAATGACTTCCCATTTTCCTTTTTTTTTTTTTTTTTATTCAGTTAAAATGTTTGAAATAATGAAAGAACGTTGCAGCCTACTGGCATCTTGTTTTCAGAGCATGTTGCTGAGGGCATCTGTTACAGGTTCTGGGGTGTCATAGGTAAGGCATGTGGGTGCATTTGAGGTACAAGCCTTGCTGGAATAGTGCTGGAGGTGGGAGGGATGGGTAGTAGGGGACAGCAGGGTGGAGAAAGCTCTGGGTGTGGGACTGGCTCTTGGCTCATGCAATCCCAAGCATTTTCTAGGAGAGTGCTAGATCATACAGGTGAAAACCATGCCAGAGAGTATGTTAATAATTAAGCAGTATGAGTGGTTGGGTTCAGGGTTTGAGCTTGCTCTCTAGTCCTATTTTATTTAGCACTGTAGACATAGTCAATTGAGATAAGATTTTACTGCTGGGCTCATTTTCTTCTAATCCAAAAAAATGTTCAAACACTACTAGATAAGGGGACAGAGGCAGATAACATCAGGCTGGTTTCAATAACAAGGATTCAACAAAGGTGGCAGAAAATACTTGTTTTTCCCATTCACAGCTGAAATAAACTATGATTTTACCCTCTGCTCCACATACATGTTTAGTGGATTTTATTAGAATGGGAACACTGCAGGGACAGCAGAGCAGAAATAGAAAGTAAAACAGAAAGACAGAGGTGTAAAGAAAGAACTATGAACATGTTATTGACACAGAACTACAGAAATGGGTAAAGAGGAGTCTTAAATAGGACTTTCATAAATACAATAAATATTGCAGTGACATCTTCATCCTAGTCCCACAATAGATCTTTAAGAAGGACTATTGAAGTTAATACTATGATACTGCATTTTATTCAGGTGTTTGTTTTAAATAGAAGACCAAAATCATAAATTAGTCTAGAGATACATCAGTAAAACAGAAAAATTGCTTGATTTTTAAAAAAATGAACTGATACATCTTTGGTCAACCCTGGTGTCCAAATCTATTTGTCTTAAAAATTATGAAAATAAATGTTACCCTGTTTCTTTGAAAGGTCTTGAGACAATGTATCCATAAAGGTCAATAAATTAATAACTATCCAGATCCATTCAGAATATAAACAAGGAAATATGGCAGTTTAATTACTTTTTATTGAGTTTATGGATTTTTACTTTGTCACTTTATTCTAAGTGATGAATTTGTAGATTGCCAAAATATACTCTTATTCTTATTCTTACTATTATTTGTGTATCTTTGGTTGAAGATGATTATAGACAATTCACTAATGGCAACAGAAATGACAAGAGACTTTGCAATTGGCAGATTTACAAAACCAAGTAACAATACATTTTGTATAATGTGGTACCTAAAGTAAAATAATTGTAATTATATTAAAATTCAATTGTAATAGTGTTTTAAAAATGCAGAAAATCAGTGTTGCTCCTTGAAAAATTCTCTTTTCCTGTCATTTTCCTCACAACTCTCCACACTATTGGTTTTGTGCTGTATTTATTTAAATGAATGTTAAATCACTTTTTTAAACATAATAGGTGATTATCAATTACATGCTTATACTATTTATTTCAATAAGACAAATTCAGCGCTCAGACTACACCCTCAACCGGGTGCATTGACTGCAGTAGAAATGCAGATCTGTAAAGGACTGAACTGGCAGATCGCTCTCCATGCAGTGCCTTTACCTTTCAGTTCAGTTATGATTTTTGAGAGTCAGCGTGAGAGGTACTTCACAGAATAATGGCCTGAAGTGAAGAAGTGCTGATCAAGCCTTTTGTCATTGCAAAGTAAATCGTCAGCCCTCTGTTTTTAAAATGCCATGGACATGGCTTTATAGTGTGACTCTGAGAAATATTCTTTCTAATTTTTCAAGGGGATGAGCAAATCTGTGAGAAATGTTTGTTGAGAAATCAAGAACCCAAGTTGGGAAGGAGGGATAAGATACAACTTTAACACATTTAATTCCTTTGACTATCCCCGCACTATAACTCTATCTACTTCTGGCAGGGGCACTAGCCTGTTATTTTTCAGTACGTTGACAGCCATATAAAGCTGCAAAGGTACTTACTAGCAAAGATGACAGTGGGAAAAGCTTGAATGGCAGCTCTATGTTTTGCGTTAACATATAAAGACGAAGATCTAAGAAGAAATCTGTCATAAGGGCTTTGTACCATAAGGACCTCTCTCTCAGAACGTAGCCCAAAGGACTGCAATCACGTACTGATGAACCTGAGAAATACAGGTCTGTAGGAGAAATGGTGCTGTACTGCTTCTTCCGATGGCAGGTTACTAGTACAAAACTTGATAAACTTGGCTTAAGTGCAGTGTGTGTATACCGTATTAAAAGGCTTTTACACTGTCTTGCTTAAAAAGATCTCTGACCTGCATAGATGAGATGATGATGATCAGCCTTAGCCACCCAGTCAAGTAATTTATTAAGAGCATGGCTTGCGTCCAGATTCTGCTTGCTACTGTTTTGTGAGTTGCTGCCTTGGAGACCCTAAATCATGAGGAAGCATAATTTAAATTAATTTCCTCACCTATGTGCAGTTCTCCACCTCAATCAACAGAGACAAATATTGGCCCTACATGACTATAAAAACATCTTTTTTGTTCTTATATAAAAGTAAATCCATCTTGGAACTAAACAACTTGCTGCCAAAGCTCTTTTTTGTTGGGCTGATGTGATATTTTCAGATAGCAAGAGAGACTGGTTTGTACTACAATCAGGCAGTCTCTACAGGTGGTGGTGTTTGACAGTGAAACTGGTAAAATCTTTCTCTGTCCTTGCATCTTAAAAGGCAGGGAACACGCTCAGATAATGTATACAAATATCACTGTGGGTGAAGCGAGAAGGCCAAAATGCACTGACAAGGACTGGAAGGGGTTGCTGTGAAACTTGGTGATGAAACGTCCTTTGTATTAATCCTCTTCATCAAGGAAAGAATACACTTCACACAACAGATGTCTTGACTCAAGGTGTTTGGGAGACTCTGTGAATCCCTTGTCAGGACAAGTGTGAATCATTATTGGGAGGAGAGAGAAAAAGCAGATTAATAAAAAGGAAAGGGACAGCTCAACATCAGAGAGATGGTTATCTGAGTGGTAGAGAGCCACATTCAACCGCCCGCTCCATGCAATTCAGAGCAGAAATTAAAACATTGGTCTCATTCTGCCTTTAAGAGCAGAAATCCCATTTTGAGAAAYTCTGATGAGGAGAAATTATTATTATGTGTAATTGTGTAGATAAGCCTAGTTATACTGTAGCTGAATTTGGCCCAGAATTTTGTTTGAATAACTGCCGTATTTCCAAGTAACTGGGAATGAATATTTGACTGCAGATATTTTTCTTGATGACATAAACGTCTCATACCTTATTTGCAAGTAGTTGTAGTAAACTTACTGGCATTTTTCCTGCTTATGTGGCTGTATACCCACAGCATTCTTTTGCTAGCCAATAAATCAGCTGAAGTATCACACATCACAGGTTTTTTTTATATGTTATGGCCAAGGAAAGCATTTCAATGGATGTCTCTCAGTAAACAAAGGAGTGGCCCTCTTGACTTCAGAAATGTAAAGCGAAGCTTTTGTTTGCTTCCTGTGTAAGATAACTACATTCTAAAAATAGCTTTGAGCTTTCTCCTCATGGATAATAAATCTACCATTATTTTCTAGAACCTCCTTATTTTGTAATTTGAATTTCATCTTTAAGGAAAAAATGTACAGGATCAGTAACAATTGAAGCCACATTTATTTAATAAATTGTGAAAACTACAGAAACAGTAATTTATACCCCAGAAAGGGCTGATTTTTCTGATTAACAAGTTAAAAATTCCTATTGCTAAGGATTTAATTTCTATCACTATAAGCTATATTAACACAATATTAGTATATTGTAAAAGCTGTGAATGCAAATCTTCATATTAAACATCAGCATATTTTATGACACAGCTTTTTATCAGTAAATTTTCTACTATGGTAATGGAGCCTGGTATTTGCAAATTGTAAATATTTCATGAATTTCTGGAAATGCAAACACATAGAAATCTCCAAACCTGTAAAAAGCATGGAGAAGGGTGTGTGGCATGATAAGAGGTAAGAAATTGCTTAGGACAAGTGAAAAATGAAATAAAGACCTTAGGGTTTCCAAATTCAGATTGCTTTCCCTTCAAATATATAATTTCCAGAGTACAGGCTTGGCATGTTTCTTTATCAAAAGGACAAATACTGTTGTATAGTCCATGATGCTCTTCAGGATTGTATGTATTTGCTCTAAATTAAGTGCCTGAAAATTAGATGCTAAGTCTTAGCTATTCACCTTAGCTATGCTATCTAATCAATAGGGGAAAATAGACACTACGGAAGAGTTTTATCTCACCTTAACATAGTAATCCAAAATTGCTCCAATTAATTGCCCTTGAGATGTCTATTTCCATCCATTACTGTTAAAGATGGCTTAGAGTGACTACCTCAGCTACAGTAATGTGCTACTGGTGTTTCTGCCATATATATGTGCCCCTGCTTATTTACTATATATACAGCATCCATATCCATATAACATATACATAACATCTATAAAAAATATACATGTAACAGCTCAAGGACCTTTTTGGTTTTGGTGTGTGCATAGAGATGATAGCTCTTTGGTCTCCAACATTGTCCAGAAGAAATCCTCTGTAAAGATGAAAGGTTGATCAGTTTTCACTTTGCTTCTGTGATGGCTAACTTGTTATCAACTGTTTGCCATTATTTTATTATACAAACCTCTAATGGAGGAGAAAGCAACTAGATAGCAGTTTATACAAGAAAAGCCTGAAAAAACAGTATCAGTCGGGGATGCAAAACTATTTCTAGCACTTATTTGCAATAGCAATGGAGAGAGGAGAGTTTGCATGTTACTGCTCACCTCTGTACGATGTCTGCTTATTTCAAAGAAGCTTCTACTGTTTCAAGAGATGTTAGTAATTACAGGGGAAAACATGTTTTCAGAGGAGTGTGATGATTTGAACGGAATGTGAAGACATGAAGTAGTAATAATGGCTAACAGGTCATGGGTTAATGAAATAGTTTTTCAGTTTCCTTGCAAACCATGGTGTTTTTTCCTACTTTTGAAAAAATCAGAGTGTTAAAATCTGAGTGCAAAGACTTGGTTGCAAAGATTGTAATTAATGTTCAAAGCCAGTTGTAGTAAGAGCCGGTTATAGCCAAAATATCGCATTGTATATGTGGGTAGGATTTTGCTGCATGGTTTTATCAGTTTAAGGCTGTAGTATTTCCATTTTTATTGTTACCTGAGAAATCCGTTGCTAGCATAGTTTGTTCACGATGCTGGTAACCCATTGTGAGTACATAAGATTTGTCCTTCAGAGACTGCATAGCCTTCCTGTCAGATTTTGGAATGATTTAATAAAATTATTGTTGACCTTAGCATGCTTAATGGTCTGGAACCTTTTTGTATTAACCATTTGCATATTCCTAATGAAAAAAACTGTGGGGTATTTCTCTGTCAGCTGTTTGCCAGTCATAAATATCACCTTACAACATCTGGACAGAAAGGCATTTTTTTCCCGTATTCCCTTATCACATGTTTTTGCTTTTTGCCTTTCTTAGCTTAGCATTACCATGTATCTTAAACTGAATTTGTGAAGCTGATGTGGTGCATAAATATGCCTTTTATTGTATATTTATGCACAACACAGTAAGGTTGCGAACCTGAACCTTTTACATTCAGTAGGAAAAGTCCAACTTAAAAATACAGGAGTTTGATCAGGTCCAGTGAAAGCACAGTCTTATGTTGAAGGAGAAAAATAAAAGTATCAGGACTGAGTGCAGATTTAAATATGGAAGAATATTCAGTAGAATTAATGAACATTATCCTTTTTAATCTTAAGCAGTGAATATAAAAGTTATTTTATTCCAAGCCATTATTATTCTCTATATCCAGTAAGATCTGGGGAAAATATACAGTGATTTGTAGTATAAAGAAGAGAAGTTATGTTTGTGCTAGAATCAAAAATATGAAATATGTGGTAATTTCATTCTTGGAGTGTCCCTTTTGTTATGGCAACTATTACATTTGGTTTTTATTAAGTAAGAAAGATTATCTTTCATCTTAACAAATGCCTTGCTCTTTTACTTGCTAATGAGAAAAAATGCCTTCCACAGCAAATTTTGTTGTAAATTTTGTCAGTAGAAGCCTGCCCTATTTAACAGAGTTCTTTTCTGGACTTCTCTGTGTTCAGGTTATTACAGAATGTTATTGGTGTTTTTGTAATTTTTTGGTGATATTATTAGTATTGTGTCAGCATATATATGGGACATCAACACTGGAGTTAGAGAGAGAAAGCAAAAAAGAAAGCAAAAATGCTTTTCTGTTCCAAGGAGTTAGTAAGCTCTCATGAATTTGGAACTAAACTTCTGGGCAGTAAGTGGAAAGGAAGAGGATCCTTCTGAGGGAACAGTTTATTGCAAATCAATCAAAAATAATTCAAAACAACATACATCCCCGATTTTTCCTCATGAAAATGTTTTTCCTTTCCAAAGTGAGACCTGTCCATCCTCCACTAACTAATATTTTTTGAACCTCACTGCCTCTTCTCTCAAATTAATACTCAAAACATGAGACAGCTGTATAGTCAGAAAAGGTCTGTCTCCATGTCTCCTGTTGCATTTTGTTTTCCACATATATAAATATTAACTGAAGAAGAGATTTCAACTCTACCATGGTCCTTCACAGGAGTGAATTCTAGTTTCAGAACAGTTTCTCAGTTTCCCTCTCTCAACCAAGAATATTTAGTCATTTATATGAAGAGAAACAACTGCATAAAGATATTAATGTTTAAGACGATCACCTGGCATGTACAAAGGGCAGGTGAGTTCAGGAAACTCTCCAAATTTTAAATAAGTATTGGACTCATTCTTAAATCTATCTGATCCCTTTCAGACTGGTTACCTATGATCTCCCAAAGTTCAATACTTTGTCAAGAGGCCATAACATGGCTGGATATAACCAAAGTCATGCTGAAAGCATAGAAAAGGAACCTATTTATCAATGTACAATATGTTATTGGATACTGAAAAATGTGGGAAATGGTTGAGGAGGAGGTAGTAGTTTAGTTCTGTTTAGAAGTGCAAATTAACTGAGAGTTGGCACATAGCTTATTAAGAAAGTTTTATAAGATTTCATGAGATTTAGTCAACCAAGATCAAACAAGAGACCCCGTTGTACTGAACATAAAATGAAGGGTGGCATAGCTTRTGCTGTGTTTCATCATCTTACATGTTCAGGGTGCTTAAAACTTATCTGGAATCTTTACAGATTTATTTTCTAAACATTTTTTTTTTAATAACAGTAGCTTTCTCTGAACACCTGACATTCCCACTTATTTTTCAAGCATTTACTTTCATACCCATGTGAGCTATGCATGGTCTTCATTCTTCAACTTCCTATCATGTAAATTGGCCTAATATCCCCGTTAAAAAAAAAAAAAACAAAACAGTTTTCTCCCAAGTCCTATCTTAAACAGACAATTAGCCTTACAAATTGAATTCTAATAATTTCCTTCCCTCCTTGACAGATTGCTCCATCTCTACGACATAACGAAATACATTTGCTTCACAAGCATGGCTGTGAACAAAAGCTGTTCATAGATGTTCTCTTCCCCTTCCAAGGGAAAGGGCAAGGGAGAAGGGTAATTTGTAACGTCCCTCTTCAGAATGGAGTTTACAGCCCTAGTCTCGAGGAAACCAGCCATTTATGCTGAGGGACATGTAGTCCAGAGCTCTGCCTGTCATCTGTCTGTGTGTGTGTGTGTGCGTGTGTCTATTCCAAAAGAAGAGTGCCTGCTTCGAAAACCTTTGCTTCTCTTATGTATTTCCTAAATTGGATACACAGGTAGTCTCAATAAGAAATAATAGCCGTCTTACAGATATTCAGTTCCCTAGCTTTTGATAATCTACAATATCAATTCAACAATTTTTCTTCGGTTTTTCTGAAAAACTATTATTAGCAAAATTGAAAATGAAAAATAAGTCTGTGACAAATAAGGTCAGCCTGGCTCCTAAATATAATTCGTTCTTAGCATGATGGCATTACAGTTATGGCTATTATGACATTTCTATGAATAAATAGTTCATATTATAAAGAAATCTATTTCCATTCCAAGTAATGCTTTTTCATTCTTTACTAGAAATATTCAACCAGAATGTGATTTACAAGTATTACCTAGTTTTTATGTTACAATGTTTTTTTCTGTTAGATACTCACATAAACATTCATACATATATAGGCATACATATATTCATATATATTTTTATACAGTTTTGAATCTGCCAATTTGAATTATGAAATCATATAACTACTGCAAACAGAGCAAGTAATTCTTGTTGCATCAGAAAAGACTCCATATACAAACTATGATGATTATAATAAACTTTCATGRCAGTGAAAACATTAACATTTCAAATATGATGTTAGAGTGACAAAATCCCCTTTGCAATGTGTCTTTATATACTTCTTCAATCTTTCAGAATCTCACTTTTCTGTGAAAATGCTGTCAAAGAAATGAATGCAGTATGTTTTTGGGTAACCCTCGAATCACTATGTTTAGAGCTCGGAAACAGATCAAAGGAGAGCTATAGGAGTTAAAGAGAAAGGAAATCCTTATGTTCTTTCTACATATGAGACTATAGGGAGCATATGCTTGAATGAATAAGAAAATAGAGCTGCAATGATTAGACGATTTAATGTTATTTTAGAACAGTTACCACAGATGAACAGAATTTCTGTAAAACAAGAAGACAGTCAACCAGTTTAAGATTGCAGGTGTAATCTCAGAGCATAAACTGTGCCTTATAGAATATTTAGTCTTCTGCCATCATGAAAGTACATTCTTCTGTTTTCCGGTTCTAGATGCTGAATGCCATACTCTCATAGAGATTACGTGTGATTGCAAAATTTCAAAGCAACAGTTTTTTGTGTCTATATGCTATTACGGACAAATATGTACATTAGGTACCAAAGCTAAAAAGGTTTGGTGGGTTTTTTTCTTTCTTTTTTCCACAGAAAAACATTGTATTTGACAGGATAAACATTACATGTTTACACAGTTGAATAAATATTTTACAGGGAAAACATGAATCAGTTTTCCATTGAGACATTCTGGGATAGTTGGAAGACACATTTACTGAAATTAATCTTATGTTTGTAGTTTTGTAGGTTGCTCTAGCACATAAAATGAAATCAAGTTTTAGTTTGAGAAAGCAATTAATGACTGCCTGCAACTATGCCTAAAATATATAATCTGGGAACACACAGTCTGGGTCTTTGGACACAAATGCGTGTTTGTGTCCAAAAAACCAGGAGTGCATTATCTCCTTCCCACTTGTGACCTAGTTGACATAAAAGGAAATCTGGAAGTGTGGCCAAGCCAGGAGCCATGGCATGTATCCCACCTCCCTAAATCAGAGAAACAAGTCAGTGGAGCATGATGGTTGCCTAAAAGAAGCCAAACTATACTAAATAAGCTCAAGTAGAAAAAACATATTTTGACTAAACATATTCCCATGTAGAGATTTCAGAAAAAGTCATTAATAAAAGGGATGCTGTCTTGGCAATAAAGAACACCTCTGAAGTTTGAATACCTGCAAAATAAAAGTACATACCAAATTGCAGCTGGACTGGAAATCAGTCCCTTTCTGTTGTGATGGCTAATTATCTCATGTCTCTCCTTTAAGTGCTTTCTATAGGAAATGAAAGCTAATTATGGGCATTTTCCATGTTATTTTGAAGGACGGATAAGTTCATAATATTTTGGATTACTAGCTACTATTATAATATCCAAGCTGCTAACTTAATGCACGATAACTCCTTGGTATTACCTTTTCTGTTCCCAGGCAAATCTTTCAAGCTCCATGTCTGATGAGAAATAATCTGTATGGAAGTATGACAATTTGAAGAAAAGACAGTCCATCTTACCATGAAAAAGAAATATCCAACTAAGCAAGAATCACTCAAAATTTCTTGAATCTTTGTATGCAAAGATGCCCCTAGTAACAGATTAAAAATGTATTTGGGGCCATTGCTTCTGTGGAGATGACTGTGTGACTACTATAACAGATAAAAGTGCCATATGCGGAGTATTTATCATTACTGTTCATCTGGTGAAATTGGAATTTCAAAGAGAAACACTTGCAGAAAATAATATTTGGGGAACATCATTCCATATTTTATCATTATCCAGTGGACTTTTAGAATGGAACACAAAATTGTACTATCTTGTTTCAAGTTTCTCTAACTAGTTTTAAATTCATCTAACATAAATGCACTACGCACTGTAGACATGGAAGGAATGTGTCTGGTGAATGAACAGTAATAACAAACACAAGTTACGTAAAAATCTCAAAAACTCTGGACTTCCAGGATTTCTGGAATTTATATGATTCAGTTCAAATTTTTCTGAGCCTCCATTTCTGTAACTAGGTCTATAACACAATAACTTTAACATAATGCAGTTATTCTACTTGTTGAACTATTTTATCAGCTTGTTTTCCACCCTACCTTTCTCCCTGCCTTTAAGGAATTGGTCCCTGGCTAAATACTCCTGCCTATAGAAGGAATCTGCAAATCTACAAAGATTCAACACTTGCCATCTTACTTCCCCATGAACCTTACCTTAACAAATATTTTGGACCAGATCTGGTTCTCACCACCTATGTAAGGAATTATCATTGTCAGTCTCAAGTGAGGTAGCCAGTCCTCCAAATCAAATATATCCTGAAGAATCCTAGGTGAGAGGCATTCCAAAAGGCATTTCTGCAAAAAAGGATAGAGATGTTTGTATTAGTTACCTACGTGATACTGTTGTGCCTGACTGCAGATGGCCGAAGCTGTCATGCTGTTCTTTTGGAACCACTAGTGATTTAGATTAATGGAGTGTACATGATGCAGAAGAAAAATACAAAGCCTAATACATGTTTTAACATTTCAACTGTCTTGAAAATCTTTACAACTSTATATTATTTCTTATAGAGCAATTGCACTATGACTATGTCACTGAAATTCCTCATTACCTCAGCACTAAAAACATGTGAGGGACAATAATCTCTTTTAAGAACATTTTCTCAGGTGATAAAAGAAAGTTTTTATTTCCTCTTCTAGCCAAGATAACTACTAAGGTAACATAGTAGAATAAAAAGAGTTTTGTTCCTTAACTTCACTGGCACTAAGGGTGGCAGATCTTTTAACTGGCTGCTTGGAATGTGGTTTTAGAAACTTCTTTGCACTGTTGGTAGGTTGTAGAGAGCTGTTGTTCAGCAGTGAAAGTTGGGATCTTTATTCCTGGATTGGAATTTGAGTCAGTAAAGCTGAGAAGTTTTCTGAGGAACAGAAGAAGATTCAAAGCAAAGTGATAAGTAACGGGATACTAAAGGGAAGCAGGAGTCGGTGAGACTTTGCTTTGCTTTTTGGAACCACAGGTAAGGACATGGTGGAACTATATTTTCCCCCTCTAGGAAATAATACTGCAAGATGCCATTAATGTCAAACCCTTTATTGAAATGGAATTTCCTGACAAAAAGTGGGAACACAGCAGAGCATCATCAGAGCTGGGAAGTTTTGAGAAATATAAATCCAAAGGCTGGAATTGCTCATACATTTGTAGCATCCCCTTTTGCTGGTGAGTGGAAGGGGTTGTAATAGTGTCAGTTTACTGCTGATAAAGCTGTATTCTTTACAGAAGTCCATATACTGTACTAATAGTGTAAGTACAGAGAAAAAAGTGGCTCCAGAGAGGCATGTTTTAGAATATGAAGTAACAGCCATTGTTCTGTGGTTTTGCTTTTCTTTTGTACTGTTTTTTCTCACAGAAATACCTTACCAATAGAAAGGGAAACTCTAATGCTAATGAGGATTTCTACACAGGCAACAGATGATAAAGCAGTGTCAGAGTGTGTGTTTGCATCGTGAGTTTCCTAAGGGACCAGTAGGAAATTAACCTAGACAGCAGTCACAGCCAGTACATGTCAGGCTCCCCCAAAATTCTCTTTGCAATAAAAGCAACTTCAGCTGTTGGTGATATCATTGGACCGCATAGGAGATATGGAAGACAAACACATTGGGAATTTTGTTGTTGAAATAATTTCTGGTTTGGGTTGGTTTTTTTTTGGTTTTTTTGTTTTTTTTTTTTTGTTATTATTATTCTCTCATAACTGAAGACAGGGACATCTTTCAAGTAGCAAAGTATTCTATGCCATCTTGTATTCTATGCATTTTTTATGATAATAATTTAAAATTAAGAATTAAATCAAGGGTTCGACATAGAATTAATCCTTTCTTTCTTTTTTTTGTAATTTCTGTCCTCAGGCAAAAGTGTATATTACAGTTCAACACTGAATTTCCCACTTGGATTATTGCAGTATCCTTTTAAAGTATAAGAAAGATCTTACGGCTCAGAAAGGCTCCACAAAACCTTTCCATGTAGATACCGTAGTGTAACATATTTTGATATATCATCTTATTTAGATTCCAGACAGGGTAACCAGATTCAACCACACACTTCTCTGTGTTTCAGCTGAGAATTTCAAGGCTGTCTGTGAGGTGAAGTGTGGGTCTCCTGTTGACAGTACTGAAGACTATAGGGACTTCATTAGATATAGTATGTGTAGAAAAACAGGTGTGTTTATAGGTGGTATCTAGAGGAATGGCACAATAGGGAAATATTTGAGTTATGCAATGATCCTTTAGTAGGCCATCAGGATTATCAGGATAACAGGGTACACAGAGCAATGGTTTTATGTAACATTTTCCCTAATTTTTTTTTTTTTTTTTTTTTTAATTGACGAATTCCCTCAAGAAACTCAAGGTATGGCTATAAGTCATTTATGATCAACAGCCTTACCTGAGGCAAGGAAGCAAATCAGAAAACAAGACTATAGGCCTAAAATTTGGGGAATCATAGGAATTGTAGGAGGTGACCAACTTTTTTGATGTTATGAACCCAATACTTCCAACTGGAATAAGTGAACTGCTTATGTTCCTTGATCTTGGGTGATAGAACTTAGCTTAATAATAATGAAATTTTGATGGCATGTCTGCTGCATCATCTAGCATTATAAACTGGGGGGAAATCTTGTTAAAGTTTATGACTTGACAGCTTCTAATTCACAGTTGATTATTTTGCTTAAAAAAAAATCTGAGGAAAAAAAAAGCTAAATTTCATTACATCATGTTGCAGGATGCTTGGGGCTACTCCTATATAGAGAGATTTCTATGTTAAACAGGGAAAAGGGTGGTTAATTGTCCAGAGCGAATGTGAAAGTTGTTGCAATGGTCAGGTTGCATGAGCACAGTTTGCAGCATTCGTTGACTATGGCTTGGTCCAAGTTGAATTTTGGAATTATGAATTTTGGATTACTTTTGGCCCAAGGTTTTGGAAATGAAATCCTTGTTTACTTGATAATACAGTGGTCATTAGAAAGATTGAAAGCATCCCCATGGAGTGATGAACCATTCAGGAACATTATGCATCCCAGATGGAAAGGTAGGATTGACCATCCAGAGGCCTTCTCTCTACACCCCTTCTTGGGGCATTTGTATCTATCTGACAGTCATGTGGAATTTAGCTCTGCAAATACCAGATAATGCAGCTGGAGACATATAATGCAACTTCTGTTATATGATGAGGCACATCAGTAAAAGGAAGGACTATGAGTATGTTAATCAGTCATCAAGTCAACAAAGCGATATTTTGGGCAAAAAGAATAACTAATAGGAGAAATCGGAGATGTTTTATGTAGAGATAGAGAGTATTAAAGATACTGGTGAAGTATTGTCTAAAGTACTAAGTTGTTGCCTTTGATGATCAAGACAGCTGAGCTGCATAAATGTGTAAACAACATGAATGAGTGGAGAATAAGGGTCAGCATTACCAGCAGATATTGCAAGAGCAAAAGAATACCTGTGAAAGAATATTTTTGTTATTTATAAATATATCAAAAGAATAACAGCTATAGGAAAAAAAAAAAAAGTATTAACCTTGAAGGATAGTGTTGGCATATGATTTACCGTGAATCTATTTAGGCTGGAAATTTAGAAGCTGTCTTCATAAAGAAAAAAGAAACTACCTTAGACTGGTAAGTTGACTGTAATCAAAGATTTCTGTGGATCTTTCATTAGTTTTCAGTGATGCTTCCATTGAATGCCCTCTCCATAAGAAGACTTTTGATATTTACTGCAGAGATAGGGTTTTGAAAAAGAAAAAAGGAAGTGTAATGATATTGCCCCTTTGATGGGCAATGAAATGTTACCTCCTAGAGCATGTACACATTGTAAAATTGTAGACATACTGGAATAATTTTAGAAAGTGTAGTCTGTAACCATTTACTTCAGTAGTGATCATACTAGACCAATATAGGACAAGAGACTGGGCTGGCAAGATAGGAATGAAAGAGAGACTGGCTATAGATTGCATGTGAATTTGGGTGGCAAGAGTAATAGAAGTTTTGGGGTTTTGTCAGGTCAGAACTTTTGACAGCATGAAACTTACTTAACGCTTCAGTCTTGCATTTCCTGCAGCTTGTTAATCACTTGCAGTTCCTGTACATCAATGTTCTCCACAGATCTTTGCGAAAAAACAGATAGGGGATAAATAGGAGCATTCTGAATAAAGCAAGGATATTTACCAAGCCTATTGTTACATTTTTCCGTGGGTCCTTTGCATTGGGCAATGTTCAGTGTTGACAGTTTACATTTTGAACAGGTAGATGAGAGAAAGTAAATTAATTTCACTGGTAGTATGCTTTTCACTTACAGGAAAATATATTAATACCAGTGGTCAGTGCAGAAGGTAAGGCATTTTAGACCTCTTAAATAATTATTTGGCTTGAGCAGTGATAAGAATGGGTAGGAAAATTTAGGTTGCATTCTTATTCTGCTAGAGGATTTACAGATTATGACAGTCCTGTATGGTGAAAACAATACTTCAGGGTTGGTCTTTCACAATGGCTTTGTACTGAGGATGAACTGAAAGTAGTGACTTATCTATCTAGTCTCAGTTGAGGGTGATAATGTGGAAAAGACGGACCATGACACTTGCAGAAAAGTGGTCTTAATTGAAACAATTTTTGCTGTTATTCTGTGTTTCTGAGGTATGTTTATACAGCCTCTCCAACAACAAACACACAGAAAATGTTGCTTAAATTGTAGAGTTAAATATTTCAGTACTCCAGAAAAATAAATTTAATGAGAAGAGGCATAATTCAGCTGATATTTTAGGGGAAACTGACTTTAATATTTTGATTATTTTTCTGTTTTTACATCTAGATGTGGTCAGACATGACTGACTACCCATTTTCTAGCACCACTGGAAATATGCCACAGAGCCTCCATAAAGATGTTTTCTCCCCAGAAGACACTTCGATAGATTTATATGCATGATGCAATATCGTGCAGGGATATCCAAGTGTGTTGTACAAGAGTTAGCTTGGTTACTTAGTTATCTGAGCATTTTTCAGCCCTTACTAATATATCTTGTTTCTCAAACCATTGTACTTCTGCTTCTTTGCATGGCAGTGCATTTGCCATCAAAGTACAAGGTTTCTCATGTTGTATTCAGTTGTATTTCTACTGAAAAATTCAGGTGGAGACATTGTAGCACTGAGGTCTACAATTTAGGAAAATACTGTTTACAAGGGTCTCAGGTAATATTTTTTGACTATTTTTGRAGGTTTTGACTTATGCAAAAGAAGCTTTTGGAATACCTTTAAAATTAAAAGCTGACCCCTGAAATAAACATATATAAGAGCTGATTCTGGGACAGATGGTCTAGATGATGAGACTGTGAAATACTTCCAAGTGTTCTGTCTTAATGTCTGCATTGGAGACCCCAATTGACCCCCATTGACTTCAAACAAAAAGAACAGTCTACAGGTTTTGTCTTCTCTTTTGGACAAACTGTGGAGCCCCATCTGATCTTCTTAATGTAAAAGATAGGCTAGGACTATCTAGAAAATTGTATAGAGGTTATACATTGTAAGTTTATCCTGTTGCATGTTTTTCATGAAACCATTAAGTGATGTCTATATCATCTATGCCACAGGAATATAGGTGATTTCTGTCACACACCCTTTCAGGTACTACTCTCCAAATATTCCATTACTGTACACCAGTACCTTGTAAGTATCCAGATGTAATAAAAAGATGAGCATAAATTATTATGAAATTTATCAATAGTAATATTGAGCAATGACTAAAGATCTGGAATCTACTGACAGTTCTGCTGATAGCTTTTCACAGCTCTCTGCCCCATCTTCCTTTCTTCACAAAGTTAAAATAACAATCTACTTCCATTGTAAAATTGCAGTGAGTTTTCCTGATGGAAAGTTTTGCCTGAATGAAAAAAAAGAATGACAACAGTTACCTAACCACATTTCTGTTGCAGATGCATTTATATGCAGGTACAACTTCACAGATATTGCAATTATTATGTAATAGGTCTTTTGAAAAGACATTGCTCTTTCAATTCAATACAGCCATTCTCTGACAAAAGAAAGTGTTTCATTAATGCTGAGTTAAGGTTGCCTGTGGGTTTGTGCCCTACCTAAGGATTAGGATCAGTGAAATTTAACCTTTTAAAACCAGAAAATTCTGAATTATAGGCCGTGAATTTGTTAATCTGCCATCTTTGAGCAATGCCCTTAAAAGTCCACAACATACGGATTCACACTTAGTCTTTGCCAACAAGGTCATATTTCAGAGGAAATAGAGCCCTTGATAACTTTAGGATGACACCTAACACCTTTTTTTTTTTACCTTTAAAAAGGTAAAAGGTGTGGCTAAATGAACTACAATGAGTTGAAGCTATCCCCACATGGGTTACAGCTAGGAAGTAACCACAAATATGTGATGTTTTACAATCCCTTTATATACTTCCATAAATAAAGTTGGTTTTTCTGCAGGATTTTCACTCTCACAACACTGAAAAATCCATGACAAGAAAAGGCTTGAATTTCTTTGCACTGATATTGGATTAAGACACACATATACTTCTCTCTCCTTGAATACTCCCAGTACTGGCTTAGACCCAGATCTCCTCATACTGCCAAGCTGCTCCAACTAATCCCTTTACCATTCAATATCACTGCACTTAGCACAGTGAATCCAGCTGAAATGCATGTGGATTTTTGCCAGCTGGGGAGGAAGAGTAGAGCCAATGCTTCACTGACGTATTTTAGCTTTATTTTTCTTGATATTCACAAGTTTAAGTTACACACACATCAACTCCTTGTTTCCTGGTTTTCAGATATCTGAAAGTCACTGGATTAAACATTCTGGAAAGGAACATGACCGTTCTGATATTTTAAATCCTGGTAAAAGACATTTTTGTCAGGCATTTATTATGTACCACACGCTTCAGATCCAAACAAACATGATTTTGCTGCATGCCAACGTAAGTTGCCAAGAAACATTTTACACAGAGTGTGGAGAAACGGGGAGGGGGATTATGTGGCTGTTAGGAGCTTCTGTACATACTTGGGGGCATGCAAAAAGTTTGTGGAATAGAGCAAAGTGAGAAGAATGCATGGGATTTAGTAAGAAAAATAAGGTAAGGTCAGAAGATGCTTTCATGATTTAAAGCTCTGGGGTTGGGATCTGAAGTAGATGACAGACACAAAGGGTTTCTCTGTAGTGCTGCTGGCAGAGAGATTATAGCTGTCCTGGGACTAAGCTGTAGGAAACAGAAACCTTGTGAATACCAGAGGGAATGAGATCAAGAACAGAATCTGCAAGAATTTCAGCAGAAAGTTTAGCCCAAAAATAAAATATAGTTTTATGGATTTCTTTTGAACTTGGGGATGTCTGTGGCATTGTTTTGTATGGGAAAAGTGAATAGTTTTGTTCTCTGTTTGTCCTAAGAGAGAAGTTTGGGACTCGAGAGAGAAACATATTGCCAAACCACCAGTCACCCAGCAAAACATGAAAAGAGACTATGATAACTGATCAAGGATTTGGTAGGGCCTGTGGAAGCAAAAATAGAATAAATGTTAGAGAAAATGCATCATTCATCTCTGGTGCGGCTATGCTCATGCAATGACATTGTACAAGGGATGATTACTGATGAGGTGATAAAAGGTAGTAGGGAGCCATGAATAAAGATATCTAAGGAAGGTCATAAACACATGATTCATCAAAAAATGAGAATCCTTAAAAACATTTCAGTTTTCAAACTGTAGTGCAAAGCTTCCTTTAGGAAAAGGACTTTCCGAGCATGGAACCAAATCAGTTCCTAGTTCCCGTCTGTTAACAAAATAAATATTCCAATTTTCACCTTGGAAAGACACTACATAGTGGAGAAAAAAAAAAAAAATTTTTCAAAAAAATCCATCAATGACTTTGCTAAAGTTTTCAAACTTTATAACATTATGAAAATRAAATGCCAGATTGCCACACAGTCTGGATCATAACATACAAGGTAGGTGTTTTCATGCTGCAGGATAATTACAAATACATCTCCAGTTTCTACCTGCAGGAACAGCTACTGAAATTGCATGACTGTAATTAACAGAATAACTCTATCTGATAAAACTTTTGGCTGTAAGGAGAAGAAAAAAGGGGAGAAAGCAAAGGAGAAAACAAAAAATACAGATGTCTTTTAGACATTAATTTGACTGTGCACAAAACCTTTGGAGTTCTAGATTTTACTCAACAACCCTCTAAATAACATTTTGTCTCAATATAGTTTTAGAAATGCACAGTGGATAACAGTGTGAATCTAAAAAAGTGATAAAAATACCCCAGTATAGGATTTTTTAATATTACCTTTATTACTGTAATACGGATGCTGCATGTGAATATAGTGCTTCTACAGTTGTTGTTAGGGAGCTGACTGTAGAGCTAGATTGGTGTTATCAGCATTTAACCGTGTGATTGGAATAGCGGTGCTACACAGAAAAAGTATTAACAACTCCAGTGTCTGGGGATATTCAGGATTTCTGGATAATGCTGTTATTTCAGATCTGGATAATACTGCATATGCACCGTAATGTTTAGTCCACTGTCCAACATGAGCTTATGAAGTTTGGATCCRCAAAAACTTAAGTCTTTGGAATGCAGTTTTCATGACATGGTCTATGTGTTTATTCTTTCTCATGTAAAATATCCTTCCCATGATATAATTCATTATTTAGTAGGACATTATCAACATCAATATTTAARTAACACCTTCCTCACCTGCAATAAAAGGATGCCAGATTAACCCTAATATTGAGATGTTTTTTTGTCTTCAAGAGTGGCTGCTCATCAAATGTATCTTACCCAAAATGTCAAAATATTTTATTCRTTTTTTATTTGTAACATCTTCTCTCCTTTAAATTCTGAGTGAAGCAAAGGCAGAACATGCATAACATAAAATTGTGAATCCTTGAGTTCACAGTATCCATTTGCTAACGTGGATACTTTGTGCTGATACTTTGTGTTGCGTATTGAACTTGCAGTTTTGTTTGTTCTTCACCCTCTTTTAATCTGAGATAACCCCTTAATGGTTTTTTTCAGTGTTGTTAACAACGAAAAATGTGTTCTGTTTATTTTTAGATAACATGGACAAGTTCAAAGTTTCATATAGGAATAAAGAGTCTTTGAGTTCATATTGCTTATATTATCTCTGGTTATTGTTCCATTTAGAAATTTCAGCCAGTGCTTAAGCTTCATTAAAGTATATAACAGATAGGACTTACTATAAAGTCATTAATAAATAACAGCATTATTAATTTTCTGAACCATTAGCAAGTATGAGAAGAAGGACGTGATTTTGACTTCATACATTTTATGAAGTATTTCTGTCTTAGGTTGTAAATTATGTAACCAGCAGCTTAAAAATATGCACTTTTTTCCATTCAGATCTTTGTTTACATTTTGTATGTATTATAATAGCACCTAAGGAATAAAAACTTAATAATAAAACTAGTGACTATTCTTAAACTCTGAAATAGCACATTTTATTACATTTTTTAAAGAAAACTTAGCAGAATGAAAAATTTCTTGGTTGGAATTAAAATATCTTTTAATGATGACAAGTATTATTTATGATTCATGTCAAAGAAAAAAATAATCCTAAAGATCCTAAATCATGGAAGAAGAAGCAGAAACTAAAATCCAGGCACCTGCTGAGCTCAGATTACTTTTCACAATTACCCACAGACTAGCAGTCTTCAGAATTGAGTGTATCATCACGGACAGTAGGGTGATATCAGCTGCTAAAATAAAATGGATCATGGTTGTATAGGGATTTGTAAATAATCAAGAGTACCTTGAAGAAAGTTAGTCTCACCTAACTGAGACTCATTGCTGGCATCTCCAGGGAAAGAGTGAATGCTGAGAGAATGTGCAAGTTGCTCCTTTGAATTAGCTTTTTCTTGTGTACTGTAGGAGTTATTTCTAGAGGTAATCAAAGCTCAGGTGATCCGTTTGGTCTGGTTGTGCAACACATGTGATCTGAATCAAGTAATCAAAATAAAATGTAACCATGCTTTTCATGCAGCTGAAAGAAAAAAATGTGTTCTTGATTCTAACTCCTTAACTAGATAGTTGTTTGTGCATGTATACTAATCTAGGCAAACTTCTTGGCTAATTCTGTCTGGTGAGGGGTGGTATTGATAACTCATTAGCAGCACCTAATCCTCCTTGGCATGGATGATCATGGCTACAATGTAGATTAATCTTCAGAGGTCTGCTGAAGCAAATGTAGCACCCCAGAAGTGGAGATACAAGAGAAGATGTCAGAAACAGAAGTGGTAGTGGAGCAAAAACCAAGACCTCATCGTGAAAATGAAAAGAAATAGACAAATCGGTTTCAGCCAAAATGAGAGAATGATCTATTAACATGTAAAGCTTTAGATTCAATATCTCTGTCCACTCAGGGCAGTATACTAAAGAGGTTCCTTTGCAGTGCTCTTCAAGATAACTTTACTTCAATTTTGACTAAATCAAATAAGTAACTGATATTTTAAACCTTCACTATTCATTTAAGAAAATCCACAAGGATTTTATTAATTTTATCTTTTATTCTTTGAATGATCTTTTTCCAACTTCCTTGAGCAATTGCAGCCATGTGTTGTCTTTACTCATTTATTTCCCATTGACAGTTACTTAAGAGAACCTTTTGAAGATTGTAAAGCTGGTCACTCAAAAATTGATGTCAGATCTGTTTGTCTGTGTAACCTTAGTTAGATTGTATATGGATTTTGAGACAGTCTTTAATGATATAATCGCTATCCAATTTTCTGCTTTCCCAGTAAATACAGCAGGCTGTGTAAAAGCTCCAGTATACACTGATATAGTGATAAAATAACAATTTAAATTCCATATTAAGTAAAACAGTAGAGAAAAACATCTGCAAAAAAAGTCTAGTTTACTGAGGGTGGGGTCTAATATTGTAGATAAGCTGATCTAACTGCTGCTTCCTGTTCTTAGACTGTATGTCCCATCTCCATTGTGGTGCTGGCTTATTGGCTTTTTGTTTGTTTAGTTGGTTGGTTGTTTTTTTCACTCCAATACTTCAAGGAATTAAAGTGGCAGAAAGCTTTTTACATTTTTGTGGGTTAGAATACTTTTTTCCTGCTATTTTTTTCATTGAATAGGTTTATTATAGGGCCTCAAAAACTGCAGAGTTGGCAGAAGACATGCAGCAGAATTGGGAGTTCCACACTGGAAGCTATGAGATCAGTTTATCTTTAGCCGCACTTTGAATTTTCATTTTTCTTTTTTCTCTATCAAATACAGATAATTTAAGCTTTCCAGAGGAGGGTCCAGTCTTAAACTAGACACCTCCCTCCTCTTTTAAGGAGGGAAGAAATAATAGGAAATAATAGTAGGAAATAATAGGAAATGTCCAGTGCTTCTATTCCCTTGGGATTTAATCCATCTAAGGAAATAATTATCGATGGTCATATGGACTTCACCTTCATAGAAGATTCTAAGATCTCCTGGGTGAATGGACTCTTCACCCCTTCTCTTAAAATTGAGCCATTCAACAGCCTGTGGACATAAAAGAGAAAAGAGAAGAGGAAGTCTGACTGTAGTGGATTATTAGGGAACTCAGCTGGGAGTGAGGGAGATGATTCTGATTCTGCCTAGCAGGCCTGATAGGCAACTGGAGTGCCAGCTGAGAGGTACCTAAGTTTTAGTGGAACACACCGTGTGTCCCCATAGTAATGAAATGCACCTTTTCTGCATAGAAAGAGCAGCAGCAGAAGAAGAAAGCATAGCAAATTTATTGATGGAGGCTGTTCAAGAGAGCTACATCTCCAAAACTGAACATTACATTACCGGCAAGCAACCAGTGTGATGCTGGAGACACAGTAAGGAATGTGGTGAGTAATCCTGGTCTTGTGCAACATACTAAGATTCAGACTGGGAAGCTAGGGAATCATTCCTACTTCGGGTGGTTTTAGCTAGGTGCAAAGATAAATCAGATCKTGATAAGATAGATTTCATAATTATTTGGGAAAAAGAAATACTGAGGCCAACAGATCAGACATTAATTATTTTTTTTAAAGACTGTATACTGTAGGGCAGAAATCCTTAGAGATATAAAATATCTTTCCAAGACATCTTTAATAGAAGAGGTAATACATCAGCAGAATATGAAACAGATAAGAGAACCCAATTATACAGGAATACATGTAATAAGAATTGTCCTACCATGCTCAAAAGAAACCTCTCAATCTTAATGACAGTTTAGGTAGATTGGTTACRTTTGGTATTCTAGAGAGAGTTCAAAAGCATGCTGAATGGATTCATTCTTCAGTAGCTAGATTTCAATAGCAGGAGATGATCACAAAGAATTTAAACAACTATGATAAAAAAAAAATCAACCCCTAGCTATTAAAGAAGAAATTTTGTGGCAAAAAAYGTGTTCAATATTCTGCGTTGATTGTGATAATTTTTCTTTTTTTCTTTAAAAATAAGTTTGTAAGCTTTTAATACTTTGTTTGGGGAACTGTGGCTCTGCTGGCTTACCTTTGGAGTTATGCTTTGTAACTGAAGTACAGTCCCAAAATATATAAACAGTTGAAGCTATTCAGATTATTAAGGTATTACATGGAGGATAGTCTAATGTAAGATGAAACAATGCAGGAATATAACCAGACATTCAGATAAGCTCTGAAAATGTCTCATGTTGCAGATTTAAAACACAACAAATGTAAGGTAAAGAAACCACAGAATTAGGAGAAGGGTCTTGTTATGGGATATGGATAAGTCTCAGCAGGACAGAGGTGATTCCTTGACCTATAGAAAGAAAATGGTTTACAAAAATTCATGGGAAGAGTATGTTTCGGGGAAAGTTTTTACCTAGTCCATTTATTTACTTAAAGGCCTTTCTTAATTAGTAAAAGTGCAGAACAGGTAAGAGATACCAACCAATCATGGAGTTTGAAATTCTCACACAATTCAAACAGAAAGCAACTGTCCTGACATTCGAGTACAATAAGTGCTAGACAAAGTTCTCACCTGATGCTTGTAAGCAAGGCCTTGGGGCCACACTTGTACAAAGGCAGGGTGATCGCTTGAGACTGGTAGCATATGTTTCCAAAGCTTGGACTGAAGCTGAGTGTCGGTGTGCAGAAGCAGAAAAAGGATCTCTAGCTGTACTGTATGCAAGGAAGGAAACGCATTGGTTTCTTTTTCCCAAGGGAGACCAGTTTTGGTAGAAAAATGTCATGAGTTTTGAAAGACGACTACAAAAAAGGAGTTAGAAAAGGCTTCTGGATTTCAGAAACTTTTCTTTTTCAGTTTCAGTTGTATGATTTACAAGCAGAGATGAAAGAGGAAAAGACTCTGTGGTAACAGAAAACTTGTTTTCATCATGGGATAGAAATGAAGAAGGAAGACATAGGAGTCTGATACTGAAACTAGGTGAGCCTGCTCAGAAAAACTGTTTCACAAAGTGTGACAGTCCTCTCCCAGAGGATATGGTCTGTCGCTGCAGAAGCTGCAACATAAAATCCAACTGCCAAAGATAGTGATGGCTATTAATATCTTGCCCTTATAACAACTTCGAAGCAGATCTTTGTGACACAGATGATACTGTATTTAAGAACAACAAGCATTATTCTGTGTTGATTTCGGATGGTTGGTTGCTATTTACCAGATGTGGTAGTACCAGAAATACCAATATCAAACATAAAATTAGGCCAGCTAAGTCTGTAGTTGTTATAGAGTAGTATCCTTGAACCTGATCCTTTCACCTGCTCCAGTGTTGTTCAGCTGAAACCAGAAATCAGACCATTAAACTATTTAGCCAAAAATAATGGTGTTGTATGCTGTTGTAAATATTATAAGAGATTATGGAGGAGGGGTACATGTATAAATATACATATATATGCATATATATGGAGGGGGGATAAAGATGGAGAGACAGATAGGCACAATGGATCAAATCTGTTAACGTCATAGAACTGGGTTTATGTGTCTATTATTCAAATTAAAATAAAATGTAAGAATATGGGCAAAGAAAATCGTGGTCTTGAGGAATTTTGGCTTATTCTGGGGAGGTGGTAGCTAAGCAAAAGCAACTGTATAAAGAATATAAAAAATATTTTCAGAACCTTCATCAAGAAAAGACAGGAAAGAGGTGGACGCTGTGTGCCTATCTTCTGAAAAAGCACAAACTGTAGAGTGCAAAAGGATCAGAGGAAGTGCTGAGCAAAGAAACACAGAGCAAATATGTGGTAGTGTGTATTGTCTCTTTGGAAAGGGTTGTTGAAGGACAAGTAATGTGTAACTTTGTGTTGCAAGGCAACACCTCTGGAACATTCTTGTAAAACTGGTTTGACGTCTGTACACAAGGAGAGCCAATTTGGATACAAGGACAGGTGCAGACCTTACCTCCTCTTTTTCAGATCTTAGAAAAATATTTGTAGCTTGCTGATAAATAACAAAGCTTTGCCTTAGAAATGAGTCCAGAGACAGAAATTTCATTACCTGCAGCATAGCTGCAAGTGCAGGGCTGGTTCCTGGATCATGAAGGCCATGGGAAGCTCTTGTGACCACTGCAGCTCCTGCCCTACTGAGATGGCTGGCTTTCCTGCCAGGGAGGCCAAGGCGTATCTGGTGTGCGCCCAGGTCTTGCCTTGGATCTGTACTGGGGGAAATGGGAACTTGGAGTGAGCAATGGGGCACACCAGCCCTTCAGCATCAGCGTTTAGTTCTCCGACATTAACAGCCACCTAGCAACATTACTTTGCCTGGGAGGCTGCCCAGTCTCTGTCTGCTTAGCCTGATCCTTGATTTTTAGTCTCGTTCTAGTGAACCTAATCTGACTCTACCTGTATTCTTTCTCCTGTTTGGTTATCAAATATACTTTTCTCAGCTCAGCAGCTCCACTCCCTGAAGCCCTGCTAATTGCCAGTCCTTTTTGCCTTGTTTTCTTCTGTCCCACCTGGGATATTCTTCAGTTCTGTTTTCTTCTCTACAAGATCTGTACCATAATCTGCTCCACCATCCATTCATTTGTTCCCATTTTTTCCTTGCTGAGTCTTAGATTTGGATTTTATCTCCTTTTTAGGTCAATGCTTAGGCTTCCTCCTCCGCTTCTTGCAGCCTGGAGAAGCAAGGTGTACCAGCCAGCCAAGAAGAGACAGATTCCCTTTTCTTTTTTCCAGTTCTAGCATCTGTGCAGTCCCACTCCTACTTTTCTGACTGTGAAAAGTGTTAAGTGAAAAGTCTGACTTTTTATATAGTAACTCCGTAGTTTTGGTTTACGTCCAGGTTATATGAGCCTGTTGCCTAGCCCTTGACTTACTGCAGAAGCTATGAAAGAATGTATGGTCTAGAAGCACTCAGAAAATATGAGGGGACTGAGCACAGTGAGCTGCCCTGCAGATCTGGTGTCTGTGCTGGCTGGTCTGGAGCTGAGAGAAACTCAAACAATCTTTATTTCTCTGGCAAGTTTTTATTAAGCTTGCATTAGTGCTGTCAGGCCCCTGAGGGCACTAACAGGCCTTAGCTGCCCTGACCAGCCCCACATGGGGCCCCCCACCCACACCCTGCCCATTGCTCTGGGATCTTCATTTAAGCTCAGGCCAGGTCTAGCAGTCCTGGTTTAAGCTATGATGTAGCTGTACCTGTGTCAAGACCTGCTTCTGGCCCTGTTTCCTGGCTTGATCCCCTGGATGGACCCCAGCCCTGGTTCATCACTCGCACTGTCCAGGGCTGTCTGCAGACCCTTTTAGCAACCCTGCCCAACATGGTCAGCCCCAGTGGGACAGCAACCACTGGGGCCGATGTCACTCCTGGCTCCCCAGCCCTGAGGGAGCAGGCATCCCTTGCTGTGCCCTGACACCTGTTTGGTTCTCATATGTGCAGTCTGGCCAGTCTGAAGGCTAAAAAAAATCTATATCCAATGCCAGTGTTAAAACAGAGCAACGATAGCAAAAAAGTAGAGAATTATCTTCAGTTATCCTTTCTCCCCACAGAGCTTCACAGTGTGTAGCTCCACAGCAGCTTTAACGTCATGAGGGAGCTATTTACAGAAGGCACTGTAGGTGGGGAAAAGAAAATTCCATCCCTTGGAAGAGTTGGCTGCTTACGCAGTTCCTGCGTGTGCTAGATATCTCTGGTAGGTGTCTGCCTTCGTGGCAGATTTCTGTCTAATGTTGTACTACTTTCCGCGGTGCGCTGACTCTTCCAGCCCTTTACTTGGGTCCTGACCTTGATTATACAATCCTTTTTATGGATAATAAGTGCAGGCTTCAAAAAAACCCCCTATCGTACTTCTTAATTCCCTAGCCAGTTCAAGATCCTTTCTCTTGCAGAAAATGTTTGAGATTAGTACGTGACTTTTGGGTTTGCCTGAAAAAGTGATGAAGCATTTGGACCTTTGGCTTGTGGGCCTTTTACTTAATTTTATTCCTCTCTCACAGCTTGGATCATGGAGCTGGAGCAGAGGGAGCAGGCGGGCATGCCTTCAAATTGTAATTTGCCTTCAGCTGTAGCTTTTCTTGGCGTGTGAACGCAGTCCCTGAGTGTCACTGCTGAAGTGCTCCCATTCATGCTGTTTCTGTAACTGAGCACTTACAGCATACTGATATAGGAGCCTCTATTTGTTTAAGAATGTGTGCAGTATAGTTTTGTACAAAAGCTATTACACTGGGTAACTATGGATTGTCTGAGGGGCTGGATGAGTTAATAGCTAAAGACATTTCTCTTCTTTCTGGTTGCAAATTTTTCTTTCTTCACACTTCTTACTCCTGATTTTTGTGATCTTACTCTGCTACTTGATCATTGTTTTACCTGTTTATTTTGGGTGGGAGGCTATTCATGTATTGTTTCTAGATGATGAGTTTTCAAAGAAGGATTTTTAAATTTTTTTTTCATTTCTTCTATTTTAGGTATCTGATTTATCTCATTTGCTAACTATATCAACTAATCTTTCCAACCATATGAGTGTACTGCATGTCTAATCATATGACTGGATTAGTTTCTTACAAATCTGTGATCAGTTTCTCCTTAAACACTAGAATAGCAGTGTGCAAATTCCAGTTATCATCTAGCGAATAAGACTTTTCCTTAAAAACAGAGATTTTTTTTTCCCCTTTGGCTTGATATAATCTCCTTTCACCGTTTTAAAAATTAAGCTTTTTTAAAAATTTTCTTTTCGAGTTTTCACACTGAAATAGCAACAGCTGTTGAAAGATAACTTCTCTTTCCACATTTTTTCTCTTTATAATTAAAGGTGCTTTGAACCTGCAGTGTTTATATCTGAATTTCGCTCTCTGGTGTGGGATTCCATCGCAGTATGGAATGGTCTCAGGTGGAAGACAACAGCAAAGGAGATCTCACCCAGTATAAAACCTACCTTATATGTGTTATGAGGGAGTGGTGTCAGCAGATCTCAGTGAAATACTTCCAGACCATAAGATGCGCCTTTGCTAATGACTGCTTATGAATGATTACATTGGGTTCTGGGGGAGCAGAGGCCTTATAAATTTGGGAGGGGAAAAAAAAAAGCTACAGATATTGTTGAATGTCTTTGTTTTGCTTACTTTACATTTTATTTTATTTACAATCAGTTTTATTTATGAGAATGATAGGAGAGCCATTAAGCCATTACACTTAGAAATCCCAGTGATTCCCAAAGGTTTCTTCCCACTGTGAGTTTAAGCCCTATTCCACATTCATGCTGTCCATAAATTCAGCTGCAAAGGAGTACCTGATTTTTGGGACAGGAAAGTTGAATGTGTCTCAACGCAGTTTTAGCTACAGTTCTTGGCAATCTGTTGGGTATGAAACTCAAATGTGCTTTCATCACACAGGGCTATTGCAGCATCGTTAGTATGGCAGGTAGCATGTTGTACAGCATATTATTCACCYTCCCTCCCTCCCTGTTAACTCCATGTGGATGTATCACCCCAGTGCAGCCGATCACACAGCCTAGGAAAGGATGTGATAATAGCGCCCCAGTGAAGGGTCTCAGAGGATCCTAGTGATGGTAGCTTTTAGAGAGATTGGGAACTTCAGACTTCAGTAGATTACTGGGGGAAAGCCAGTTACTAGCATTCTTGCATCGGCATCTGACCTGCCAAAAAATGTAAATCCCAAACTGTTTACTTTAATTTCACACATTTGCTCTCYGAATCAACTGGTTTTTTACAGTGCCTTTTCAGTGGCAGCTGTATTGAGTGACTGGGAAGGTTTAAGCTACGTACATCAGAGACAGGAGACTCCAAGCTTTTATATTTGCGGAGGAGAAAAAATTTAAAATTCGTTGCCCCTATCCAGTTTCCTAGTTGCATTTCCGATATTTATTCTCACAGCATTGCCTCCTTCTGCTATTTCTATTTACACTGCCAGTTCTGGCAATTTCTGTTTCTCTGTAAAACTCCTGTAAGCCTGGCCCATGTCTTCACCTAAGCTGCATGTAAATAGAGTGTTTATGAAGCTGAATGGCTACTGTGGCAACAGCAGTTTTTATGTGAATTTGTTGGAATATCAGACAGTCATACAGAAGAGTCACACTCAGCAAGGTGGGAGGGTGAATCTACCCTGTGTATTTGTAATTGTTTGCAAATACAGCCATATATTCTCTTTCATTTATTGAGCTGTTTTTTGATATGAAATGCAGAAGCAAAGCTGCTGTTCCCRTAACACACAGGAACAGCAACACAAACTGGAAGAACTGATTTATGCCCTATTTCCACTAAGTTATGCAAATTGGAAAGCTTCAAAAGCCTTAGCAATCTGATGCAAATGGTACGATCATTGTTGGAAGCTGATTTCCATGTGTATATGTTGCATGCATGCCTTCAGACAATATACAGCCRTCTTCTATTAGCAAAAGGAAGTAGTATGCATTCATTTAATGATTAAGGACAACCTTGTTTTCAGAGGGAAAGTAAAGAAATAATTTTGTCACTAACAGGCACGGCTGGGGGTAAGAAGAAGAAAAGATGAATTTATCATTTACTGTATGATGTATTCATGGATTATCAGACAGGAATCAAAAGAACGTATCTAACAAACCCTGCATACAAAACAGGATTAAAACTGACCTGGAGAGTAATATTGAAAATGCATGTTCAGTCACAGAKTCAGAAAGGGGCAATTTATATTAATGATATCCATATAATCTCTTAAGTGTAAAACAATTGTTACATGCATGTTAAGGCAGAGGAGAAGGTGAAAAATACAATAAAAAATTACAAGGTTACAAGATCGATAATTTGTCAAAGATGGGGCTGGGCGGGGGAAGAGCCTTAATTTTCCCTCTTAACACCAGAGCTCCAGTACTGCATATGATAGTCCCTTCCTATTAACACGGCCTCACTCCTTCCCCTTACCTTTCTTACCTTGTTTAGTTGCTGTGTTTGATCCTGATCTTGTTTTCTTGCTCCAGCAATCCCCACACTAATATTCTTTCCCTTGCCCTATGTATTATCTTTCATATAAGTGTTTTGAAGTCCAGCTATCCACATACACTATATAGAGTGCAATCCCTACTGTAGTATAAGAATATTGTAAAATTAGCATAAAGGAATAACTACATTGCAGCTCTACTCATACCGCAATTTAATTATGTTTTTATGCTGGGTTTCTAGTCAAGACTTAAGTACACCTAGAAAGAAGACTGCTTTCTAAGCAGGGTCATCTGTGATCCTGTAAAATCAAGGAACGAGGAGAAGCCTGTTTTGGAAAGCTGGTCACCAATTCACAAGGAAAGGGTGAAGAGCCCTTGGGATGGATATGCAGATGCAAACCAGAAAAGATAAGTAGTCAGACTTCAAGAGGAAGTCTTCATTGTGCTTAGAGGCTTTGCTCATACCGGTAAATAAAACAGAATTACCTTGTGGAATCAAGCACTAGTGTGTGAAAATATGTATAATTTAATTGTTAGCACAATGACTAACTGTCAAGATTTTGAATCAAATAGAAATATTTCAGAAAACTGGCAGTTTTACTTCTCTCTCCTTTTGGAATGAATATGAACTAGGGCATCACCTGGCCTCAGGGTTAGCAAATGGCTCCAGCCTCTTTTATTTACTTTTGTAGACATAATCACAGGCCTCAGAAAGGGGACAGAGCATAGATAATCCTGTGACAAGATCATTGTACTGAGGAATGGGTAGTAAAAAGTGTAGTCAGTTAAGGTAAAGTGTTGATTAAAGATCTGATCCCAAGCTTATTTTGCATTTTCAGCACTTCTGTGAAATTCCTGGGGGACATTAGAGGTGCCTTTCTCTGCAGTCCCTAAGGGGAACAAACAGCTGCTTTTCTTTATAGTGCATCTCTTCTAAAGACTAATGGGATTTGCTGAGAGGAGAGAAATAGTTTGCACCTGTCTATGCCATCTTCAGAACATCTGGTCAATTTAAACCAATTTACATCAATATTCAAAAAGTGTGAATATTGATGCAATATTACACTTTGAAATTGGTCTATTAATTATTTATGATGGATGTTACTCTGTGCCAGTTTCTTTTTGGACTGGCTATAAGTAGGATTATTTGTTTCTATTGACCAACAGTAGTGTGGAAATTCTGGATTCTGCTACAAATGTGCATGAAGAACACATTCCCCCACTGAAAAAAAGCTGCTGATACATGGATCAAATAAAAATTCTGGTTCTGAATTACTTTTGTGCCTACAGGTTTTTATTCGGACACAAAATAGCCTGGAACCATTTTATGAAGTTAAGTTTCACAAGCATTTCAAGAGCTTGCCTTCAATTTCTCACAAGTTTGCCAGGTTCTAAGCATTTGGGGTGAAATGTTCTGTCTGAGAGATTTGCCTTAGACTGAATTTCTCTGGAAACCATCAGTAAACAGTGTATGGCCATTTCCTAGAATAAGACTGAAGAAAACTACATTGTTCTTTCAAGTTAAAAAAAAGTAAAAGCATTGCAGTGGTGTTACTGTGAAGCTCTGGTAACTCAATATGGAACAGGCAACTTGACATTTGTCACCGGAGCAGGCCTCTGTGTTAAGARTGTGCCATTTGCCAGCAAGTATCTGTGAAACCTACTGGCATAACTTGAATCTGTAGGGTAGATCAACATGCTGGATGAAAAATCAGTGATACTTTATATGAGCTGTGCTATTACATCCAAGAGCAGCAGGCTGTGCCATGGATGAGTTTCCAGTCTTTTCTTTGATGCTCTTGAACATCAGGAGTATGTCAGGAGTATTGTGGCTGGAAAGCTGCCTGGCGGAAAAGGACCTGGGGGTGCTGGTTGACAGCCGGCTGAATATGAGCCGGCAGTGTGCCCAGGTGGCCAAGAAGGCCAACGGCATCCTGGCCTGTATCAGAAATAGTGTGGCCAGCAGGACTAGGGAAGTGATCGTGCCCCCGTACTCGGCACTGGTGAGGCCGCACCTCGAATACTGTGTTCAGTTTTGGGCCCCTCACTACAAGAAGGACATTGAGGTGCTGGAGCGTGTCCAGAGGAGGGCAACGAAGCTGGTGAAGGGTCTGGAGAACAAGTCTTACGAGGAGCGGCTSAGGGAACTGGGGTTGTTTAGTCTGGAGAAGAGGAGGCTGAGGGGAGACCTTATTGCTCTCTACAACTACCTGAAAGGAGGTTGCAGCGAGGTGGGTGTTGGTCTCTTCTGCCAAGCAACTAGCGATAGGACGAGAGGAAATGGCCTCAAGTTGCACCAGGGGAGGTTTAGTTTGGACCTGAGGAAAAAGTTCTTTCCTGAAAGAGTGGTTAAGCATTGGAACAGGCTGCCCAGAGAAGTGGTGGAGTCACCATCCCTAGAAGTATTTAAAAGACRTGTAGATGAGGKGCTTAGKGACATGGTTTAGTGGGCATGGTGGTGTTGGGTTGACGGTTGGACTCGATGATCTTARAGGTCTTTTCCAACCTTAATGATTCTATGATTCTATGTCTAATGGTTCCTTGATTTTTGTTTTGTTTTTAAATCAGAAAATATGTTCCTCACTAAGACAGCAAAGTCAAGTGCTGGAAAGTTAGGAAATGATAGGATTTATGTTTTCTTTGCAGCCTTAACTAAATGTGTATATATTAGGRTGCAATTTTGTTTTGTGTGTTTACAGTGTTTTGTTTTGGTGGGATACTTCTTTCATTCAGTTCTCCTGGTAAACCATGTGGATCATCAGGGTGATTCAGAACTGTAACATACAGGAGGCTGCTCTTGCCTTATTTATTGCTGAACTTAGAAGATATGTAGTGACAAGACAGGGGACAGGAAAAATATTTAATGCTGCTGGCCTTAGAACTACAGTGTGATTTCAGGCAAGTTAATGAAACCTTGTTTTTCAGTTGTGATCACTGGCAGTATCAGACTCTCAGTCAAGAACAAGTCTGAGCTTGCATTGAAGCCCACAAAGATTTATGAGATCTTCTTCTTCAAAGCACCCTTATCACTTCCTGGAAGTTTCAGAGACAGAACTGCTGAGAATGAACTTGAGATAAAGTCTTGACTCATTATCTGGCTGCCCAGTTGCTTGTCTACTTTGAACAAAGAGTAGAAAACAATACACTGAAGAATGGAGCACTGCACCCTCAGAGGAGTCTTCTCTTAAGTGGGGTCATTGCATGGAAAAATCTGTATCATCATGTGCTTCCTGTAGGAGACTGACTGGCATTTCCCAACTTGTCAGGGCTTAATTTTGCAACCGTTGCATTCTATCACCATTGTGAAACTGAGAAATAGTCTGGAGTTTTATAATGAAAAGGTGAAACATACTTAAGTGAATCATTTTATAATCATTTACATTTTATACAACAGATTTTTTTTTCAATTTTTGCAGGTTTTTTTGCAAAAGCAGGAGAATAATTATTTTCTCTTCTTTCACCTTCTTTTGCTTGTGTTCCCATTTAGCTCTGGATACCATGTGGGATCTCCTTTTTTCCATTTACTTAGTCCTACTCGCAGTTGGTTGTTCTTACTCTTTCTCCCTCCAAACCTTTCAACTACCCAACAGCTGCAGTAGTCACTTTCTGATTAAAATGGCACTGCTTCTGCTCTTGCAGTGTTAAGCAGTGTCATTGCAGAAAAATGCCAGTCAAGCATGTGAAGAGAAGGTGAAAATAGTGAGGGGGAGAAGAGACAGGAAGATGAGGATGGAGGCAACTGGTGTCTGCCACAGACTGGGCCTTCTCATTGTGGTTGGCAGCTACTAGAACAGAGCCAAGGCAGATGTGTTGGGCTCAGTGAAATACTGCAGTCTTAGTCAGGACCCTCATTTCCCTAATGATTGTTGACTCTGTGTAAAAACCAAAGACTTCTAGCTTAGGGTGCACTGGCCTTGCTACATGCTGACCTTGTCTCCCTTTGTGTGAACAACCGATTTGTGGCTTGTTATTTATCTGCATTTCAGCTGATTCCCAAATTGCTTTGGATTTTTCCCATCACTAGTTAGAAAGTGGATACACCGACGCATAAGGTGAAATCTCATCTTTGGCAGTTACTTGGAGACTTTTGATAGTTCTCCTTAGTAGTTCTTTGTATTAGCATGATCATCCCATCATTAAGAGCCCTGGCAGGTTACAATCACTACTGTCTCTAATTCATGCCTGGCAAGCCTGTTCACTTAGCAGCAGGCGATGTTTCAATGAGCATTTTAACAAGTCTCCCCATTAGACAGCATCTTGTTGGTTTCCTCATTATAGCAAGATCTGATTGCCTTCATTAGCTAGAAGAGTTCTACTTGTGGTACAAATATCCAAGAACTGGTGATGACTTCAGACTTTCTAAACTAGCATCCAAGCCCAATTAGAGTTGGTTAGATTACTTACTGGGGGAAAAAAAAAAGAAAAATAAATTTAAAAAAAAAATAAAACAAACAAAAAAACCCTCCAACTAATTTAGATCAGGACTTGATTTTTCATTTACTGTTGTGGTTTCTCCATGTTATCCCATCAGTGTAGCAAATGTGAAGAAAGTATATGCTGAGAGTCCTTTTATCCTGACGGAGCTTTGTACAAAAAGCTTACTTGTAAGTGTAAAAAAATACCATAACCTTTCTATTTATATATGACAAGTTGATTCCTATTGTATTGATCCAAAGTAAATAAAACCAGGTTGCTGTCCCACATTGAGTTTTCCTGTGGTGCCTTTTGCAGATATGAGAAGACAAGCATTACAGATCCTGAGTTCTGATCCCTGGTTTATAGTTTCATATCCTGCTGCTTTATACTAACATGAACATGGAGTAGACCAGAAATAACATGTTCAACAGGAGATGATTTTTAGAGGACAATCTATTTTGGGCCAGGATCCCACGCTAGAGTTAAGCATAGGATATCAGCTTTGGGCTTAGAACTTCTTTATGAAGAAAGAAACAATCATAGAGACATAAAAAGTTTAATCTAGCATTTAAACAACATAAAATAGGAAGTTCAATAATGGATTATCATCTTCAGGAAATCACTGTTTACAACCTGCCTCAGACATACTGGGATTCAACGACAGAATCCATGTGAACAAAGAATTACTGTTGAAAGGATCCCCAAGGCCTGTCAGGGTGAATTATATAGCCTAAAATGAATATATCTTGAGGTGCAATCAGCTGTATAAATACACTCAAGTGTCTGACCACCATTCCGAGCAAACCTCAGTATACATTCAGAATACTGCTCCTTTGTTGCTCAGGTGCTTATAGATGTCTGGGAAGGAGGATGTCTGGGAAGAGTAAACAGTGCAGTGAATTCAGTAAGTATTGCCTGTATGGGACTGGGCAAGTTTGCACATCAATTTCTTAAGAATCTCCCACACTTTATGAGGTCGTATYGTGATGTTCACCAAGAGGACCGAAGGCAGTTTAGGAGGCTGTTGCGTGTTTGATAGTCTGTGATGTTAAGAGGGAATACCCTGAGCTGCATTACGCTGCTGTTAGTTACCACAGAGATTTACTTACAGAAAACCAGCACATTACAGCACATTACTTTAGTAGAAGCTCCATAGAGTGCTATTTGTGCAAATGCATTAATGTCATAGGAAAACTAGCAAAATTAGTAAATTCTTTAAGAAATGTTGATGGATAGGGAGGATTGCAAAAGCAGCATATATTAATTGCATTTCATTTTGTTGAAAATGATTGAAATAGCTCCAGTGACTAGGTCTAAATCATAAGGTTGTATGGTAAATTTAGGCTTTTGAATAAAACACTGGTCCTGTTGTCTTGCATATCATTATATGCTTTAACAATATGAAGAAAAACAACTCATTCCCTTCTTTTTATTGAAATGCTTGGGTTTATTTGTGTTCATGACTATCAGTGGCTGTATCAGCCACAGCTGATAGCTGATCCTTTTGTTAGTGTGGTGGTCTCTGGYTTATTGCATCTCTGCCATGGAAATTATTTTGTGTCGTTTACAGAGCATGATTTGTGGGTTTTCATTGAGGGCTCATGACTGGATATTCTCGTGAACACACTCCCTTGAAATACCGTATCTCACTTATTTCATAACCTTGAGAGGGACGTTGTGGCATTAGCTTTTTCTCATGTTTTAATGATCTATACAAATTCTACTCAAATATCTATTTGCAAATACTCAGATCCTAAAGTAACTGGAAATATATAAGGTTCTCATAATATCTGATCCACAAACTTACTGTAAATAATAAAATAATCAATAGAATATCATTTATCTGAAGGCTGCTCAAAATGTTTAATTTAGTTTGTAGAGTTTTTGAGTATGTATCTGGAAAGAATCAACAATGTATTTAGTGGCAAATTGTTAATAAAGAAGATATGGTATTTTCAAGACATGCAATTTTTAAACTTAATTTTATCTTTTGTGACCAGGCTGTGGTTATGCAGATATTCATAAACATAGATGTTAGTAAAATTCCATACCCAGAATRTTTTTTAATTTAGTCATTCACACTTCTCTTTTTGCTTATATCTTAAAGGTATTCTGTTTAATATTAGGTTATAGAAGTTGTGTAATAGGAGTAACCTGGTCAAACATTCATAGCCAGAATATTGGTTTTTATTTTTTTTTGTATCCACTCATATTCCAAGTAAGGAATGAAGAAGGATGACCTTTTCAGTTGTATTGTTAATGGAGAATACATCCTTGCTTAGTCTTCTTTGGTTTGGATTTAGTTCCTCACTTTGCTTCCTGAACAGAGAAAACAATGCCTAACTCTAAATTAGTGGTTGGAGTTTTAACTTGAAATACTTTCTGATATGATACATTCATTCTCATGACCAACTGCAGTGTCATAAGTCTCCAGAACCAATCCAGGTGAAGCTGGAAAGTCTTATACCTTGCCTAGGCCTAGTGCTGTAACATTAAATTATTATGTTCTACTGCTCTGCGATTTAAAGGCACTTTATTTTTCCTGATAGCAGGGAATGATGAAGGCAGGAATGTGTGAAAAGCTCCTAGTTGCTTGTAATTAAGGTGCATTGGTACAGCTGAGTAAATGAAAACCTCTCACAAGTAGAGCTCTTACTGTAAGCAAAATACAGATACTTTTTTGACATGTGATGTGACGGGCCTCTTCCCTTTGATGTAAATGTTAACATTGTTCAAAATGTACTGAAGTACCAAGCAAGGTAGCACTAAACAGCACCACAGAAATTACTGTTTATCGCTACATGTGATCCTTTTTTGGACATCTGTTTCAATGTTATTYGCTTCTTGTCCTCTGTAACATTTTAGTCAATATCAGTACAGTGAACCCTCCCACATTTTTATTTGTTATAGCTGAAAACTATGTGGCCTACATTTGTTCTTAAGACAGATTGTTATCTAAAGGTGGTAAAGAAGCAGTCTGAAAATGGAATAGTTATGTTCTATGTTGTATCACAATGTTACATATTTTTTCAGAACAAGTCACTCTTACTTCACCATCTTGGCATATCTTTCAATAAAAAGCTTGGAGGAAGTGTACGTGCAGGTATGAAACGATGCGCAGAGAACGACTGCATTACACACCGTATAAACCAAAACACTGATACTTTATATCTTCTGAATCACATTTGCCCAAAGAACATTTAAAGCTAGCAAAAACTTAGCACTTTTTAACATAACTTGCTCTTTATGAATATGTTAAGGCACGTTTCTTTGGAAATCTGATCTGAAACGTCTCATTAACTCTATTTGTAGAATAGTTTATGAGCTTGTTTACCACAGAGAATGAAGAGGTTGCTTGTGAAGTTTGTCCTAATAAAATTCAGGTGAACACTAGTGATGAAAAATTGCATTATATTTTCTACAAAATCTTCTTTCTTTCCTCACAGTATTGCAAAAATGAAAGCAACTGGAAAAAAAAAAAATTACGAACTGACATACAGCATGCAAAAGTTACAGATAAGCCAATTCCTGGAATGCTACAGTTTCCCCAGATATTTACAGTTTAAACTTCATAGTAAGATACTCCCTGGAATGTCATTGGTCCCAGGATCTCAAAAGGATCTCCTGCCTTAGAATTGGTTTCAACAAAGATACAAGTAGTATGATGCACTTGTTCATATTTCCAGGGAATTGTTTAAATTCTCAACAGTTCTCCAACTATTTAAAAGTACTTAATATTTTTAATGACAGAATTCAATATGTGCCTTGGCTTTTAATTTATGAGCATAATATACCATTTACTTGAGGGAAATGTGAATTCTCCTAAAAGAAAATAGAAGATGTAGATAAATGTTAAATACCTTCAGTGCCACCTATTGGCTGATAAATTATTTGATTTAACAATAAACATCAGCTTCATAATTTTGGACAAAGAAGTGAGATAGGGCTACCTATACTAATATTTCTAATTTGTACTGAAGGTAAAGCCAGCATCAGTGTCTATGATCACATTCGAAGACATTATCCCATCTCCAAAGAATTTAAACTCTAAACACATATTTGTTTTTTCTTTATAGAAAACAACACATGAATGCATCCTGTGGGATGCTTCAGACATCTCATGGTGGGACGAATGTTCTAAAGCATGTAGTGAATAAGTAAGGTGGTGGGAGACATAGGAAGAGGTCAGGAAGTGATTTAAACTTGTCTTTTTAGCCTGATGATGGGTTTTTGTTTGTCAGAACATATGATCTAATCAGTTTAGCTACAGTTAGCTTCTCCTTTGTAAAATTTCAAGCCAAAGATACTCTTCACTGCATCTCAGATTCCATTTCTGGAATATACTGAGCACTGTGACATCTCTGAGTGCTTATGCATGTCCTTAACTTTCCACATTAATAATTTAATCAGGAACCTGAGGAATACCATTCAACTCACTGGAACTACACACATACTTAAAGGTAACCTCATCATTGTTTTCTAGAGCAAAGCAAAGTTTGCCACCTTGCATGAATGAGACATATATTTTATCATCTTTAAAATGTTCATGCTTCTCAACTCTCCTAATGGCTTTGAGTTCAGGATTTCGGATAAACTATCCAGAGGCTGTGTTTATACATGGAAGGCTTATTTGTTGCATACATAGTTATGAAGCTTGATATTTCATTGCAGAGATGGTAACTGAAGAGTTACCATTATTTCTTAGTTCTAGGAATTCTACCCTTAAATGTGATTTACACTTTTTTCCGCTGTGTTCTGAGGTTTTTTGTTTGTCCCCTGGATAAATTATGCCACAGTAAAGAGGTGAAATTATGCCTAACAATTTCAAAGAACCTAACTGCTTTGAAAATTGGGCTTGATTATAGTTCCCTATGTCAGAAAGGGACTTAGGGTCCCATACAGCTCTTTGTTTGTATGTTGCTGACACGTTTTTTAAGAAGCTGTCAGATTTTTGTTATTTAATTGAATAATATGTTCCAGGTAAGATATCTTTTTAACTGTGAAGCAAAAAGGAAAAGCACTTGGGGTGACAGTTAGCTTATCTCTTTGATAAACTAGATATTTTAGATCAGATGCTTGGAGAAGAGCAGAGCTGCACCAATACCAAGAGAGTCCAACCACTGCGAACTGAGAATGGACCAATTTCTGGCCAGTCCTATCCTGAGAAAGGGAATTTATCTCACACTTCTTTAGCTACCTGAGAGTTCAGTCTACCTAAGCTGGCTGTCTGAGTTCCTTCTATAGTCAAAGGCAACCTCTCCAGGTTGGCAACCTAGTTATAGGACAATGAACCAGAACAGTAAAGTATCTTTACGAGGTGCCTGTCCCATATCAGGGACTACAAAGGGAATGCAGGTGACTAAATTTAACAAAAAACCTTTTTAGGAGACTGAAATTTTGAGATGAGTCCTACTCTTACTGTCAAACTCTTTGACTTTGAACATGAGTAGGTCCTTTGCAATCATTTCTAGTTGTCTCAGTTTCTTTAAAAAAAAAAATTGTCAGATCTATGTTACAAAATAATCTTGGGATCAATGTCCCCAGCTGGGGGCAGGTAGGGCAGGACCTCTCCGGCTGAGGCCCCAGAGGTCATGGGACTGGCCCTGGCTGTGGAGGTCCACCCTGCCTGGCCCATGGGCAGCCTCCACCCACCATTCCTGTCCTCATAGTGCACTGACACTGTCAATGTTTTGGCACTGATTTAATCCCTCCTTTCAGGCCTTTTCTACTCCTGGCATTAATTTTTGCTTCTCCTTTCTCCTTATGCCCTCGCTGAATGAGGCTGCCCTTTTCTGGCACTAAAATGCAGCAAAGCAGCCTGAAGGCTGTGAACTTTTGGCCACAGACTCAGAAGCCATGACAGAGTCTGGGGCAACAAAATGACTCAAGGCCTGAAGCGCATTTGAAAAAAGAAAAAAAATCTGTCCCATAAGATTTGAAATAAATTAGGTTTTTACCGAATGACAACACAATCCTTGGCCAAAGGACAAAAGAAATCCCAGAATGGGAGCAGTGCTTTCTCTACGCTAACATGGTGCAAAAAACCCACAAGTTCCAGTGCTAAACTATATCCTCTTGGTGAGGGAAGAATATTACACTACAATAATTATTTAATGACAGAAGAAAACCTCTGCCTTAGAGTTCCTCTGAATCCCAGCTTTCAGACCTCCAGCAGAGGAGAGATGTTCCCAGTATTCTCTAGTTYATTTCAAAGCTCTGGAAATGATTGTAGTTCTCATATTCATTAATCTGCAACCTATTTGCTATTTGGTAGCATACAAAACTATTACACTAGTGGTCCTACTTTAATTCCCATATCCACACCTGATACTATATAGGCTGAACCAGAAATGACCCTTAGCTGTGGAAGCTTATTTCCTGGCTAGGGGTAAAATCATATGAGGGCATCGAATCTTGCAAAATGTGAACTATGTAGGGGACTGGAAAAATAGGTATAGCAGCTTGTTTGCAATACTTCTGATGTTAAAGGCTTTTGCTTACACAGGTCACAAGATGTTGGTGCTGTCACATCCAACCCAAAATTCAAGTTTTAATTAGTCTTCTGGATAAAACCAAATGTGGATCTGGAATATAACCTGTSTTTTTTAATACTAAAAAGCCACTCATCAATTATGTAGCTTTTTTCATAAATGTTTTGATTTTTAATAGGTCGATTTATTTAGCTTAATCAACCTCTAATTTCCCAAATAAGACTATTTTTCATATTAAATTGTCAAGCATTTATCTTTGTGTAGATAAACTTTTGCCACAGAGTTGCCTATGGTATCATCCTCATTTTCGTAGTTTCCTTTTCCAAACAAACAAAAATCATGTAAGAAGACCTACGTTTCAGATAAGTTGTTTACCATTTTTCAATGTTTATATCATTTGACTTAGAAACTCATTTCTCCTGGTCCATATTCAAATAATTTTTGGTAAAGTTCTTAGTGAAAAACATGTAATTGCTGTGATTAATCTCAACTGATAACAACACACTGAACAACTAAATTGTCACTCCAGAAGAAAAAAAAACAGCAACTCTATTTAACAGGGTTTCTTGGGTCATGATGCTTGTTCAAGTATTATGAAGTTCATAATAAATTATCTCCATATGGTATTAACTATGTTCATGTCAAAGACATTGGTCTCAAGTGTGATGATTTTAAATTTCTACAAACAAATCTTTAGTAGAATCAGTCACTTGAGAACACAGTAGCAATATAATTCCAGCACTAATTTGCTATCAGCAAGACTGTCTAAACATATGCACTGAGCTGCTACTTTCTTTAAACAGTGGTTCTGGGTTGTGTCTCTCCACAAAGAAAGTATTTAAAGATACAGTTCACTCTTTGTTAAAGATCTCTCTCAATCAACCAGCGTGCTACTTGGAAATATAGAAATAAAAATTGAGTAAGACTCTTTCCTCATTCCAAACTGTTAACTCTTTGTTCTCCCTGCAGTTCTTCAAAAAGGTAATGTCTGCACAAATTAGGCTCGACTACAGTGGAACGTAAAGAGAAAAGAAAGAAAAGTGTGGTTTTATAGTACTGAAAATTCATATCTGTGGGATACCCTTGTCTGACTCCTATGATTCCATGCTATTTAGGTCCCAATTAATTACTGAAATAATTCTGTGGCTCCTTTTACTCAAAACTATGATTCTAAGTCACAGCCTGGTACTTGTATTTTATCCAGGACAGTTTTATGATGTCTATTACTGTTTATTAAGTAGAGAAATCTCCTTTTATATTTATTTCTGAATGTTTTATAAGAGTTGAGTTGGAATTCCAAACTTTCAGAAATTGGTATGTGTGTTTGGAGCTGAACTAGCCTTAGCTTGAGAGTTCGTTTTGTTTTTGAAAAATTAACTATATTCTGAGGTTTATATGAGAATATTATAACATTATTTCTGTTTAAAGTCAGCTGAAACCAATTCTCTTTGTTGAGGAGCCAAATAAATTATTTGCTTTAGCTTAACACATTACAGTGATTGTAGCCCAAAACTATGTTCTCTGGATACGCTTCATGTGAGGTTGTTCGCTCGTTAAGTACATCCTTAAAAAAAGATGCAAAAAAAAATCTTAGCCCTCTTTCATAAAACAGCTAATAACTCACAGTTTCACTGGAATCTAAAAAATATTTACTACAATTTTAAAAGACTATATCAGGAAAAAAATTCAAATGTATGAGTGTGTTTCTGGACAGCTTGATGGTTATGCCCTGCAGCTGTGTCACTTACATTTTTGTGTACAGATTTATGTTGTAGATTTTCAAAATAAGCAAGTTTCCAGACCAAATGGATACAATATGATGATGCATTCTGAGAGGGGTACAGTTCCTTTAATTCTTGTTTAAAATGGCTTCTCAGTCTCCTGAGTACCACCAGGAGACCTTGCCTATTGCTGAAGTGGCAGATTGCTTAGTATGTGTACCTCATGGTGCCATTAGGATGACACTTYATGGATGTACCACTTGCTATGCCCACAAGCTCTTTAAAGTAGGAATTATTTGTTTATTTAAATAGTAGCCTGTTTTTCTGTGAAAAATGCTTAGTAATGGCTGTTCACTAGGAAAAAAGAAAAGCCCTGAACCCTTAGAGCTACTTCGACTGGCAGCTGCTTTAGTCAAATAACTTACAGCATCGTTTTCTACTGTGGCAGTGTTCTTATGGGACTTGAGTCTCTTTTATGCCTGATTCTGGACAGCAAAATGGTAATGTTTATTTTATTAATTTGTTATGACACAGAATTCCCATGAAAATTCTCATGAGCAATTCTTTGTTAATGAAAATACATTCTTCTTGGGTCTTTCTTAATATATCTCAGTATATCGATTTATCAGCTGAAAAGGGCATGAAAAGCCAGCAAAAGGAAAAGCAAGATCTAGGAAGGAAATAAATATATATTAAGCACAAATATTATTCCTAACTGAACACATATGTCATATTTTCTATGTTGTTTGGTGTTTGCTTTATAACACTCTAGCATTGTTCTGTCATTAATTCAAAGAAAGCCAATGCAAATAGCTTCAAGGCAAATAGCAGTATCATTGCATAAGAYCAAATTCATATTACTAAATTTTACCTGCCTTAGAGTTAAATATCTCATCTAAACTTCTCAATGCTTCACTCCACTCTGTGCTCTTTTAGAGAGCAGTTCAGCTAGAATTTGATTGAATTGACATCTGGAAGTAACTGTCTGTCCCTCTATTTGTGTTTGCCTCCCTCAGTTATGGTTAGGTGAGATGGGGTGCCTTTCCCTCACCTTCCCCCCAGTCACCTCAAGCTTATTTGAATGAAGTGAGTATGGGAGAACTTCATGTGTCCTCTTCCTTTTTAATCGCACATTTTATGGAAAAACAGTTCACATTTCTATCTTATTCTGATATTAGTTGTTATTTCCATCTTGTCATATATATGTCAGAAATACATTACTGTCCTTAGAGCCACTGATTTTTTTAATATTCTCCATCGAAGCAAAACTTCTAATATAGTCAGGATTGTAAATGAGAGCCTTATTCCATTGTAAAGGTGACAGAAAGACACACAAGTGCTACATATTCACATTTTTTATTGATTAATTGACAATAGCAAAATCTTTTTTTTTTTTTGCATGGAATTATAACAAAAAGATAAAATCCTATTTATTGTTCTTTTTTAATTGGCAATTCAATCCCTTGTTAACTAATTCCTCTACCTAAATAGATCCATAATAACATATCTGGGAATCAGACTTTTATACAGGAGCCAGYGATGGAGCTGTCACTCCTGATGATTAGTGAAGTACAGCTTGACTCTTTTCAAATTTTGCATTGTCTTGTAAAATAAAGGAAGATGTGTTTTATATTTGCACATATGCTTCCTAATTGTTTAATCAACCAAGTCAAAATTTTACAAATAAAAAATATTTGTCATTTCATTACTGCATTGTTTGGGGTTGAAAAGGCATTTGATTATCATAATTGAGTAATGGATATTAGCTACAGTGATAATCAAAATAAACATGGAACATTTATACAGCATCTTTCACCACAGGGTCCTTTTCCAAATTATATAATCCATGTACAAACTAAGCATGAATAAAGTGTTAAGGTTAAAGGTTAAACAACCAAGCCTTCAGCAATCAGTCATGGTGAAGTCAAGCGTTTTCTTCCAGGCATATGTCTTCAAAAAATGTGGTACCTCTTTAACATTAAAAGGCTGAATATTAGGTTATGTGAACACTAAATATTTCTTGCCTCAGTTCTATACAGTGACTAAAATTTTATTGTTTGAAAAGATTTAAAAGCATAACTTCTTCACTCGGACTCCACAGGATGCTTTAAAGAATGTCTTCATGTATTTATGATTTGCTTTCTAGTGGTAAGTGTGTGATTAACATTAAACTGTGCTTGGCCTTGTACACAAGCGTGAAAGACACAGTTATATCAGTCTGTAAAAATACAGCTTTCCATTGGAAAAAGCTGTTTTACTTAAGATGACATTTTTGACACTAGAAGTTTATTGTTTGGTTTTTTCTCTTTTTATTTCTGATTAAATTACAGTATCAAAAAGTCCCATTTATGAATTACATTGAAATGAAGAAATATAAATTTTATATTCCCAAAACTTTTGTACAACAAGGTTGCTTCATTTCATGCATTTTAAATAAGAAATAAAAGGGTTGCAATAAAATGATTCATTTTTATTACCCAGAAACACATTTTCTGATGTTCTGTAAATGCTCTGAAAGAGTGCCTTCCAGTACTGTTTGAAACAGATAAAATGCTTGTTCCCTTATAGATGAGATCATGAATCCACTGCAGGCAGTGGTAATGTTGTCATGAGCTTCACTTGGGCCAGGCATTTCAAAACAGGTCGTTGGATTTTTCTCTCAAATGTAAAGGTCAGGTACTAAGTAACTATGTTATGGAAGAAAAATCTTATGCAGGCTAAATTTTAATTGAGGGAGCTGAGTGAGGTTTAAATTCCAGAAATCTGGAGAATGCATAGGGAATAGTTTTGAATACTCAGATTTCCAAGTACCGAGGATTTGAATATTTGTAATATTGTAAGGAGACCATGAAGCCTTACCTCTATTGTTTGTTCTGCAACACACAGTTATGACCATGGAGAAATATTTTTCATGTAATCTTGTTTTCGAGTTAGCAGTATCTCTTATATTATTAAGATTAGTGAAGATGTATAACATGTATAACCATTTTTTGTATTTAAATGTGGAACACTCATTTCTATGAGAGACACTGTACTATATAGCCTGTAGTATATATAAGCCTCTCTATAGTAGTCTAGGTAATAGTAGTCTTTTGCTATAAGTTTATGCAAATACAAGACAATTTGCCACAAGAATTCAAAGCTGAGAGTTTACTTGCACAATGCAGATATAAAAGGAATTCTAAATGGGAATGAACCAACATTCTCAAGCCCCACAACAGGGTTGAAGGGCCTCCTAGCCTTGGGATAGCCTGTCTGCAGTAATGAAAAAGTATCTTTAAGTGACTTTTAAAAAGACCTACACTGAGGTACTACAGTTCTGGAGAGCTATCTTTTAGTCTCGACTTTGCTTCCTAGTCCAAATGGAGAAAATATTATTACAATTTGAATGGAGAATCTCTTTGTAAAAGAAAAACAGTCAATGGCATAGCCATTTTCAAAACAAAACAAAACAAAACAAAACAAAACAACCCAAAAAAACCCACAAACCCTGTTTATGTAAAAGGGAGCTTGCAAGTGCCATCCAAAAGAAAAAAATAATTTTTTTAATGCTATATGTATGAAGGGTTGGGATAGGTGAAAGACTGGTGGGAAATACGATCCCCTGACTTTTTGTCCATTTCTGTAATGGTGCTTAGTGCTTAGAGTTTTTGAAGAGTACTGGCAAGAACTAGCTTCTCCCACCCTACATAGCATGAGATGAGAAACTTTTCAGGAAACTAATGATTGTCTCCAATCTTTCTTTTGACCCTCTTCCATTTCAGAAGTGGCATAATCTTGCACTAAATCTCACTGACCCAKCTCTTTAAATCCAGTGGACTTTAGGATTGACAAAATTTCTAGGGAGAGGCAGGATATTCTATGTATTAATGGAAAAGAAAGGACAACATTTCAGGCTTAAATGTACTTTTTCAGTCTGAAACAAAATCAGCCATTAAACAAAAAGAATGGTTCTACATCTTCTGAGATGGGTACATTAAAATATTGCTGTGGGCACAAGTCTAGTATTTGGCGACTAAGTAAAATCATAAATTTCAATTTATTTCCCCAAATGATTTAAGAAACACAGTCTACTTGTTTGCCTGTATTCAAACATCTCCAGAGAATAGGTAGTCAAATATTATTGATACTTGGTAAATTCCAGAACACTTTAGAATGCATCATCCATTGCATTCAGTAAATACATTTTCTGCCTATTTGGCCATATCTATGTGAACTAGTTAGTAAAAACCAAGCATTCGTAACAGGGGCTGCTGTTACTATTTATTTTCACTATAATCCCAGAAAGGCATCAAAATAGAGTGATTTGGGTTTTTTGAAGAACTTAGAACAGTGGCAGATAATCTGTAAATAGACTGAAAGAAGAAGAGATGGCAAAATGTTGTAGGAAAGAGTAGTGAAATATTGCCTATACTTATCTAATTCTAGGGTTTTTTTTCTTTTGTGACATTCAAAATGAAAATGTGTAGCTTCTTGCAGTAGGGGGTATGCTATGCTGGACTCCTTGTTTTAGTAATAGTGTAATTAAGGAGGCATTTGAAGAAAAAGAAAAGCTGGGTCTCAAGGCTAGTAATTGAGGGAAATAATTGAAAGATTTTCAAGACTGTAGCCCTAGCTTTGTGTTCTTTGTAATTGAAGGTGTACGTGGTCCTGCTGGCAACATAGCTTTTGAGGAAATATTTGTAAGGACTCTCTTACACTATGGTAGGCTTAACATCAGGATGTTTTGCAGTTACGTGGTTGAGTCTTCCTGACAAGTTTAAAAAATACAAAAGAAAGGTTGGTTTGTGTTGTATCTTACCTAAAGATTGCACTACTGTTGCATACACATTAAAGAAAGTAGCTTCATAATTGACAAAAAAGATCTTTCCATCATTTTGACTGCCTAATGAAATATTTTTTCTCAAATCCCCACAAGTAAATAATGATCCTTGTGATGCACATGTACACATGTGTTTTTGTTGTGAATCTTAGATCAGCTGAGAAACTTGGAATAGGGAAGCTCATGGTTTATCTGTCACAGTCCTTGCAGTATAGCACTTCTTCCAGGAAGGATCTATTAATCAAATAATTCAACTCTCTGCCCATGCCTGCTGTCCAAAACATTATAACTCAGTCCTCCTGATAGTGGTGTCTGTTCTACTGCCAAACCTTTTTCACCCTCTTTTCTGTTCAGTAGTTGAAACCTGCCACCCTTTAATTCTGGATAATGATTGTGTCATTCAAGAGAGATCTTTTTACAAGACTGATTATTTTAAAATTTTTCCTTATAGTATATAGTATCTTTCCAAAGAGCTTGAGATTAACGAAGGGTCTTAATAGCCTACGTGACATTTTTAGTTATTTGAATCTCATGGTCAAACACCATTTTAATGTCAGGGCCCTGGGTGTACCAATATACCTGAAGTACCCTGGCAAGTCTCATCTGAGGCCTCCACCCATGCACTTTCAGCTCATTAGGTGAGGAGCTGCATTAACCTCAGGTTCTTGCTCTTCTTGGTCCTTCCCTGAGCCATGCAGTAGGTAGGCTGCACTCAGCCCTGACATTCAGGCAGAGGTTTGCAAATGGGTCTCTGCTCTACTGCATGGTAGCTCTAACATCTGAGCTACTGGAATGAAGTCTCTCACCTTTATCTGAAGAGAGATGGACCTACCTCCTGAAGAGGGCTCACGGTTCAGAGCCCTGCATGGAGGATCCAAGTCTGAGGGGTAGTTATTATGACTCAAGTCTCTTCTGAAGTGGTTCCTTTTCAGCCTAGTAAATTTTGTGACTGCTTAGAAACTAATTTTTTACCTTGCGCTATTTTCCTGGGAGTCTCTTTCTGAACCACTCAGTACTCAGTGTACTCTTCCAATGAGTGGGAGATGGAAATTTATTTCCCTCCTGCCTAAGAGTATTTCATCTCCCAACCACTAAGTGCCCTAAAAAGCTGCCAGCAGAAGTAGTGGGTGGAGAGGTGTATATAGAACAATTCAAGTATCTTTTTCTTGTGCAGCATTAAGCAAAATGGGAAAAATAGAATGTGTTGGATATAAATTACTAAACTCATTTGATGTGGTAAATTAGCCTGAATATTAAATACTGCACTACCCAGTTTTCAATTGAGAAAGAAAGGTGGTGAAACAGATGTATAATTTTCAAGCTTAAGCTCTTCTCATTATTCTGCAGACACTTTTTTCTTTGCAATATTATCTCACAGTAAGCCATAAAAATGTTAAGTATTGTGCATTGTTCTTAGTGAAATTTTTCCCAAAGCCTCACAGTAGTAGGGGGAAATGAGAACTCTACATACCTATTTCTTGCCTATAAAGATTAAATAATCGGGGCCATTATTCAGGGTTATCTTCTCTGCATTCTGAACACTGGTCATTTGGCAGTATTTACACACCTACAGGACTGATCGTGACTTGTGTGCCAAGTAAGGATCTGTAACTGTCACTGAATCCAGCTGTTTTCACTGTGCTTCTATTCATAATGGATCACTTTCAGAAAAGCGCAGGCAATGACTTATGTCTGCTTATAGGGGAATTCAAATACAAATAGATTTGGCTACTTGCTGACCCAAATCAAAAATCTCCTAAAGGACACTGTAATGGTGAAGAAGAATTAAGAGACAGGACTGAAAATCCCTCAGGGAAGTGAAAGGTAGAAATGAATACTTTTCTATCACCAAAACCCATGTTATTGTCCATGCCAGAAGGTTAGCTTATAAAATGGTTCCTTGAAGAAAATAAGTACTTTCATCACCGATAATGCCTATAGAATTTTCCTTACTGTTTTTACTAGCAAGGGAAAATCCACATAAGAATTTGCTACCCAAATTTGTCCTAGTGTGAAATAACTTCATGCTGCAGGACTTGCAGATATAGTAGCAGCCCCCACAGAAAACTTGTTCTCAAAATGCTGCATAAACTTTCAAAGATTTCTTTGCTCTTATGGCCACAAAGATGGCAGTTAACCATTTCCCTTGACCAGACTGCAAAATATTTAAGAACTAACAGTCCTGGAAGTGAAGGTCAGGAGAACATTATGAGGTGAAATACTGATACCATGAAAATAATTTCTATAACGCTGATTTCTTTAGCCTTCAAAAGTGGTATTGGTTAATCTAGTAACAACTGCTTGCATATTTGCAGTATTTTGATCCTGAATTACCATAGGAAAAAAAAATAGTTGTTCTTCAATATAAGAATATCAGAAAGTGATAAGCTCTAGTTCTGAGTGCTCTGGAATAGGCATCACTGTCTTCTGCAAAATTAGCATTAGTCCTGAAGTTCATTTTTTAAATTTGCCGACAAAATCAGCTAGAGATTTGACAACTGTGTGTATACAAAATTAAGTGAAGCTAGATTATATATGGGAGTTGCTTCAAGCAAGTCTTGACACAATTTTTGTTCCATGCCTAGCAGCGTTTCTTCAGAATTATCTGTTGTAATATAATTGTGTCTATTCACTTTACGTACCTATGAAATATTCCCATTATCAAAGGTTTCTTCAGTGCGTCCAGACAAACCAAGCCTGGAAATAGTGCTTTCCCAAGCAAYGGAAGAGGGGTCCTGGGGCTCCAGAACCGTCTGGATTTTGGGAAGTTATTATTAATATAGCCTTTTCTTCAAAGTGGAACACCATTCACACAAATAACTTAGGTATGTTCAGCTGAATGTGTCTTACTAAGAAAGAATAATGGTCTATCATCCTGTCTTCCAGTCTTGAGCAACATTTGAGATTATACAACCAGTAGAAAGGATCACACAAGTTTCTAAATTTTATTCCTTCTCTTAAATGACATAGAATAACACAAGGTCACTATGTGAGGTGGAATGAATTTACAGTTGTATGGATTACATTGTATGGATTACACTGTACAGATGACTGTAAAGTACACCCACATATGAATGGACCGGGATTCATTAACAAAGTGCTCTGACAAAATGCTTACTTAGGAGCAATATAGCCCTTTACCACATAGGAAGCTGTATTGGGTTTATGTCACCCATTGGGGGTGGCATATTGCTTTACTGCAAGAGATAGGCAAGAACTAGATTGTTCCTTGGTGCCACACATTTGGGCAGGACCCTGCCAATCTTCTTCTGTCCTCTTCTGTTCCCAAGGAGGATTATATGTGGCTGTGTTGCTAGAGCCTCAGTTTGAACATGGCTGGAACGTTTCCCAGACGAGGGGGAGGGGGAGAGAATGTCGTAACCAGAATTACGAGCTGCCTAGCAGACACAAAAATAATTGTGCACAAGTGTATACATGTGGGGTCTTTGCTAGGTCCGGATTTTGTCTCGCTTATTTATATAAATGCCAGGTCTATGGCCAGGCAGTGTTGGTATCTGCTGGGTATTCCCGCATCCCATTTAAAGTGCCATCTGCTATTTCATATATCTGCCAAGTATATGGATTAAGTCTGCTGTTTTGCATTTTATGTCATGTTATTAATAATGGTAATGAATGTTTGCTGAATGATAGTTGCACGGGCAGTAGTTGTAAAATTCATGGTCACACATTCCTGTCCTTTCCTTATTTATCTTACAAGTGCCAGAACTCTGGACATACTTTTCACTTCTCAAATATTTATTTTGCCTAAGGATTACTTCTAAAGTCCCAACGTATTATAGTGTTTTACAAAATATTACCCCCTGATTCATGTAACTACATGAGGCTGAGTGTGCATATATCCATGCATTTTCAACCTATGCAGGCAGCAAGTATAAAGTATAACAAGCTTTAAATACAGAAAGGAATAATCTGGCAGGGCTCTCCTGTCTCACATATCATTTGAAGAAACCCATCCTTTCACAGTCACAACAGTACAGATAGCAAACAAATAGCCCTTCCCCACACCTCTCCTGACACCAAGTTTAGTAACCCATTATGATAAACAGTGTGCAGCATGTTTTGGTATTTTAAAACATGATAAAATAGAATTAATTTCATTTTAAAAAGCCTCAGACAAGGACACTTTTTTTTTCTTTCAATATATCTTCTTTTTAAATGCCTGAGCGCTGAAGACCCTTATATCTATGGCTTAAATGAAGGAAGTATAAAAATAACCTTTCAAAGGGACATTCCATGTGTAATTTGTCATGATATGTAACTCAATTTCATTGTAGCTATGGATACTTATGACGGTTGCATGATATATACTTCACATCTTTATTGTAGCTATTTTTCCACTGAAATCTGGTATCAGACCTCTGCAGTGGGATAGTACAGTGTAATCGGAAGTAATCATGTCTTTCCCATCAGAACTGTCTGTCCCAATGTTCCCAAGAGTGTATAAAAAGCCACTTAATCACTAGCTGTAATATGTTTGTTGGCAATTTCATTTTTTGTTTCACCTTGAGAGATACAGTGAGGTCAACCCTCGTGAGTACAATTTTATACTCTGCTATAATAACTTGAATCCTACCTTGAATATTTTTTACTTACATACATATAAGGTCAGTGTGAACTGTAAATATGTCTGTCGTTGAACCAATATTCTTGATTTTGGCCTTGTTTTCTGACAGTTCTAGTAACTTGAAATAAACTTTCAACTAGGTCCAAAAGAGGATTTAGTAGCTAAAACAGACTTAGGTAAGACTAAGTCCCTAAATTCAAAACTGTAGGAATGAAAAATGGTGGTCACCTTCTGCTTAGCCTTGGAGGTGTCATAGGTCCATGAAAGATCCTCTTTTCACGTGCAGGACTTTGAAGGGTTCAGGAAATGATCTACAAGTTGTTTAAGTGTGGCTTTTATCTAGCCATTAAGGGTTCTCCACAGTTTTCCCTAGTAAGSTTTAATCTAGCGGCTGTTCCCAGAGCATTCCTTATGCACTTCAACATAAGAGGACACTGCTTTGTGTTGGAGTCAAAAGAGGAACATGGATTCAGGTAGTTTGGCCAAATGCATCTCCCTCCATCTGTGCTCCAGCCTAATAGGGCAATTCACAAAGAGAAGCTCATGTTGAAAGCAAAGAGAAGATGCTGTATTTCACTGGTCGGGCTGGTTTCAGTACTACATGTATCAAACAAATGCTGAAAAATACCACAACAGTCCTAGGAGTAGGCACACTTTCCCCAAAAGAGCAAAAGCATGGGGCTACAAATCATAATCCTCCTCCTCCAACCCCTTTCCCTATGTGCCTGTCTTTCCAAGGTGGCATATGGTGGCAGCAGGTGAGAAGGGAATGAACCCCACCACAAAGCAACCATGAGACATCAAGCATTGGTGTAAAAGCTGCAGAGGACACTAACTCTACATCTCACCTGCGGGCAGGCCGACTAAAAACTGGGCTGTAAATGTGAGACCCTTAGTCTGCCCTTGACAAAAAGGCTACACTTTTACCTCCAGGGGTGTATTGCAAAATAACGAGAATTTTTTCCSTGTAGTTCAGTGAGAGAATAAAGTTCAATGACTTGTCTTTGGTTTTTCTTGTTGAGTGGCACTCAGTGATAGCTACCAATGATTGCACGCTGCTAGGTCCCCTCTCACTGTGTGGCTGTTTTCAGCTTTTTTCTAAGGCACTTGGCTCCCCGTTGAGATCTATCAGGGGATCTACCAGGGGACTAAATGCCTAATTTTGAACTCTACATCATATTTGAATCTGGCATTTTTCTTTTGAGTGTTCTTCTCATAAGGGGTGCTCACAAACTGACACAATGCCCTGACTTTTCTTTTCTTTTTTTTTTTTNTTTTTTTTTTTTTAATAATGGAAACAATGTATAATGTCTTGTTAAAGTTACAAGAAAGCAAAATAATAAAGGCAGTCCAGCTTTGAGCTCTCTGTATCTTTATACACCAAGCATGCAAAAATATTTTTAGATGTCATTTTTCAGTGTAAAACTGCTTTTAGACAACTAAAGAATAATATAAGGTCAGAATTGTTTAATTCTAAACAAAAAAAATGTATATAGATATATAATACTTAATTCTGAACCTTTAAAAAGAACTAAAAATTCAGAGTTGGAGCCTGAGTCTTTTATCCTATTTTGGATAAAGACACCTTCAGCCTTCCAGATATGAGTCTCTATGTGTAATATATATGTATACATCAAGTCACAGAATGGAGACTTCTGAAGTAAACAGTGGCACATTCTACTTTTCACTTGCTCTCCACTTGATAATTATATTGATTTGCTAGCTGAGTTTCTGTTCTGCATAAGAGTTTRTAATTGGAAATGAGCTCAAACTGAAGGGGAAGATTCATATTTCTCAAACATTTGAAACTGCTCAGACTTGGATCTTAATCCAGGTCTATTTTAAATAGTTTATCTCATTAGAGGAATAAATACTTGTTYGTCAGAAGTATGTTCTTCACATCTCAGTGTTCATATTCTCAATTATTGCAATTGTTCAAATTCAGTTACTTTTTTATTATTAGAATTTCTACACTGAGTACACTGAGTGCATAATGCCATTTCCACTTTTGCATGTGAACATAGGTATTGTTTCTACAGCTATTCTACATATAATACTTAATTTGCAAGGTATATTAGGAAAGATAATTTGGTTGGCTCATTTGTCACCATTACAGAGATTCTAAACACTAGCTGATGCATTTTAAGAATTCCTCGTGTAAAAAAAGATAAACTAAGCAAGGTGGCTACATAATCATATTCACAGATACTGATAATATTGTGAATACTTCAGCATGAAAGTCTTAATTAGCTGTCAAACAGGCACACAAGGAGAGGACGATGGTGAAGACAGCTGTAGTCAATTCTCAAAAAAAAGAGAAAAAGAAATAAAAAAGAGAAAACAAACCTTTAGTGTACTCTATAAAGGGAACAGGATTTTCCGGTTGTACCATTGTGTCTATAGAGAGCTATTCCAGAGCGTAATTACAGAATTATATCCACTCAAACTTATTAGATCTATCATTGCCTGTGTTCCTTTACTAATTTTTGACAGCTAGGGTCTGACATCAATATTCTGCATACTGAGACTCTGCTTTTGATTTCAGGTTTTCTTAATTTCCTTGTATGATCCTTGAAGTAGTCCCAATGCATGTAAAAATAATTTTCATCCATATATATTTAAATTTAAGTTGTCTTTACAAAATTATTTCTACAAAACCAACTAACTTTGATTAAGTACATTCTGAGAAATATATATACCCCCCATGCCATCTTACAGCTTCATTTTTACAAAGGCATCATCATCCTTCAAATAAGTTTAGAAGATCATTTCTCACAGAGAAAGAAAATGGTAGATGTGGCATGTACCGCATGGGTGGTGAAACTAAAGTTATAGGCTTTCATGCTGTCTTTCATCTGGTCAATTTTAAACTGGCAAATACTATCTAATATGTAGATAGTAACAATGAGAACAGGAAGGCACAACTTGGAAATTATCCTTTTATATTATTTCACAAGCTTAAATTGCATAAATAACACTGCAGTGTCAGTCACCTTGAACCAAACAGTATTTTTTTTCCATTTCCTTCAGTGAAGTCAGGATTTCTCAGCAAGTGTAGTACTCAGAGTAGCATCCGAGTTGAAATCAAAATGCCATCTTTCACCTTTGTTTGTCTCCTGCACAGAAGAGGATGAATTTGGTGTTTTTCCTGGGGCTGAGGATAAGTGYAAGCATTGGTTATATACATGGGGAAAGAGGAAGGGATAAAACTGAGGTGTGACACATAATCACTTATTTTATTTAGCTACAGAACTGGAAAGAGAAATAAAAAGCAATTTTTTTTTTTTTTTTTTTTAAATGTTACAGGGGAAGCAGAAACAGCTGATTAACAAAGTTAGCAAAAAAGGAGATACTTCTTGTCCACAGTTTGGGTGGGATCGGGATTTGACCGTACAGTTCCCTAACTTCCAGTAGTGTGCACTGGTCTCTGTGCCATGGAGAGAGGAAAGGGAGAAAGCCTCTTGTGCTTTCATGATGAAACAGATTCATTCTACAGAAAATGATCCTTGAGAGCAGGGGCTGGTCTCTGCAAGTCCCACTTCCAGAATGTGTACTCTGACTACCAGGCTCATTCATGCTTCACCCCAGGCTAACTACTCACATTTACTGTAAAGTAACTTTAGAAACTGAGAACTACCATATATTTTCCCACTTGTCCACTGGACTTGATACTGTCCTGAAAGGTGACTTTCTGGATCTGTCCTTAGAATAAAGAAATTATCTTCCAGGTGGCATGGAAGCAGGGCTCATGCTCAGAGGAAGCTTTTCGAAAAGGGACACGATCCTCTGAGGCACTTGGCATTGGCTGCCATCAGTAATAAGTCAGTGAGTAACACTGAGGTCCTAGTTCAGTGGGCTGACTCTTGTCTTCCTGTGATCTGAGAGAGGTAGAGAGAGCAGTGACCATGGGGCAAGCTGTGGTCATTTTGTACTTCACCAGTTTTCGGTTGTTTGTATGTTCTACTGCTCCCTTATACTTATGGCTTGCAGCTGTGAACACCAGGAGTCAGCTCATCTAGTTTTAGTCATCTTAAAATTAGTGATCTAGTCTGAGGTAGTTTTGTCAACTACTCCTACACACAAAGGAGAGAGAGGCGCTCAATAAGCAAATCATCTCATCTTAAAATAATCTTACCAGATGGATAGGATGACCTTCCTGGATGGAGGCATTTCCTTCTCTTTCTTTCTCTTGACTACAGAGGAAGCAAAGACAGAAAGATTCTAATCTTTCAAACAGCTAAAGCTAGATGAGTTGATTTCTCCCACCATTGATAAGTGAAGACAATTTCCCTGGCCCAGATCCTTCTGACAGAATATTAAGCGTACCTGTAGCTCTGTGCTTTCCTTGACATTATTTCCACCTTATTGGCTGAGTGAGTTACTGTCTCCATTTGGCTGATGTTTTATTTGGAGGAAGAATGCTTCTCGGCTCACATCCTGGGTACCCGGCTCCGTTACTGCTGATCAACGGCCTGACATCACAGAACACTCGAGCAGCAGAAATACATTTTTTTCTTCTCTGTTTTCTCTTCTTCTTTTATGTTTTTTATAATTTTAAAAAATGTATTTGTTTATCTCTACTGAGTTTCCATCAGGGGAGATGGTTGCTTACAATTATATTTACACTGTCCTTGCAGCAGCTATAATCCCTGCAACAGAAAAGCTCTGCCATAAAACGAATGAAGCTAATTTATTAGCCAGGGATTGGATTGGCAGCTGGTAAACTAACAATTCTTTTACTCTTTTAACAGAGTTTCAATATTCACAAAGTGAAAGATGTATATTTTATTGGATCCTGATAAAATATTGTTTTAATACTTCRTAATAAAATAAAGAGCAATAAGAGCAATATGCCTGTTGTAGCTTGAATAACCTTAAGGGTTGCTTTGCAGGGACTCATAAAAGGCAAAAAGCATTTAACAGAGTGTATCTGGTTCACTGCAGATTCTGTTACCACTGCTGACCAGCTAAGCTCAGTATACAAAGATTCATGTGGCTGGTCCTTTCTTTAGGGAGTTGGGATTAGATCAAGGAAGTGAAGTCATGAGATAATGCAAACTAAAAACCAAACTGAAACAAAACAGAACAAAACAAAACCACCACCACCACCAAAACCAACAAAAAACCCGGAAAAAAAACCAGAATCCTGTAACACCTGTTTGTTACTCTTTTCTGTAGAATAATTTACTACAGACAAAATAATCTATTTTATTTTATTTTCCCTAGTTGTGTCTGTGCTTTTCAATTTTCCCTTCCAAAATTGAACAGAGGATTTTAATTAGTAAGATCTCCTAGCTAATATGGTGTACCCATAAAATTGCAATTGTTTCTTGCTCCTCCTCATTCCACCTTTCAGGGGTCTGGTAAACAAATCAGAGGATCACAAGAACTTCTCTGCATTGTTGTCCATCTCAGGGTGAGAAAAGGGAGATTGACTTCAGCATGCTTAGCATATTCCCCACATCATCCCAAGAAGAGATATCTTCTGCATCACTGCCTTCTTTTATCAACAGCAACATAAATATTCCAATGACTGGAAAATAACAGTCTCAAAAAGAGACAATTTGACAGTAGTATTAACACCTGCTTCCTCACATACAGGAGGTCTCACCTTCATTCTAGCTCTGCCACAGATATCCTCTGTGACTGTGGAAATTCACGTGTGCTTCAGTGCCATGTCTGTAAAATGGGATTAGTGACTTTCTCCCCCTTTTTTTTTTTTTTTCTTTTTTTCTGATTTCTCCTGTATCTATTGTTTGGGACAGTGTTGATTTTACTTCATTTTTCACAGTGAGGCATCAGCTTAATGTCATGCCCAATAACGTTATTGTAATTCAAGTCATAGGTAAGACAGATACAAACTTCAAGACAGGAAGGCATGGTGACTACTTTTTTTCCAGTGGACACAAAATGCAGAAGGTGTTTTGTTGTGCTGCTCTTCATTACCACAGATGGGCAAAGATTTCTCTTTTGACTGTTAACCAGTCTGATTAAATAACTCTTTTCTTGACCACCGACTGTGGATTAGGGGCAAGCTTCCTTCCCTGATTGATTCTGCTCAGTCATGGTCCCATCTGGAAGGTCTGAGCTTTCAAAATTTTATTAGGCTTCTGAAGCTTTCTTCTTTTTTCTTTTTTCTTTTAATTTTTCTTTCTTTTTTTTTTCTCTTTTTTCTTTTTTTTCTTTACTGAAGCTAGTCTCTTTTTCTGTACTTTTGTATATGGCTCTTTTTCATATATTTTTCATATTTTTTAACCTCAACTTCTTAAACTTGTTTTGCTCCTCTGCCCAGCTCTTGATTCCTGGCTTGTGATCCTAATAACTGCCATGTTTTACATCTCCTGACTTTGGCTCTTGGTTTCCACCTGGAAATCTGGCACAAGCTCTTGACCTGTGGCTTGCCTTCTGCTAGTGCTGGCCCTACCCACCAGATAAATCTATCCATGCCTTTGGTCCTATCAAGCAGGTGTGTAAAAGCTCCAACCCAGAAGGAGCATGGGTCATTTAACTAATCAGAAATAGCTTTCACTGTCACTCATGTTAAGGTAGAATATTCTCACAAATTATTTCAGTGTCTCTAGCAACATATCTTTCCTGCTTGCTTTTCTTTTTTAACTTCCTCTTCTCTGCATCAGTCTGACAAATGTTCGGTAGGTCCCTTCTGTGCCAGTGAGTCATTCGCTGCAGAATTACTCAGCTTCTGTTTGCTTTCAACTGGGCTCCACTCCAGATACGTGGAAATGTGTTCCTTTGATGCAATAATGATTTGTTTTTCTGGGCATCTTATTTGAACTATTGGCCGTTTGTTTTCTCCTGATTTTCAGATAAATCTACCACATAGCTAAGGTAAGCAGTTGGAATTTGTGAAGCCTAACAGTAAGATAATATGGGTCAGCATATTAAAACAGAGGCAGATGGCTCACACTTTGCTGGTACACTGGCTGATTACAATCAGGCTCTACCCTAATCCAACTGCGTGTTGCTAGTCCAGAAAGTACCAAGTGTGTTTCACCTCCCTATCAGCTGCAGAATAGATCAAATACAGTCTGTATATCTTTAGTTACGCAAATGGATCCATTCCACAGTTTCAGGGTTAAARGCTGCAGAAGACCTTCAGAAGTTTTAGGGTAAGCCATGTTTACCATTCAGTGTAAACCCCTCTTTGATGAATTCTCCTTATATATGGAAAAATTATACCAGGGTTTATAATTTATTGTGAAGGCAAAGATTAAAAAATATTATCCTATTTATCACAATACTTTCATTTGCCACAGTTTTCAAGGTGTTTCAAAGAGGTCACAAAGATCCATCTTATTTGCTAAGCACAGTCATTGGTTTAACATTCTATTTTCCTTCTTCTAGCCCACATCCAGTCTTCAGAATTTTAAAATCAAATGTTCTTAATTAGTTTAAAGCTCATCCTGTTATCTTCCCCTGAAAAATAGTGATAATTTTTCTTTGATGACTAAGAGTTTTAATTGTTAGCACAACATAGTGTATGTAGCACTTACTCTGGGAAATGGGATGGCAGGAGTCAGTGGTTGTGTCTCCATTAACATTTTGTTTCAGAATAGAAGTACATCTTTAAAATTAATCCCCAAATTCTGTATTTATCTATTTACCATGTGTTGCTTTAGTTTCCAAGGTGTTTTTAGTTAGCAAAACCTAGATTTGTTCTGGAGAAAATTAAGCTAGAATATGTTCTCAGGTTTTAATTTACTATCTTTCCTTTCTGTTTTGCATATTACAGATGAATGATATAAACAACTCAAGGAAATAAATAGGAAACCCAAGAGTGTGATTCGTGCCGACAATTTCCTTCCTGAAAAAGAAGGAAGAAAGGACTCTGCTAAGTTACCAGCTTCATTCTCCTCTTCAGTTCTTTTGGCTTTTCACCATACCATTCTTTGGCTTTCCCTCAACAACTCCAACTCCCAGGTGACTTTTGCAATTGCAGATAGCTCTGATGTTTACGTAGCTCTCTATTTATGCATAGCAGATAGAGAAACAGGTCAAATGGAGCAAGAGTCTGCCCCTTTTTCCCCTATTTCTGAATGATCTGTACATCCTATCAAAAATCATGACACTAAGCTGATTGGAACTTCAGAAATAACACTGGATTTATAAAATCAGAAGCATGTTTTCAGATGCAATACTCCATGCAAATGATTCATGACGGTGAGTGACAGGAAGCAGTCTGAGTATCCCTTCCCAGAACTTTTTTACCTATTCCATAAATTTTGATTATATCACTGCTTGGGCATCCATTACCTTAATTTTAGATCTAGCAATATTTCTACTCTGAGATACAGGAATATAACTAAGCCATGGCTTTGCTCCAGGTCTGAACATGACCTTCACAACTGCTCCCCACCCTCCCTTTTCTTCCTCACTCTGTTCATTGGTTTGTCTGGGAAGGAATTCTAGATACATGGGCTGGAAGACAGTTTCTGTGCCTGCCAAAAAGCCCCCTGATCAGAGCTATCAGAAGACGAGGATGGGGCAACATAATGTGAGGCACGGCTGACTCATGGCTTAAGTATTGCCACCATCTTTCATTGGTCAGATACATTCAACACAGCCTTTGCTTTTGCCCGTTGTCTATTTTCCATACGGTACAGGCACTGTGATTCTTTTACTGTGGAGTAGAACCCATGTGAATATAGATGTGAAAAGATGGTCATGACATCCACACCTTCATCAGTCTAATAACAATTTGGTTGATCATGTTGTTGTACCTCAGTAGACTATTCTTGAGTTTGAAGAATATGGAAATAGAAATATTCTTGAATTTGTCTCTCAAGTTAGTATTTTTTCCAGCTAGGTTTTATTCAGTCTTTTAGTACAAGATTGATAAAAACTGGAGGGATCCTCCTGTGTTATACATATGCCTGATGCATGCAACATTGAACTCACTGTTTCTGAATCCATGTAAGAAAAGTTTGTCAATTCAATGAAATAAGTGCAATAATTTTAAGTAAGATATATTCCATGTTACTTAAAAATGAAAATATTGGGCAAGTCTGCTATTGCAGCTTTTAATTTTTTAAAATTTTTTTTTAGTATGACTTCGTGTCCCACATGATTCCCTTCTATAAGAGGACAGTGATTGTGTGTTGCATCACAGTTGTTTTATATAATCTGTAACATTCATTTAAACAGCAGATAAAATGGAATCCCTAGTGGGTCCTTTACTGTGGTCTGTCATGGCTTCCCTTGGGGTTGCGACCCCTGCTTTGCCAAGCACTGGTTTAGGAATCTTTTCCTAATAAAGTGCACCCTGGTTTTTTTGCCTTAATAAGATTGTTCTTGATGCTCAGATGGTGGTTAAAATGCCATATCCGAAGAATGCATATAAGTGGCTATTCATCTTTCTGCTCTATTGCATATTGTAGTGGAATTAGATAAAAAGGGGAAAAAAACCCAACCAGTTTATTTTGTCATAAAGCTGCTGTGAAATGCTGACATCCAAAATACGTGTTTCAGGAGTTGTGCCAAGGAAGCAGCTAGCTAGTGTGAGTGATGATGCAAAGACTTGGAAGGAAGAACAGATCATGAAAAAAAGAAAAAGAATCAAGGAAAGGAATGAGATTAGAGGACTGAATGTGTCTGCTTGTGTGGCTTTGCTTCTTCATGTGAAGTTAACAAAAGGAAATAATTGGTCTAAGAAGAAACACTTAAGAGCTGAAATGAAATGTGGAACTGAAGACCAAAATGCCCAGTTTATAGGTAGTTTTACTGTTTTAAAATATCTGCAGCTGTTCTAACACAGTGGCATTTGTTGCTACAGAGCAACACTATAGTTGCTTTACAGCTTCAGGTTCCCTTCAATACAGACCATTTTCCTGTTTCTTAGCTGTGTGAATATTCATTAGCAAAACCCAATCCTCTTCATTTCCCTTCTTGCCTAAATAGCCTCAAAAGGAAACCAAAACCTATAACCACTTTAGTCCTTAGGATGAAAATTAATTTGGTTATCTTTTAATTAACCAGTTTAAATGATGTTTGCTATTAACAGCCTTCTTCTCCAGCAACAAATCACAGCACATAAACAAACAATGTACCTACTGCAGATAGATGAAAGATCAAAACACCTTTTAGCATTGACCAGCCCTTAGATTAAATACAAGTATTGGTTCCAAATTGTGATATTGACCCACCTCTGCAATCATTCAGCTGGATAAATTTCTCTTAAAATTAACAAATATTCATAGTAGTAACTGAGTTGACAGGAGTAATAATAAAAATAAAAATAAAAATAACATTGTGGCAAATGCAGCCTGTATGAAAAAAAAAAATCTATAGATTAAAGCTCATTTTCTACTTAAAATAACACTCTTGAAGTATTTAATATCTGGTTATGAACTTGAAGAAATGTGTGTCTTCCAGAATTATGATATTCCAATAAAACATTTTTCACCTGTAAAGAAATCAATGTTATCCCTCATTACCATACAGTCATATTAGCTCACAGCATCACTCTACAGTAAAAAAGTACTGTTGTCTTGTTTCACAGGGAAAGAAGTTTAAATTCTTTGTTCAAGATCACACAGTCAGTCTGTGGCAGTACCCGACTTCTTGGGTCCTGCTGTAATACTTCACTTTTTTTTAACTTCCTTTTTCCCCTGCTCTGACACTTTGAATACCCAAGGCACAAAAGAAAAAAAAAATCTACTGCCAAATAATCCTACAGCTGATGCAGCAGTGGTGGAACAACTAGTAGTTAGTTCCTGAGGATTTGCCCTCTTTCACAACAGGGGCAGATGATAAATTGATTTTTTAATTCCATTTACATCAAGATTATAAATAAATCTACCTCTAAAAATTTATAAATAATTTACAGGCTGTTTTATGTTTTCTCTTTTACCATTCTGTTGTGTAACAAGGGCTCTTACAAGTACTCATTACTTGCACATTTTAACTGTTTAGTAAGATTTTATCTGTGCACAATTTGATTCTGTATGCAATTTTAGCAGTTAGCAAGCCTAAAGACTCATAAAGTGACTGACCATATGTTCTGTTGCTCTTCAACTTTTAGTACAAAATTCAAAGTATGCATTTTAAAAATATTTTTAGACTCCTAAACAAATGTTGTTGCTATGCTATGACTAGCCTATGAAAACATTGAAACTTTTTTTTTAAACTGTCTAACATTTTCATTGCAATAGAGAAACCACAGTGAAATAGYAGAAGGGAAGAAAAAAGAAAAGAAACCTATTTTCCTTCACTTATGCACCACTTATTTTCCCAATTTTCACACCATTATGAACTATGATTATATCATATTTCATAAACTAAACAGCGTCAAACTCAATCAAGGCTTCAAAGGGAATCAGCAAATAAGATCTAAAAGCAGTAAGAAGTTTGATAATGATTCAAGATTTCTTATTCTCCTTTTGTATTGATCCATTACATGGCACTATGTTCTATGCCACTGACATGAGTATTTCATAAATCCAATGTCTAAGTCACTTAGAGCTGTTAAAGATAATGTGGTTTTTTGTAAATATCACCAAAGAATTTGTTCAGGACACATTCTAGCTTACATCATCTGTATTCTCTAGAGATTCCATTTATTTTCTACATATTTTTTCTCAAAAAAACATGTGCAATTGACCTATGTTGATGGGAAAAGCTTTCATATTAAGTTAAAAATCACAAAAATAGTACTGCTAAAACAAGTGTTCAACTATACCTCAGTTAGAAATTACCTCACCTAAACCTTAGAGGTTTTGTTCATTATCTAGACATTCTATTTTTTTTCCTTGATTTCTTTTGTTATTGTTGTTCTAGATGGAGCCAGATGCTAAAGGCAATTATGGTTTGCGGAAGGCTGATGATATAATTCCTTCATGTTTGCTGAATAAAATATATAAACCAAAAAATAAAATAAAAATTAAAAAATCTCATGGCTTACTTCAAATCAGAAGACATAAGAATAAGACATGGATAGTATAAAATCACTCTAAATTCTTAGAGAAGAAATGCAAAACCTTTCTTCAGCAGCAGAGACTCTTTTACCAGATTGCATCACTACTGCCATGAGGTTGTCCTTTTAACCTCCAATTCTGCACCCCAAGATCACATTGTGGAAAGAGCAGCAATGCGAAGAGACTTGCAGCAATGTGCAGGAATCGTGGCAGAGGACACGGCGTGCATCTACACTGTGTACTCTGGAGCACATATGTGCCCATATTCCCCTAACTATCCTCACAGTATATGCACACCTCACCTAGGAGATGCATGCACGTCTCTAGTCAAACTGTCTTGTGGGAATGGTATTGTCATAAGCAGCTGGGCTTGAATGTAGAGTCGTTCACTGCCCTTCTGCCAGTTTCCCACACTTCTGTTCTGTTTTTTACCCTACCAAAATATTCCCATCTCCCTCTTTCCTAGAAACTGTTTGACACTTTGTCTTTATTTTCAAAGCAGCTTGCTCTAACCTGTTAAAACACTACTAACAGCTCCCTGCAGCCTGAAGATGATCCCCTACCAAGAGCTAGGTGACCAGAAGAGTGACTCTTACAATGTAGAAGTGAAATATGTTCAAGAAATATGTTCAATTTTGTCTGTGCAATCAAGAACACAGTTATAAGTCTACTTCAGAGAATCTGACGCTATCAGGGATGTGCTATCACGGTGTGCAAATCCAGAACTGCCTGTCTAGAGATGGCAGTCTGAGATCCGTCTGTACACATAATCTGTGTATATTCTTTGAGCAAAGTGCTTGACACTGTTTGATTCGTGAAGAACCCTATGTCCTCAAATTCCTTTCTTCTTTGAAAAGAACTCATAACATATTAAAAAAGGAATGATTTTGAGGAGATATTATAGGATCACATCATAGTCAGTTGGACCCATTACATTGTAACCAGGAACAGTCTTTTGAAGAAATCTGGTTTTGGTGATAATACATTCTTTATTTGCACCTTTTATTCTGAAGGTTTCGCCAACAGCTTTTTGTTCTATTACCCAGGTTTATATTTATAATTACTAAAGCTGACTTAAGTAACTTCAGAGGAAGATATAGTGAACAAAGGAATGAAATATTTACCTAAACCTTCATAGGTAAAATGATAAGTAAAAAAACTGTGTCATAAGATTCCTTGCCCTCCTTGGCCATTCTCCGTAGTGGAAACTTACAGTGTTTTGGTTGGGTGACAGGAGAGGATACAAAAGCCTAAAACCATAATCTCTGATTATTTTTGTTAGTGCTGCTCTTGACGTTTATAGACACCTGAAGATAGAGGGTAACGCTGGAAAATATAATATATATATAATAAATATAATATATATATATAATAATTATAATATATAATATTTTATATTATTTGTATTTACACAAATACTTATGCTCTTGGATTTGCAGTTAGATTATTCTTGTCAGTGTGGCAGGTTGTCATGGTTTAACCCCAGCTGGCAACTAAGCACTGCACAGCCGCTCACTCACTCCCCCCGGTGGGATGGGGGAGAGAATCMGAAGTGTAAAAGTGAGAAAACTCATGGGTTGAGATAAAGACAGTTTAACAGGTAAAACAAAAGCTATGCACACAAGCAAAGCAAAACAAGGACTTCATTCACTACTTCCCATTGGTGGGCAGGTGTTCAACCATCTCCAGGAAAGCAGGGCTCCATCATGCGTAACGGTTACTTGGGAAGACAAACACCATCACTCTGAACGTTCCCCCCTTCCTTCTTCTTCCCCCAGCTTTATGTGCTGAGCATGATGTCACATGGTATGGAATATCCCTTTGGTCAGCTGGGGTCAGCTGTCCCAGCTGTGTCCCCTCCCAGCTTCTTGTGCACCCCCAGCCTACTCGCTGGTGGGGTGGGGTGAGAAGCAGAAAAGGCCTTGACTCTGTGTAAGCACTGCTCAGCAGCAATAATGGAAACATCCCTGTGTTGTTAACACTATTTTCAGCACAAATCCAAACCATAGCCCCATACTAGCTACTGTGAAGAAAATGAACTCTATCCCAGCCAAAACCAGCACACAGGTCTCCTTCTTTTGTTTCTGACCCTACTTCTCCATCCCATGGCCTAATTTTTGTTGTTGTTTTTTGTGTGGGTTTCTTTGTGGGGTTGTTTGTTGATTTTTTTTAACACGGTTCTCAGCACATATTGATGAATCCTGATTGTGGTTTGAAATATCCCAGCCTTCTCCTTGTAGAGCTTCCGCTACATGTTCTCAGTAGGTGGACAGGTTGAGACGAAGACAGAGCCAGTGGCAGGAATTCAACAGTCATAAAACTTTGTTGTACATATCTGATTCAAAAGGAAATAATACAATAACTAGCACGAGTAATTGTACCTCTGTACCAGTTCTGAGTTTAACATCTCAAAAATGAAAAACAGAGGCACAATAGAGGAAATATTGATTCAATGTTATTGACATGTTATGGAAAATTAAATAAGATTTTACATTTTTCCACCTTAATGTTTTCTTTAAAATAATTTTAAATCTCTCTCTTCTTCCTTTGCTTTGGCAAGCACTTTCAAATTCTGAAGTGATTTGAAATGCATCCAATTATGCAGCCTAAATGATCCAGCAGTAAGGGAAATTACTAAGTGTTGATGATATATGGCCAGAGTTACATGAAGATTCAGGATTATGAGATGATCCAAGAAGCCTGAGAAGCATATGACAGTGTCCCATTGGGAAAAGATCCTGAAGCCACAGATCTGTATGGTTATGCTTGATCCACTGTGTTCTGGACAAATCCTCAGCATCCTGTACAAACCTTCTCCACCAGCCTCTTTAGTTTACTGCCATCAGTGTGCCACCATATAGAACAAATGAAAGAGGAGTTACAAATCTCTGGAAATTGCTGGGGATGAGGTGCAACACCACCATAATCACTCTTTTACAGCTTGTGCTAGGCACAGTATCTAGGAGAGGAAAATAAGAGGATACCATAAGCAGCTGTTACTTCTTATTGTTCTAGAGACAGCTTGTGTCTAGGTGTTGGTCATTCTCTCTGTAATAAGTTATTAGGCTGTCACTGCATGGGTGCATACTTCAGAATTGAAAGCATGAGCATCTCCACTGTGTGAAAGAAAAGGAACACGGTTATATTCCAAATTTCACTTTTTGTCATAATGCAAAAATTTATTGTTTTAGAATTTCAGTTTGCTCTTAGATCACTTCCTCCCACCATTCTAAACATACACAACAAGCAGGAAACTCAAAAACTGAAAACTTGATATTTTCTTTGACTTAAAAATGTTTTAAGTCTAACCATAATGAAACAGCAGAAGATTTCAATTAATACAAGAATGTCTATATTGAAAAAGTGACCTTTTTTCCCAGAAAAATTGGGAAGATGGTGGAAATCCAAACGGCAGTCCTCAACTCAGACCAAACTCTTCTTCACACCTACAGAAAATCAAATATCATGAAAACCTATCAGGATAGAAAGCTGTATGCTGCCCTTTTGTACATTAGCCAGATCCAGGTCAGCTGTGTCATTCATCACTTAAAATGTGGAAATGAATTAATACAGAAAGGTATAGCACCAGAAGTACATTAAAAACTTTCAATTTCTCCATCTCCATTCCTCCAGAATAAAGAAAACTGAGTCAAGCAAGGATTTGGCCAAAAAAATGAAATAAATATAAATATTTTGTAGTGATCTGTGGGGGGAATATTTTCCATAAATCTATTATAATATAATTTCAAAACTGTTTTTGTTTCAGAATAATTATGAGAAATTGAGAAGATACACTTTTGGGGAAAGGAATGGGGGAAAGGACCTCTACAACCTTAGAAATTTTCTAAACGTCTTCAGTAGGACCTTGAGCTTCAATTCTTCCAACAAGATAAATGAGAGCAAAATAACTTTCACATTGAATGATCTCAGAGAAGTGTGTTGAGATAAACTAGAGGGAAAAAAGGAAGCATTTTGAACAAATAAGAATACCTTCTTTTCAACAATGTACAAATCTCAGGCTTACTGTGCTTGTGTCCTATTTTTTCTCAGTAATCTTAGGTTTCAGTGGTGCTTCTAAACATTTATATTTAAAGTTAATGTGTTTTTAAAAGACCCCTAATTTATGACTGTTAGCACAAAGTTTTAATATTAGATTTTTAACAGCAGGACTTTTTTTTTTTTTAAGCTACAATCTCTAATCCTCTGTTAGTTTTGACTATTTTCAGTGGCTGAGTCATTTTTAGGAATGATAAGGCTTGTAGGGATTCAAACTTGTATTTTTCTTCAAAACACAGGAAAGATGGTCTATTGAAATAAAAGGCCAACTGAGAAAATAGAGCCTACTAGCAATGAACTCTCTCCAATAAATAAAGAATTATCACTCAGATAAATTCATTAGAAACTCTTGATATTTAGATATTCACAGCATGTGTTTGAAATTAACTAAAGAATGACAACATGACCAATGATTTCCTTAAACATAAGCACAGCTAAAATGAAATCCAATATATTTTTTTATCTCAATGTGACATCCCATTAACTTTACATTTCTGAGCTTAACAGGATAAAATCTGCTCAACTCCACTGAATAATGCACATTTTACCTTCATTGAATGCATTTCAAATATGTATCCATGATCACCAAAAATCACCTAAATATCCACTGTGTTGAATCATCAGTATGAAATATAGCTGAGATTCTTGAAATCTCCTACTATATTCTCAAACCTCTTATCCTTCATACATAGCTGCTGGCTGACAGCTGCTATACCATCAATCGAAGATCTTGGAGAAATACCTACACCAAATGTAGTCCACAGGCAAAATAACGAAGATGAACTTTAAACTCCTTTTGCTTTTTTGCTGTCTCTTTCCTAATGGCTATTCTTAAGAGGGTTCATGCCAGACTAAGCTATTGGTTTCATCTGTAAGTAACCCAGCCACACAAAACACCTTGTGTCCTCTTTTTGGAGCAGAAGGCACATTTTTCTGTATTCTGTTGAAATGATAAGTAACTTGACTAAGACTACGTAATTAAGGAACCCATTTTCTGTCTTTTTTTTTGGAACAGATGATACAAAAATGTGGTTTGTTGGGCTTTTTTTTTTTTTCCTTTGCTCTTCCTTAGCTACCTATTGGGGTACTCATTACAGTTTCTCAGTTACTTTGCCAATTAATAGGAAAAACTCTTACAAGTCTATGTCAAAGACTGACCTCAGTCAAAATTGGACTGCAGTATATTCCAATCATAACAACTATAAAAGAACAAGATGCATTTTTCTTCTTAAAGAGCAGAAATCTATTTGAACATGACTTACAGAGAAAACAACATTTGACCATGGCTGTACAGAGTTTCATGAGCTTTGCTGCAATCCCAGATGGTGCTATAGAAACCAAGCCTAGTGGAAACACCTGTGAAAAATTCGTGAATCTGTTGTGAGTATACTTCTCTTATTTGGACAGAGTTAAGAAGCAAGAAGGCATGACTGCATTTGTGCCYGCCCATATAGCTGCCACAGGCTAATAAATGCATGGTGAGAAGAGCATAGTGAAATGTACCCACACTACTATTTCTTCTCACTGCATTTTTCTTTTTATACCCACATTCATTTTACTCATGTTCACTACAAACACAGTTCTGTTCCTGTTTTTATGTTATGGCTCTCTTGTGCTCTAGAAAGAAATACCTAAAGCCAAGAGGGTTAAAAATTTTAGTCTATTCTAGATTTTTTCTGCTCCTGAAAGCATAAATGTAGCTCCAAGTAGCAAGGGTGTTTATTGCATTAACTATGTCTCTGAATAACAGAGACACCAAGAATGCTTTGAGACACTGCTTTAGAATGCTTTCGAATCACATACCACTGTGTAAGGTATGAAAGCAGTCAAGGAGCAACTTCCCTTCACAGCTTCACGATTCTCTTGTTGTACTTATGCTGGGTGACAACATCAAACTAGATTACTAGAGGTTTGCAAGGAGACACAACTGAAATAAACTCAAGGTAATGGATAGGTGCAGCTTTGTGGTTATCTTTGACCCTTGGTTTTGTGCATCTGCTGTTTATTTTCTCCCTCTCCTGAGATGTGAGATTTTATGTATTGTAAAATCTAAGCTTTGGTTGTTGTTCACAGGTTACCCTCCTCTAGTTTCTCCAGACTACTTTATAGTCTGGGTCTAGCTTCCCTTACTACTGTTTCATTTTTAGTATTGTCAGCAAATTTTGATTATGGTTGAAATTCTGTCAACAAGAGAGATTTGTTCAACAGACTTCAGCTCCTGTATAGGCTATATCCAAATAGCTAAATTTATACCTTATGAATAAAAGAGAGCTCTCCTTGAAGACCGAATGTACCAATGAAAATGCCTACTGTGGTGACCACCTCCACTTCATTTGAGAATTCTCCAGTTTTGACGTACCCTGCTCCAAGGACCTCTTGGTCCACCAGCTGAATATTGAGAATCTGACCATCACTGCACAAAGAACATCAGTCTTTATATTCCCTTTATTTTGAATAATAAAACCTCTCATGAGTCAAGTTTGATGCTGGACTGTATGGTTTTCTCTCATGGAAGACACTGTAGCAAGACATTAAAAGGATGAAAATCACCCTTTATGGTGACTGCTCAGCAGTCTTCATGGGGATGATTAGTATGTTTCCTCCGGGTCTTGCCATGAGGTTCAGCAGGCCTGTACTGACCAGAAGGGGAAATGCCACAAGGATAATTCACACTGACAGACACTCATGACCACACTACACACAGCTTGTCCCCCATCTGCTCTGTGGCAGATACAGCCTGGGGAGTGCCAGTCCCAGGAGGAAGCTGGAACCCCACCAAAACAGAGCCAAGAAGCAAGCTAATAACTGTGTGACACAGGCAACCAGGTGTCTAGCTCTTTACCTGGCTCCTGACCTCTTTGTTCATCAGTGCAGACATACAATAGTGCCTGGAACAAGGTGTTCCCAGGCCATATTAAGATTTGGAAACCAGTTGGCAGCACCTCTTCAACCACAGCCGCTCACCTTGCTTTGGTTTTGCAAAATCTCTTACTTAATTCTTTCCCTGAGCCTATTCCAGCTCCTTTACTTTATAACTGGAAGTCGCTTCATTTATCTCCCTGTCCTTAGAACAAAGAGGACACCATGGAGGTAATTGTGACTCAGATAATACTGCTGGAGTGGTACAAGTGTTCATTTATATTTTTTATTCAAGATTCAGTATTACCGTTGAAGTCATAGCCTCTAAGTAAATCTGATATTTTGGTCTTCCGTAATAAATCTGTTTGCTGACTTACATGTCCCAGTATCAGTCCTGCAGAAGGACAGATTTTTTTGACTTCTCAGAATCTTTATGAACCTAAAGCTTGTGAGAGAACAAGAGGGAAAAACTTCATCACTCTTATCAGATGGTAGACTGTCCATTTGGCATTCTGCCTGGAAACTTGCAAACTCAATTAAATGCACATATGGTCCGTAGCAGGCAGAATCAGTCTTTGCCAACACACATCCCTCTTATGGCACTTCCAAACTGTACCCGCACTTCCAAACTGTACCCACGCTAGATAGCTTTTTCCACATAGATGATTTTTTCCACTTCTCTAGCAGCATCAGCTCAGCATATTTTCTTCTCTGCCCTGGAAGAATACAGGGAAGAATGCCAAGATGAACATCAGTTTGAACTCCACAGGGGTGATTTTGCTATTGAGGAGCTTTTGTTGAGGAAGACAGCTATGGAGATACCTAGATTTAATGAGCAGTGCTGGTAGAATTAATAAATTTTCTCAATACTCCCTGAAGCAGTTGCTCTATTTTGAAATAATGAGCATATGGTTTCATTATATTTCATTGATTTGATCCCCTTCAGCTAAAGAAATATTTCAGGGGAATGCAAACAACTTACAGAATTTCTGCATATTTCTCACTCCTTTTATTTTTCCTGGCTAAACAGAAGGCTGACTAGCATGTAAAAGGAAGAGCCAGAAGCAGCATTCAGATTCCTTAATAGGGGTTGTATGAGGGGCAATGGGGCCTCTGACAATAACGAGGACTTGTGCGTGCCTTGAAGTTACAGTGCTTGGGGGTTCCCTTAAAGGTTTTGGTTCTGTGAAAGAAACTGTGTGAAAGGAACAAGCTCAAGCTGGACTAACCCTACTGTGCTGGTCTTGGCTGTGATAGAGTTAATTTTCTTCATAGTAACTAGTATTGGGCTATGTTTTGGGTTTGTGCTGAAAACAGTGTGGATAACACAGGGATGTTTTAGTTATTGCTGAGCAGTGCTTACACAGAGTCAAGGCCTTTTCTGCTTCTCACCCCACCCCACCAGCGAGCAGACTGGGGGTGCACAAGAAGCTGGGAGGGGACACAGCTGGGACAGCTGACCCCAGCTGACCAAGGGATATCCCATACCATATGATGTCATGCTCAGCACATAAAGCTGGGGGAAGAAGAAGGAAGGGGGCAACGTTCAGAGTGATGGCATTTGTCTTCCCAAGTAAGCATTATGTGTGATGGAGTGTCACAAATGAGTGGTTTAGAGGCTGCCCAAAGAATCACCGTCAAAGCTATTAGCAGAAAGTGATTTTATAGAGATTTATAAAGGTGCRACTTAACAGAGTTTGATCGCAAGGTTCACTCTATTACTTACTACACGGATGAAACATAAAAAGAAAAATCATGTTATGTCTAAGGGTTTATATCTAAGGGATTATATGTGTTTAGCAGCAGTCAAGGGTTCATTCACAGTTTTAGCAGCACTTAATCATTAACTAATCATTAACAAATTTTAGCAGCACTTAATCATTAACTAATTTAACATTTGCTAAGTAAGTGTTAGTAGTCTACTACAATCATGACTTAATTACAAATTATGTTTACTATTAGTTCACACATACACAGACAGAAATATATGTATATAAAAATGTACAAAAGTTACCTGTTAAAAATTCCCCTCGAGTTTAGTGAAGAAATGTTCACGTAGAGTATCTCGGCATTTCTCAATGGGTGAGGGTTGAGCCTTGAGAAGTGAAGAGTTTCCGCCCAGGTCCCATCGGATGACGGGCCTCCGAATATTGTTAGCTCAAGACGTTACAAGCTCTGAGAGGCGTCCCACTCTGAGGGAGATACAGTACGCAGCCCGCTGCGGTCCCAGAGAGCTCAGACGGTCTCACTGAGGACCACTGTTTATAGGTTCGCAAGATGATTGGCTTTAGTCATCTGTAAATTTCCATGCTGGCCACAGTCCCAGGTGGTAATTACTAAAAAATTCTCAAGGTTTCAGTGTTGTTCTACTTGACACTTGGGCCAGGCAGTAGGAGTACATTCCCAGCCTCAGCTATGCAGAGTTTCTGATACGGTCAAGGAGTGCTCAACCGCCAGACTTAGTACACCAAGGTCAAGGTCTCATGGAAATTTCTGAGATCAACAAGCGGCCTAGGAGAGGTGGGGGAAAATGCACCACCATATGGAGCCCTGCTTTCCTGGAGACGGCTGAACACCTGCCTGCCAATGGGAAGCAGTGAATGAATTCCTTGTTTTGCTTTGCTTGCGTGCGCGGCTTTTGCTTTATCTATTAAACTATCTTTATCTCAACCCATGAGTTTTCTCACTTTTACTCTTCCGATTCTCTCTCCCATCCCACCAGGGGGGAATGAGTGAGCGGCTGGGTGGTGCCCCAGTTGCTGCCTGGGGTTAAACCACAACAGACCTTTGTGGCACCCAACATGAGGCTCAAAGGGTTTGAGAGAACGACAGATTTGATTGGAATGTGCTAGATCAAATTTATGGCTGTTATTGCTGTTTAGCTATTAATCGGCAGGTTCCTGTGCTTGCCATGGGGCTTGCTTGCCTTACTGTATATTAGAGTCTCATGCTCGTTAGTGGCTGCTTTTTGCTTTTGCTGCTTGCTGTACTGCCGTACTGCTGATCATCTTACTGTGCTGTGCCCAGGGAACATTTTGATAACAGCAATGGCGATGCGCCTGGGCTGGCAGATGGCTGGGGCATCGCTGCTCTTTCTGTGCTGCTGTACTGGACAGTCTGGAACGCCAGTGTGAACCCGAGTCAAACGGACTGTGACCTGTGGATGAGTCCACATGGGAGCAGGACACCCTGAAGCATCTGTGGCCATGGATAAGCCCACGCCTGAGCAGGTAAACCTTGAAACATCTGTGGCTGTGGTTATGTCTGCGCTGCGGCAGGTACACCTTGAAGCATCAGTGACTGTGCCTGACGTCATGCTGGAGCACATCAAAGCGTGTGGCCGTGGATAAGCCCACGACAGAGCAGGTACACCCCTGGTGGGACTGCAGCCATGGGTAAGGCCACGCTGGAGCAGGTTTACTTCCGAACGGACTGTGGCTGTGGGTAAGGTCACGCTGGAGCAGGTATATCTCTGAAGGCATTGTGGCCCATGGAGAAGGCCACGCTGGAACAGGTGCACCTCAAAGCGACTGTGGTTGTGGATAGGTCTATGCTGCAGCTGGTATACCCTTGAAGAGACTGTGGCTCATAGATAAGGCTCCACTTGGAGCAGGTACGTCCCTAAGGGACTGCAGTCTGTGGATAAGTCCAAGCTGGAGCAGGGGCAAGGGGAGGAGTTCATTGCAATGTTAAACCCTATGGTCTGGTCCAAAGGGACCAGGGGTGGAGATTGCAATGGAAATACCTTTAAATCATTGTAACCCTGGATTTGAGTTGGATGTTATGGGAATTACTATAGCAGGAACCACCTGAACCAATGGAGGACAAGCCTTACAAGAAGCAGTGCAAGTGCAGCAGTGACCCGACCTGAGCTGACTTTGGTGCCCAGTAACTCGACGCAACACACCACCTCTCCTGTCCTGAGTGACCATGATAACAGATGGAGCCCAAAGTCATGGACTAAATGAACTCAATGGACATTTTGTGGACATTTATGGACATTTATGGACATTTTACAGACATTTCACAGGGGTGGTCCATAGACTAAGGGAATGATATCTGTGTGTATATATAAAAATACAGGAAAGGTGTAGTGATTAATTGAGATGTATTGGAAAGTGTGAGACCTGAGCATGACGTAAATGGTATAGAATAAGGGGTACAGAATGTGCTGATTTTGGCTGGGATAGAGTTAATTTTCTTCGTAGTAGCTAGTATGGGGCTGTTTTGGATTTGTGCTGAAAACAGTGTGGATAATACAGGGATGTTTTCGTTATATGAATTCCTTGTTTTGCTTTGCTTGCGTGCATGGCTTTTGCTTTACCTATTAAACTGTCTTTATCTCAACCCACGAGTTTTCTCACTTTTACTCTTCCGATTCTCTCCCCCATCCCACCAGGGGGGAATGAGCGAGCGGCTGTGTGGTGCTTAGTTGCTGACTAGGGTTAAACCACAACACCTACTTATAAGCTGTATTCTTTATTTAAAATTTCTCTCCAGAGGCGGGGGATGGGCAGCGAGGAGGGTGAGAAAGCATCAAAGCAGCTTGTTAATCTAACAGGTTCAAAATTTATAGAAAGAAAGGAATTTGTGGGATAATTTTAAATTGTCTACAAGAACAAACCTTTCAGAGCAAAGCATGTTTTACTTTCTCAGTTGCTAGAGCCATTTCCCCACCCAGCTGTTTTGAGGGGAAACTGTATTCAATATTTTACCCACTGTGCATCCTGCTACTGACATTAGAAAACCAAATTCTGAAGTGAAAGTAAAGTGAAAGTCACTTGCATTTTTTTTATAATATCTTTCTGGAAACTGATTTCTGGCAGCTGCAAGCTCACAAGCTATCTTTTTAAAGGGGCCAAATAAATAAGGAAAACTTACATATGTTTTCATTAGGTAACTGTACAGCCTTGGCAGCTCTGGGGTCTGGAGGGCAGGAGCCATTCCTGGAAAGGCTGGTGACTGACAGGCAGGTGCTATGTTCTGCTCTGTCAACAGTGGGGAAGATGTACATTCTGCTTCTGGTTACTCGGCTCCATTCCTTATTCGTTGCCACTACAGTATTCTGCAATATACACATAGTTGTATGTTCTACCTGTATATGCATATGTTCTATATGTTTATATATATTTGTGTAGGTATAAGTATACATATGTACAGATATACAGTATATATTATAGCTTTTATGAACAGCAAATCACATAATAACAGTTGACGAGATTGTGTTTCTTTACCTGAAAAAGCATTACAATATTGCTGAAAGTACTTAAATCTTCCTTTTATATTTTTATTTTAAAAAAATCTGATTTTAAGAATCCCCTTGAGACTCATAGACATTTTCCCATGCTGGTACTTTAGAAGGAAAAAAATCCAGCTGTTTTGTGATGCTGCAGCAGCTTACTTTTTCAGCTGCTGCAAATGCCTAGTGTTGCATCACGTTTGCATCATGCATTATTGACATTGTGAAACCAAAGCAAAAGGATTCACTTCCAGGTCTTCGCCACATTTGAACCAATAAGCTCTAATTGTAGATCCAGGCCTATAAACCACAAGATCAAAAAGGAAACTCATGGTGGTATTTTTCATACATAAGAATTCAGTGCTTCTTAGGACAAGGAGCTGGATACTTCAATTTCTTTCCAGCAGAAATAAAAATGGCCTGTGTTTTGATGGATTGCAAATTGATACTAGGATCAGTCAAAGCCATCTTTTCCTCTTACAGCAAGCAAAATAAACTTGAACATTACAAAAAGCGAAACTACTCCATCACAAAATACCAGTCTTTAGAAAGCAAATTAATCTCCCCTGCCCTTAAAATGTATCAGAAATATTACATTTGCTATCAAACTAAATTACAAAATTTATTTCGGCCTCTGTGGTCCTGCAGAGATTGTGGCACAGTGATGTCTGCTCTTTATTTCTGACATGCAAGTGGCAGGGAGACAGATGAATGCAGCACCTATCTTTTTGTGACATAATCCATATATTATTAATTTTTGTTGTTGTTGCTCTAAATCTGTGAAACAGATGCCTTTCTGAACTGAAAATCACTGTTCCGATATGAGCAGACGCAGTCCCTGAGCTACCCAGTCAACTAATTAATGCTGCATAATTTAATAAAGGATGGTAATTACTCAGTTTTCCCCATCTTGTTCCCCTCCCTGCTAATGATAACATTATCGAGCTTAGGCAGGGGGTAGTGAGCATGTGTGTGTGTGTAGGGAGATAACTTACAATGAAAGAGGATGAGTAAGCAGGTGAAGCAGGAAATGGTTCAATCCAGGAACAGTCTTCTAAAATCTTCTAATTTCTTATTTAGGGGGGATCTGCAGAATGGCAAAGTGTTCAGCAGAATAATAGCGACAATAGAGTCATTAAAAGAGGTAGAGGGAAAGCAGAGGAAAAAAGTTAATCTTCCATGCATTTATTTATCAAATGTTGCTTCACATTTCATTTTTATTCAAATCTTGGTTAGGAGGCAAATGTACTTGTGGACAGAAAGGGAAAGTCTCCTCCACAGGCTTTTTCCTCTCTCCCTTGTTACCTCTGAGTGGGCAATGGATGATGTCAATTATAGCAGGATCAATCTCAGCAGCAGAGATAGTTCCTTTAGGCATTCTTCAGTAGTCCCACCATATGGTGCAAGTTTTTCCACATTCAAAGGAAGGTGCCAAAAGGTGCTGCAAGCAGCAATACATTAATCCAAACTTCTGAAAACTCAGCCTGGCACATAAATTCTCTTTTACATAAAACATCTCAGAGGAGTCCTAGCACACCTGTATATCCTCTGTCCAACTAACAGATTATTTAATTCATTACAATCTGGTCATATAAATTCTACATTTTTACTCTTTTCATTCGGTCAATGCTCAAAGACTTCTCAGAATAAAAAAAAAAGATATGTATTTTTAAAGTGAAAAGATGCTAAGCAATAGCAAGCTATATAATAACTGCACTGCTGGCAAAATCTGATACGAACAAGAAGAAAATGAAGAGTTTTTTCTGAGTTAACAAGATTCACCTGTTTAAAATACATATTCATTGCATTATCATCCTAGAATCTGAATTGCTATATTATTATTTTTAATGTCTGAATTTTTAACGAGATTTGGAGCCTAAATACCTTATTGAGGAAAAGTTGCTAAATAAGAGTGATAAATTAAATTATTTATTACTCAACTTCAGAACTTTTCGAACAACTTTCTATTGATAAACTTTAGAGTACTGTTTAAGTGGCAAATCTAAATTTAAGAAATTATATGTGAAACTTTATTTTTTCTTAAGTTTTCCATAGATAAAATATTCCATAGGTAAAAATTTTTTTTCAGGCCACAAAATAGACTGAAACATAGATGAAACTGGTTTCAATTGGGAACCTGTAACCTAAACTCATATAGACTAACCTTTCACATTCAGCCTAATTTTGAATGCACTTAGCCACCTTCTCAAGGAGGAACAAGGACACTATAGAGGATACTTCAGCAGGCAAAGAAATAGTAACTTCTCTTACCTGCAGCAGGTTTTTGGAAGGCTTTGTCTCCTGGGCCTCTTATTTATATTCCTATAAGAGAAGAGCCTGTTCTTCCCTCTAAGCAATAGACTATCATAAAAGAATTACTTCCTTTCAGAAATGAAAATTCTTCTCTATTTCTTATTTACCTGAATATGCTTGGCAGGTTGATCAGAGGCAGAGAATGTAAAACCTCCAAACCTTTTTTTTTTTCTTTTTCTTTTTTCCTGATTCTAGAAATTAAGGCAGTGACAGCCATGCAGCAACTGCTCCAGATTAGCTGTTCTGTACCTGACATGGAAGAGAGAGAAGAGATGTTCAGGTGTTTCTTTTCCCCATTTGCCAAACCAGTGCAGAGGAAAGACAAAGGATATCTATCCACATTCTGCAGCCAGGGCAAGGGAAAGAGACACTAGAACTGAGGTTTTCCTCCCAGTCTTATTTCCCATCAGTCTATTCATACACTCTTCTGATGGGACAGGCAAGGAACAGCAATGGTGTTTTAAATAATATTTTTTTTCTTTCTGAAACCTTGAAAGCTCCTTAGCATCTATTATATGCACTATACCATGAATCAAAACTCCTCAGCTCTCTGTTTTTGTTAAACCAATCTCTTGAGATCATAAATGCTTGGAGTACCATAGTAACACAAATCACAGTTCAGTTCTTTATGTCTAGGAAAATAAAATTTCATTAAAAAAACAAATACCAGAAAAAGTATATAACAAATTTCCATGCAGGATCTGGTGAAGATCATCAAGTGTAAAGTTTCAGAAATGAAAGATATTTAAATTGTGTAACCAGTAAGTGATGTCTGTGGTCTAAAGACAGTCAGTGTCTTTATCTGACAGTCATTCTGGATGTGATGGTAAAACGTACAACGTTAGACTAAACAAAGAGATATTAATGCATTTACAGGCATGAACATGAGGAATATAAGTGTAAATCACCTCATGCTTCAGGAAGAACCTGGGAAGACAGCAGGTTAAAGCTTCTGATAATAGAATCAGAACTGTTTAAGCCAAAATATAAATTTCTTAAAAGCACTCCAGTTTCACCAGAAAGTTTAACTTTCCTTGTCACGGGGTGGTCATTAGAAACCTGGTAGCTGAAGTGTGCATATAATCGGTGGTCTCAAACAAAGGAAAGTCTGAAAGGGGAGATACAAAGAGAAGTCTGAAACCAGCCACATCCTGGCTGCAGAAGATGAACAGCTCTTTACAAATGAGTAACGCCAATTTCCAATGACTTGGCTAAAGGGAACTAAGTATACTCGGATAGGAAAAGATCAGAATTCCTTTAAATCTTGTCAGGAATTAAATTCATGAAGTGTTGAATTGCCTCTCCTGTCAGCAAGCAGGGAAGCCCGTGACTGGGCTTGGACTACGGCTTTCTTTTCATTACAAGAGACACTCTGGCCTCAGTTTAGCAACGTACGCATACAGGTACTGAATTATAAATACCTGCTTAGTAACATTCAAGTCTACTTAAGTAGAGACTCTCTTTAAGCAGAGAAACCTGCCTGAAATCCCTCACAAACAAAACATAACTGGAAGTACAGTAGTCCCACCTCAAAATCCCATCAATTTAGGAAAAAAAAAAAAAATTAATATATCCCTTTTATTTTACTGTAACCTTGCCATGACTATACTAGAACACCGTCTGATTCCACTAACTCCGAGCAGAGCAGGGCTGAGGCTTTAGTATACCATATTGCGACAGGACCATTTTGGTATATATTAAACATTATGTACATCTGTCATGTTGTATATAGATAACACCAAGAACAAAAAATTGCATTTTGAAAAGGCTTTTGGGTTTCAGGTCATGTTCATTTTGTATGAAATCTAATGTTTGTTTTGTACGAAATCTAAAATAAAAAAACTCTTTGTCAAAAATATTTTAAAGATGTTTTGGATCCACCGAAACAACGAAACAAAGAAACCCAAGATATTTTATTATGAAAATGTGAAAATAGAGTGTTTTGAAAGTATCAGAACTTTTTTCCTTCTTCTCGTTTCTTCTTCAGAAGGAATGTATCAGGGAAGTAGACACATTCATTGACAGGCCACAATTTACTATCAAGATGTTTCTGACAAGCTGTAGTATGAAGATTTATTTGCTTTAGTTTTTTGTCTGCCAGTACCAAACATAAAATAGAGAAATGCAACTGCATTACTAAACTATATTGATTAACTTAGACTTCTCATCTTTAACTCTAAAACCTATAGATGCATCTCCATGATAGGATCCATGGTTATATGCAAATAGCTGACCTAGTGCCTCCAACTGATTTCCAGGCAAGAAAAAAATTGTCCTCTTTCTAAATTTGCAGTAGTGTCATTTGTGCTTTGTATGGTTACAATGTTCCTTCCCCTCAGGCTTGCTGACCTAAACCATCACTGAAAAAGGCTATTTTTCATTGCTAACATGTGTTAGTAATTAAAGAACATTTCTTAATTTCTTCCTTAGAATTTTTTTACATTCTCTCTCACTCTCTCATTAGGTTAATTGGTAATTTAAAGTAATGCAAATTTTAAAAAAGATTGGACTGCAACAACAATACAAAACAAAACAATACAACAGCAACAATAGCAATAAAAAATAAAGATAATAACATTCATGCAACTAGAATCTTTTAGGGGATAGAATTGTTATAATAGTTCAAACCCAGTGCCAGAGTTTGTTATCCCTCTAAAACAGTCTGTGTTGGGCAAGACATTTATTAATAGAAATAAATAACAATATCTTGACCCAAGAAGCTTTAAAGGCAGATGAAATGCCTGTAAACTGAAGTAGAGCTTTCATAAACTCTGAATTCTTGAGCCAGAAATCTTTCTCCAGTTTTATTGCAAGTGAATCTCAGATGTTACCTTATAAAATTGCAGACATAAAATACAATTTATAAGTTGTTTCATGGTTACAAATTAATATGTAATATGTTGATAGTCATTTGATAACTCTAAATGAGCAATAAAAAATGTTTCAATGAAACAAAGCATCACTATTTCATATTATGAGTCTGAATAGTGAAAAGCCTCTTATAACAAGACAAAAAATGTATTAAAGTAATAAATAGAGTGTTATCTCCCAAATATTCATGAACTAAGTCTTGAGGAGCTTAAGTCTATTCAGTCCACAGCAACCAACATTACATGGCTAAATCTTTGTAGGACTTAGAAGACGGCATACCTTTTGCAGGAGACGGGTACATTTTGTTTGTTGCAGGTGGTAGCTCATTTTTAATATGAAAATATTACAGAAGGAAATAATTCACTCTAATACTAAGACTTGTTTTGATAGCACATAATGGTTATGAATATTATGGCTTATGGATAACACAGCAGGAAAATACATAGAATCTGGTCAAAATAGCTAGCAGAAGATGACAGACTTCCTAGTTCTGCTGCTCAGTTTGACTCTTCATATCAATTGCCATTATAATTCCTATCAATCTATCCCCCTATGTTCTGATTTACACCCAACTGCTAAATATGTTCTGTACTTTACTCTTGAATAACCAGTTAGCCTTTTCTTGACACGAAGCTACTTATTATGGATATTATGGCAATGTTATAATATGAGGGGTTTTATTCAAAAAACAGATAAAAATATTACACTACTGGGAGCCCAGGTGCTGTGTGATTCAGTGAGCAGATGCTTTCAAAAGTAGCACAATGCATTTTTCTACTGTGCTTTTAGAAGAATTTTACTGAGATCTTAGCATTCTATACTGCTTTATTGTGCATAAATATCTCCTGTGTCTCCTACCCTTAGATGAGTGGCAGTTCTTCAGTTCTTGAAATGGAGGATGACAAGTGCTATTTCATCTCATTTACTCAAAGAAAGCATAGAAGGGGAAAAAAAGTTGCTATGGACTTCAAACACCTGCCAGTGACAAATTACTTTAGATCCCCTTTGGAACTATTAATAGCCACTGCTGCAATTTCAGCTCTTCCCAAGTGATGGGAAACATTTTAAATGAACTAGTGCAGTGGGTGGTGAGAAACTCCTTGACACATCTCATGCATTTTTCATCATTATTTTATGCAATTATTTGTAAAGAAAGAGTGCAACAGCAAAGATTCCCTTTCAATTCCTAAAACTCCACCTGACTACACTTTAATTTCCTTATCAGTTCTAAGCAATGTACATGTTACTGTTTTTCTGTAGGTTTTGAGCATCTGACCTGGAGATTAAAATTGTAATAACAGTTCACAGGACAAAGTCACCCTGAGCTTTACTGGGGTGGGGAGGAGGAAATCTGTGCCTTCCCTCCCGAGATGACTCAGAAGTGATGTAAGATAGAAGCTGTGTCTCAGATGGCTGCATGAAAGTTGTTTCACAGAGCTCAGGGAGTCCTGGTCAATCTTCCTCAGTTTATCTAGCGTTTTGCTCTTTTCAAAGTTCAGTTTGCACTTGAGGCTAGAGAGGAAACTGGAAAAGAAGCCAGAATGATTGCTGGCAAGCAAAAGTGGCGTTAGGACTGATACTTTCTGCCAGTCAACAGATATTTTCCTATATGGTAAGGATATTTCCCTGCTGCTAGTTTGTTTATTAAAAATAGTGATAATTTTCACTCTGGTCCATACAGCATGTCGGCAGTAAGAACACTTAAAGTAAAGAATATTGTCAGCAAGGTCCATATTAACAGGCATAACTTCTGAAAACAGAATAGTCATGCCCTTGCTTAAAACCTTGCCAGTTAGTTATATGAGGCAGCTGCCATTACTGTGGTATTTCAGAGCTCTTCCTGAGGCAAAAACTGCTGCAAGTGCAGTGGTAATTTTATTTAGTTATGGACAGAATTGGAAAATGTTCAGTTGCAGCCAGCAAAAATTTTAGCTAAATGCTGAGAAAGCATCAAGCTGGTTTCCTGGCTTATTCAGAAAGGTCATGGAAAGTCATTTCTACAGGTGGTGTTTTTGTGAGAAGAACTAACTGGTAGAAAACGGTGGAAGTGATTAATTGTGTGTGTTGTGTTTTACGTGAATGTCTCATTTTTGCAGAATTTGTATGTGCATTTCAGGAGCAGAACCAGGGAGGCGGATATCAGAAAGAAACAAGCCATCTTGAAACAAGGTTACGCCTTGTAAAGCCTTATTGGAATATCATGTCTGTCAGTAAAGAAAACAGCCATGACCAAAACTGTCATCCAAATCAACTGCTCTCCTTACTGCAAGATGAGCTATATTTGCTAGGCTTGTGTCAGAAGAGGTTTATTATGTCATCTTATATACCCTGTGATATCCAAGATGTGTGCACAAAGACAACAGGTATAATAAAGGATCTGTTATCCACCTTAAGTCTTCTGGAACAGCAGCTGGCAGACAGCTGAGATGCTTTAGGGGACAGAAATTGACAAGAAGAACCTATGTTTAAGCCAAAGAATCTCACCCAAAGTGTCTCACTGTTTGACTGTGAAAGTTTCCTGCCCTCTGAGCAATGAGCCTACCATGTCCAGGATTCTCCAGTGCTTGGTGGCTCAGTTTCTATTCCTACCTATGCTCAGGTAGAATTCAGAAGAGGTGCTTCTCCCAAAAAACCCCAAAACTACATGTTCTAAAATGATCACATTAATTTATAGTGGTCTGCAATTTGAAGAACTTACCTGTGAGTGGCAAAACTAAGTTAATTTTCTCACTTAGCCTGCAAGAACTTGCATCCACCCTTTTTCACCTGTTAGATAGAACTGAGGAAGGTCAAATCAAGCAGCAAGTTTAGCTTTGCAGGTCCTAGTTTAGAAAATCTGGGTCTTGCCCCTGAAACAAAGGGAAGTCACCATACTTGAGATCCTTTAGTCAATCAACCCCAGCTATTTACCTTCAGCTGCTGAGTGTCTATACCCAATTTCTTTTCTGCACACTTAGCAAATACATTTAGTTTAATACAATTTATATTTGTATCATTGATAACTTCTTTGAAATGTGTTAAGGAATCTGAGATACGTTTAAGGAACATAACAATCTGCTTCAAACTTCCTGGTGGAGTTGCACCTTTTTAGAGGATGGAAAAGGGACAGGAACAAAGGAGGTAAGGAAACAATGGCATCAAAACACAGTGATAAGCAGCACAGCAAGAATCCTGGAGCTGCTCAAGGGGAGCCCATAAGCCGTGTCCCTGCAGAAGACACAACCGTCCTTCTTCAGAAGTGGATGAAGGGAAATATTGAGGGTTTGGGCAGGGGCAGGGTTTAAAACTTTCTTAGCCACTAACCTTTGCATTCAGACTCAGTCAAGACCTTGCTCCACAGTAATAACATAATTACCTAAATTTTCCTGCACTAGGAAGAAGTCTGGTGCATAGTTAGTTTCCTTTCCTTTCTTATTTCTATCCTCTGCTTTCTTTTCAGTTGAATATTCTGACACACACATTTTAGTTTCCTGTTATAATCTGAACAGGAAGATTATTGAATGATCAGTGGAAATCATCATCCAACACCTGAAAGCTTTCATTTACCTCAATGAACATTTACTGTTACAAAGTTTAGTCTAAGGAGGAGTCACAAGAGTATGAAGGGGATCTACAGTGTTTAGTCATGAAGTAGAATCATCCATTTTCATTGCACACGTAATTAATTTGAAACTAATTCTCTTTTCATCAAGTAGCACTTCCTGGAGTTTGTATTCCATGTACATCATTGATGTAAGGCAGAAATAGCATGAAAGGCCTGGGTCTTAACAAAAGTTTTCAGACCCAAACCACGAAAAACAGTAGGGAAGAGTAGGGGAATATTGCCTTGGAAAGCTGATGGTGAGAATCAAGATCTCATGCAAGGGTGAGAGTCACGTTGTAAGTGGCATTTGGAAATTTCTGTGATGCTGGAGTCATATCTTAAGTTTCAAGAACAGAAGTGAAAGATTCAAGAAAACTAGAAGATACAATAGAGGTTATATTACAATAACAATATTAACTGAGATACACTTAAGGAATATACCATTCTACTTCATACATCTTAGTGAAAGTGCAGCTTTTGGGAGGATGGTACAGTAAATTTCAGGGATGGGAACAAAGAAGGCAGAGGAACAAAGGCATTGAAGAACAGAGATATGAAGGGCATGATGCAAAGGCTTCAGCTATGTCTTCTGAAAGGTATATCCTCAAGTTTAGATAAACCACATGGGTCCTCTTTATATCTGCTGGAGAGAAAGATATTCTTCTAAATAATGATTCAATCCATCTATCTTAAATGCTTGTTATACAAGGGATTTAGTCACCTGTTGGAGCTGCCCATCACTGTTCACTAGAGAACCTGGATGAAGGGGTTAGAAAAACACACCATTTTTAGATGGCAAAGTGTTAAAAAATGAAAAAAAGAGGCATGCACTACACCCACTGTCTTTCATATTTATCATAGAATCGTAGAATCATAGAATCATTGAGGTTGGAAAGGACCTCTAAGATCATCAAGTCCAACCGTCAACCCAACACCACCATGCCCACTAAACCATGTCACTAAGCACCTCATCTACACATCTTTTAAATACTTCCAGGGATGGTGACTCCACCACTTCCCTGTGGTTGAACAGGCAGCCTGTTCCAATGTTTAACCACTCTTTCAGTAAAGAAGATTTTTCCTAAGGTCCAATCTAAACCTCCCCTGGCCCAACTTGAGGCCATTTCCTCTCGTCCTATCGCTAGTTGCTTGGCAGAAGAGACCAACACCCACCTCGCTGCAACCTCCTTTCAGGTAGTTGTAGAGCACGATAAGGTCTCCCCTCAGCCCCCTCTTCTCCAGACTAAACAGTCCCAGTTCCCTCAGCCGCTCCTTGTAAGACTTGCTCTCCAGACCCTTCACCATTTTTGTTGCCCTCCTCTGGACATGCTCCAGCACCTCAATGTCTTTCTTGTAGTGAGGGGCCCAAAACCGAACACAGTATTCAAGGTGCGGCCTCACCAGTGCCAAGTACAGGGGCACAATCACTTCCCTACTCCTGCTGGCCACACTATTTCTGATACAGACCAGGATGCCGTTGGCCTTCTTGGCCACCTGGGCACACTGCTGGCTCATGTTCAGCCAGCTGTCGACCAACACCCCCAGGTCCTTTTCCGACAGGCAGCTTTCCAGCCACTCTTCCCCAAGCTTGCAGCGTTGCATGGGGTTGTTGTGGCTAAAGTGCAGGACCCGGCACTTGGCCTTGTTGAATCTCATACAGTTGGCCTTGGCCCATCGATCCAGCCTGTCCAGGTCCCTCTGTAGAGCCTTCCTACCCTCAAGCAGATCAACACTCCTGCCCAGCTTGGTGTCGTCTGCAAACTTACTGAGGGAGCACTCAATCCCCTCATCCAGATCGTTGATAAAGGTATTGAACAAGACCAGCCCCAAAACGGAGCCCTGGGGGACACCACTCGTGACTGGCCACCAAGTGGATTTCACTCTGTTCACCACAACTCTCTGGGCCCAGCCGTCCAGCCAGTTTTTTACCCAGCGAAGAGTGCACCTGTATAAGCCGTGAGCCGCCAGCTTCTCTAGGAGAATGCTGTGGGAGACAGTGTCAAAGGCTTTACTGAAGTCCAGGTAGACCACATCCACAGCCTTTCCCTCATCCACTAGGCGGGTCGCCTGGTCATAGAAGGAGATCAGGTTGGTCAAGCAGGACCTGCCTTTCATGAACCCGTGCTGGCTGGGCCTGATCCCCTGGTTGTCCCGCACATGCCTTCTGAGTGCTCTCAAGATGAACCGCTCCATAATCTTCCCTGGCACTGAGGTCAGGCTGACAGGCCTGTAGTTCCCCGGGTTCTCCTTCCAGCCCTTCTTGTAGATGGGCGTCATATTGGCAAGCCTCCGGTCATCTGGGACCTCCCCCGTTAACCAGGACTGCTGATAAATGATGGAGAGTGGCTTGGCAAGGTCCTCTGCCAGCTCCCTCRRCACTCTCGGGTGGATCCCATCCGGCCCCATAGACTTGTGAGTGTCCAGGTGGCGTAGCGGGTCGTTCACTGCTTCCTCTTGGATTATGGGGGGTTTATCCTGCTCGCCGCCCCCGTCTTCCAGCTCAGGGGGCTGAATACCCTGAGGGTGGCTGGTCTGACTATTAAAGACTGAGGCAAAGAAGGCATTRAGTACCTCAGCCTTCTCCTCATCCTTGGTGGCAACGTTCCCCCCCGCATCCAATAAAGGATGGAGGTTCTCTTTGGCTCTCTTTTTGTCATTAATATATTTGTAAAAACATTTTTTTTATCTCTTATGACAGCGGCCAGATTGCGTTCTAGCTGGGCTTTTGCCTTTCTGATTTTCTCYCTGMATGACCTAAYGAGATCCCTGTACTCTTCTTGAGTTGCCTGCCCCTTCTTCCAAGAGTGGTAAACTCTCCTTTTTTTCCTGAGTCGCAGCAGTCAGTTGCTTTTCTGAAGATGGTTAGTTTTTCATAAGGATAAGAACATGCATTGCTTGGTAGGTTAAATGCAGCCAGACTCCTCATGTACTGCTGCAGAATATCTACTAGCAACAGGAAATTAAGATGAAAGAGTTGGGATGAAAGGCTGTATGTACATGGAGAAAAAAGAAATATTTTTTTAAAATATAAATTAATTCAAAAACAGCGGCTGAGTTACTTTTAAAACATTATTTTTCTCACTAGGCACCTACAACATATTACATAATGTTTGCATTTACAATTATTTCCATTTATTCTTTGGTTGTAAAGATTAACCTGTCAGCAGATGCTCACTTAACAGTGCAAAGAAGTGGGATTTCTGTACTGACTGATATATTTTGGATTGATGTACATGAAGTGGGAAAACTGTGAAAAATTATATTGAAATCTGGTTTAGAACATAAAAAATGCTGCATCAGTTGTCTAACTTAATTTAGATTCTTTTTAGCATCTGAATTTCTAGGTGGAATGATGACTGTCGAGACATAGTAAGATTGTTCCTTTTAGCAAAGGACCTAAAAGAGAGAAATACATGAAAGTAACATTACTCATGCACACCCTTCCTGCACAGCAGTGTTGTGATCAGACAGATGTCTTTGTCTTACCATGCCTTTACTACTAAGTAATGAATATAGGTCCATTTTCTACATATCTGCAAGAAAAAGAAAAAGAAAAAAAAAAATCATGAAAACCATGTAAGACTGAGGAACTAGCCCTTTGTGCTAATGAGGTCCGTTTCAAAAATACTGAAATTGCATCCTGAAATTATATTCACTTCCAATCAAGTTGGAGTTCTTATCACTACAGAGATACTAAAAGTCCTGCAAGATTCAGTCTTCTGCATGTCACATATGTGTGATCTCATCTTTCTTGCAAACCTGAGGAAATATCAGAATACACAAAGTTTGCTCAAGCCACAGAAAACTAAGAGGTGGAATAAGTCTTCAAAAAGCAAAAGGTTGTTTCAAAAAGAAAAGGAATAATCAGAAATAATGGTAGGTTGGGTTTGGGTTGGATATTAGGAAAAGAACAGCCTACACTATGAGGATAACTAAAACCTGGAATAGATTGCCCAGGGAGGAGCATAGTAAACATCCATAGGGAGCACAAGGAATGTCTGTGGAGCGTTTTCTCTTGTCTTTTTTTTCAATGATAGGTTATGCAAGGTTCTTTCAAGAATGGTTTGAAGACAGCAGTTCCTGCTGTGGGCAAGCAGTTGAACTAGATGAACTCTCAAGGTCTTCCTGAGTTCTATATTTTACAATTTTATGAAATACAAGAGATTTGTTAGCACAGAACTGAAAAACTATGTTAACATAGGTGGCAATTAACACATACATAGTTATTTCCATGTTGAGGTTGAATAGATTATGTCATTTAATGCAAGCACAGACATATAAACGTATGCTTGCCTATAGAGAAAATTGGAACTCCTACTATTTGTAGGGAAATGCTACTTTTATCAGAAATTATCAAAAGATCTCTGTGCATTTCTATTAAAAAAGACACCTCAGATTCTGAAAGCATTTGGACATTATGAATCTTCTACCTCATGACCCCAGGAAAATTGAAATAAGGAATTTTGGAAATGCCTTAGATGTAGCAAACTTTTAGAATTAGGCTGATAAAACCCCTTTTTACTTACCTGAATGAATCTCCTCATTTGTGCACCAGAAAAATGCATTTGATCCCAATAACTGGCTAAGAAGCAAACTCAGAAGTGCGCAGGCTTAGAGCTGACTGACATCCAGGCAAAAAGGTGCCATGTGGTATATGGAACTTGGGGCTGTGGGAAGTCTTCATGTTGCAGACACACTTGCTAACCTTTCCAACTGCAACTCTTTCCACTTCTGAGTTACTATGGCATTGCAGAGCCTGGACATTTAATCTGCTGTATCTTCTCACAGTAGGTATGAAGACAAAGATAAAATACTTTTGTGCTTAGGAAGACCAAGCAAAAGTCATAGCTGTTTGCAGACCATTCTGGTCTCTGCCTTGCCAGGATTTTACCCCATAGCTGTCCAGCTTCTTCCTGAATTTTGTCTTCATCCTGTTTCATCTAGCATATGAAATTTAACATGTGAAATTTTAATAACATGATTTTAATTTGTGGAGAAAAATGAGAGAGAAAATTGACTTTATACGGAGTCAGCTTGGAAATAACTATGACAACTTTTTCTTCCAAAATAGTGTCTATAACAGACTTCATTATAATTTAATGAAAATTAAATTGTATTTATTAATATGTTTTTTTTTTTTTATTATAGCAGTCTGTAACAGCTTTGTTTCCTTATGTCTGCCAAAAATTGCATGTAGCACTGAAAGCAAAAGCTAGCTTATATGCCTCCTAATCTGAGACACAATCTCATTTAGTTTAATTACATGGAGTACTCTGTATTGCTTGCCAGTGAGTCCGTAACTTTATTCAGATGGTTCTTCAGTAAGGCCCAGTAAGCACTTATAGCATGGTTATGCATGGATATTTTCTCAGGATTTGGCTTCAGTTCAGAAAGCATTAGGACAGTATTGTGAATGAGAGTTCTGAAAGCCTTCCCACAGCCAATATAACTGATAATTTCTCACGGTATGAGAAATTGTACTTCATCAGCTACTGCCTCGTTTCACACACTGAAATGCCAAGGCTTTCAATTCTGTCCCTCTCACTAAGACTCAACAGCAAGTGGAGTGTCAAACAAAGAAAATAGGGTGTCAGCAAGGGTAAGCTGGCCACCCAAAGAGGTACTATTAGCAAATGTGCAAATGTGCAGTTGTTAATGTTAGAGAGGTAATGAAGCCAGAAGACTGACTGGATTGCTGTGTTGTGCAGCAGAGAAATGAAGAGGTAAAGCGTCAGGCATGAGTAGCCCTGCTCTGTAACAGAGGAGTCTTCCCATTTTCTGATAATACCTAAGTTTTCTAAAAGAGCAAGAATGTGTTGTTGGGGGGATTTTTCATTTAATTTTTTAAATCCTCATTTATATGCACTGCAACTTGAAGATAAACCTAAGAAGTTCTGTGTTGAATTGTAAGCACAGATCCATAGATTTCATGGACTTTTCTCAGATTCAGTCCTAGACTAGAAATCTTTTGTCACTCTCGCCTTTTATTTTCTTATGAATAAAGATCATACTAAGTTCTTCATGAAGTGGTGACCTACTGTACGCTTTGTGAGACTATTTTGTAACTTGATGATATGGTTCAACCACTTGAACATCTCAGAAACTTTTTGGAAATAGTTCTGAGTAATTCTGCCTGATTTTTACTACCTTCCAGGATTTACCAGACTGTAAGAAAGCACAGAAATAACCTCTCTTGTGGAATATGTCTCCTTCTCATGTACTAAAGAGACAAAGTACAGCAAACTGAACACATTAATCATCTGGAAAGGTAGGAAACAGAGCTTAGCCCAGCACTGGGAATTATGAGATCTGGGTCATATAACCTTTGACAAATTGTGATCCTGTTGACAAAACGGAGACTTAACTGCTGTTTTCAGGGAGGTAAAATAGAAAAGAGGGCATATAGCTGATCTATCACCTGCTTTCCAACTCTTATTTTCACAGATTATAGTCAGTTGAAAGGATTTGAGTATTTTTTTCTAAAACTGAAAACTCCAGGCCTTTCCTTTTAGGATAATACATAAAATATTAAGGGGTCGGGATGTGGCAAGCATATTGTAAGTGAACAGAGCAGACTGGGGTGGGATTAGCAACAGGGGCTCATTTGCACCTCTGAGTACCCCCTCTCCTCAGAGCCCACAACTTACCCAGGAATCCCCGCAGACACCAGGCCCTGCCTGCCAGGATGGATGTCGGGAGGAAAGGACTAGGATGAAGCACTAGCACTACACGTAGGGCACAGCCATAGCACAGAGGATTTGTTTGTGAAGAAATGAAACCAAAGAAATGCAGTGGAGGTGGCATGAGGGGTGTGTGGGGGGCTCTTAGTGTTATCCTGTTATGCTACCCATTATGCTTCAAACCAAGCAAGTTTAGGGATTCTTTTGCTTTGGTAATTTGGTTGGTTGGTTGGTTAATTTTTTTACTGCTCCATAGTAAGTTGTGATGACAAGTCAGAATTGACAACCTTCGTAGAAGTCTAAAGTAATCATCTGTTTATTCAAAAAATGAAAATGATTATGATACTATATAACTCCAGCAATAGTTTGGTTTTGTTTTGAAGTACAGTCTTGAAGGAAAGCACTAACTCACCAAAATAGTTCCCATATCCCTTTCAGAATATAAATAAAATACACTTCCATCCTGACAATGGGGGAGGCAGATGATCAACAGGGTTGGCACCTTTTAAATAGAATCACTAATGCTCTTTATGTTGCAGTGATGTTGCAGCCTTATTGGAATTGCAAAGAAGATGAAGAAGGGCAGGAGAGGTGAACAAAGTGATAAAGGATTTAAAATTATTCCTTTGTGCAATATGCAAACTCCTATTTACTGTACTGCATTCGTCAGGCCTGGCTGAATTACTTGGGGTGAATAATTTATGCCACTACTTTTGGATTTTTTTCCATCGAAGGGATTATTTCAAGGTCTACATGAAATTGAATAATACCGATAAATACTTTGTTAATCTTATTTTGTATTTCCAGGTTATATCAAATAACACCAAATTATTTGCAACCACCTCTTCGTGTGACTTGGACCAATCAACAGTAGAGAAAAAGCATCTACAAAATAATAAAACCTCAAAATGTATAAATAAAAAAATCCCTTTTTAAATCATAATTTTAATTTTAGAAAGCACCTATAAATGAATTAGCGCTAAGAAATTTTTATTTATTTTTTAAATGCCCTTCAGGGAATGTAGGAGACAAGGTAAATGTAGTGGAGGTTTCTTTGGAACTCCCTGTCTTCAAAGTTAGTTTGGGATCCAAAAATAAAATTTTCTTCTGATTGTACAGATTGTATAGTAAAGAATGTACAGGCAGAATTTAAAGCTGCATTTCAAATGGTCCACAAGACAGAAAATTTCTGGAGCATTTAAACCAATATGATTATGCAGAAGTCATTACCAGAAGAGCAAGGATTGTCCCTCCATGGGTGATGTGAATCCCAGAAGGCAAGACAGAAACAAAGCACACGTACCCAGATGTCCCTTATCTCTTTCCTTCAAACGTGCAAGCCGCATGCATTACAGTCCTGCCACAATTCGTCTTCTGCAGGAACCATACAGAATTAATGTTCTGCTTAACATCAGTTTCTCTGGGGTGTTCTGAAAGAGAGGAATGGGAAATCACAAAGGTCCACAATTTGGAGGCCTTTCAACTTACAACCTCACTTATTTGCAGGCAAAGCCCTCCTGCAGCCTACAGAAGCTGACATAAATGCAAGTGTCCTAGCTCTAATTGCTCAGTCTGCAACTTCGGTTCTGTGCATGAATATGAATTCAGATTCCTTGGTGGTGCTATATGGATAAGTAAGCATCTGTATCTGCTCTGATTTTATGGAAATATCATTATCTTATGAAACAATTTGCTGATAATGAGGGAACTGAAAAATTTTGCTCTTCAGCAACCGTGGTGACTCTCCAGTGACATGAATTGTAAAACTGCGTACTCCATCAGCAGAAAAAGAAGTCCCTGACTGAATCCAGAGCACTGATTTGTTAACTGGAATGACATCATTTTATAAAATTACTCTTTATTATTATGAGTCCTTTTTGAAAGAGGTGGAAGTGTTGAGTAGTTTTGATTCTTTCATTGAATTGATGATAAGAGTTCTAGAGTTAACAGAACAACTCTAATAATTTGAAACTGTCAGAATTTGTATTTATTATTTGTATATTTTTATTTGTTTTTATTTATTTGTACCTATATGAATTGTACCTAGCAGATCATTAATATATGTTAACATAGTTTTTAAGAGAAAGGTACTAAAAACTGCTTAGGTGTAGGAAAGTGCTAAAATAGCTTATCATTCAGTGCATCCTTCCTTTAAGAGATTTGACCCCTATTTCCCTATTTAAAATGATGTTCTACAACAGACGTAGTGTTTAAAAAAAATTAAATATAAATCAAAACATAACTATTAGTTGTATTATTTTGGAAAAAAGTAAGTTTGAGTAGGATCATATTTCACAACTAACTCAATTAACGTCAGAGAACAACGGCTTTGAAAGCCTTGTCTGAGGCTTTGTATAAAGGACACTGCCTAAAAGAAGCGTTACACTCTGTTATTAGATGGCTTTGTTGTTAGAACTTTTATATGAAGGCTGCATTCATTTTGCTTTGCTCTTCATCTAGATGGTTCACTGGATAAGAATGTGCTGCACACACAGAGAAACAGGAAATATATTATTTAAACAATTTCAAAAAATTGTGTTATGGCTTGCTTGGTATTGTTTTGCTGGAAAGAAACTCATACCATAGGTCCAAAAAAAATTGGTGTTTATCATAATGCTTTAAATGCCAATAGTTTTCTATTGTTACTGTAGTAAAAACAAACTACCATTTTTGGGTTGGTTTTTTATCATTAAAGAGAGCATCAGCAGAACTCAGAACACAATATTCACATTTCATCATTGCCTTTAGGGCAAACAAGTCTTTCTGCAATTAGGGGTGGTGTGCGATGGAGATAATAACATGTTAAGTCTTGATTCTGTAAATAAGTGAAGTTAGTTTGGCTGCACAGGGACAGTCTGTCTGTCTGTGTGCAACCAGCTGTAAGACTGGACCTTATTTTTTATGACTTATGACCAGAGGTTTTACACCTCTTCTGTACACAGCATTTGCCCACGGAGAACTTAATTTGACATTTCTTTACCTGTTTTTATGCTCTCCATGTCTTTTACTACAAATATTATTCCTCAGGGGAAACAAAGACAGGACAGTTGTCCATGGCCAACTAACTTGCTGCCAACTAGATATAAACCAGTGCAGTGCTACTGTTAGATAACAATCTCATTTGGTTTTCTAGCTTTTATCTTTGTATCTTGGTTACTCTTACATGCTCACTGACATTTATGTTCAAGTTCTTATTTGGCCCTAAATTTTTAAAATTCTGCCTTGTAGTCCTTTGCTCAAGTATCTGGGGTTGAGGATGCTTTCCAGAGGCCACCAGTTTTAACATCACAGAGTTTTGTGGAGTGATTTTTAGAAAGTCTTTCTCTCAAGAACAAGGGCAGGAATTTATTTTGCTTTTTAGATTTGAATGTACTCACAGGAATGAAAAGGCTGAGATCCTGTAACACCTGTGTTGCTTACAGGCTTTGAATCATGACATGTAATCATATACTATGTGTGGCTTTCTGACTGCAAGGCTTCTTACTCTCTCTCCGCCCTCCTCTTCAGTCAGATTGCAGCTGTAACCATTCTTGGATATCACATGAGAGCATCCAGCAGTGGATGCTTGGGAAAAGAGCAAAAGAGTAGGAAAAGTGCACTTCTCCTCATGTATTCTCAGCTATAATTTGAGTGTTAGGTAGTGATAAGGGTTATAGTCATCTTCAGGAGTACTGCACTTGCTGTCTAATAATTTTTAATGTCTTTTGCTTTTAAAGAGCTTTTACAATTTGGCCTTCACCATATCCTGTGGAAAGAACTTCACGGACTAATTTATGTACATTTCCTTTTCATTTTAGCTCTCTTAGTTCTTCCTCTTTTTAAAAGACACTCATGATTTTATATATCTCTTTCATAACACTCCTGTTTTACCTGTTATCCAGCTCCTAAGTCCTAATCTGTTTAGTTCTTGTACAGAAGCAGTTTCATACCTCCAATCATTCATTTCTTCCTTCTCTGTGTTGTTCTTAGTTCTGCTATATTTTCTTGATACTATATTTTCTTGGGGCGACCAAAATAATCCACATAGCATTCAAGATGTGGATACAAAATGGATTTTCACAGAGGTAGATTGTCATTTTTGTCTCATTTTCTGTATCTCTCATCACCATTTCAGCACCAGATGTGTGTGTGTAGCTCTGTTGAGCAGTGAGATGATGAATTGTCCAAGTGGTTCCAAAATCTCTTTCCTGAGCAGCAGGAACCAGTTTGGTGTCCATCAGGGTATATGTCCAGGCATGATGTTTTTCCTATATAAGTTATTTACATTTCTTCACATTCCTATCAAAGAAATCAACAGCTATCTACAGGGCAGTAAGCCCTTCTGTAGTTATCATTACTTTATTCGTTGTATACCTCCCATGTTTATTTCCTTTGTATGCCTGACCAACAGATTCACTGACTTCAGTTGCAACTGTCTTAAGCTGCAAAAAATTTACTTGTCTGAGAACATTCACTCCTAAATCCACTGGATTGTTTTGTTTGTTCCCCACCAAAGACAAAGCTTATCCTTCTCTTTCTAGCAGTGTATATCCCCTGCAGCACCTTTCTCTTTTTGAGCTGAACTGTTCTATTGCTTGCAACATTGCATCTTGTTTGCTGCTTTGTCAGTTTGCCTGGGGCATCTCAAACTTATTATAACATGTTAATAAATGCCATCTGCTGTTCTGTATTATATGATGAAAGATATGGGTATCTGCAGCGTATCTGCCATCAGTTCTGACTTTCACACACAGTACTTTCTCTTAAGAATGTAGAATTAGATTTTCACTAGTATTTTTTGCAATTACTTGAGCCAAGATTCATCTCATTTAACTTTAGGGACCTACCTGAGGTACCTATAATAATAACACAGTTGCCTTTGGTTCATTGTGGAATCAGTGCAGAGGAGATATGTATAAGATGATTCATCCCATGTAAGAGTTGGCTCATCCGCTCAGAAATGCCTGTCTTTCCCTAGCTGAGACTCCATATGCAGAGCCTCAAAGAGCTGTGCTGGTAATTTAGATACTCCAATTACATGCTGATGTTAGATGAATTGATTCCAGGCTGTGATATTCTAAAATGCGAATTCTTCAGAGCCACAAATTATTGAAAATCTTGGTCTTCAATAAAGGAAAAAAAAAAAAAAGGTTATTAAACTTCCTGCTTTATCAAATCAGAAAAGGTATAAAATATTCTTAGAATGATCTTGATGAAGATCAGTCACTGTTTTTGYGAGCAGCTCCTACAACAGTTGTTATTGCCGGTATCTCCGGACAAGACAAATACGTGCAAGTATAATTATGGTTGCTGTGGATAAAAGAGTGCAAAAGGAGCTCAAGTGCCACATATTCTTAGAATACCTTTAAAAAGAAGAAGAAGAACTATTTTGCCATATTCTTCCCCTACTAAAAGTCACTGTTCTCACCTGCTTGAAGAGAAATATAAAGGGCAGTTTGGAGGGAACAACAAGGTTTTCTAGAATGCTTCCTTCAGCAAGATGAGAAAATAAAAATAATAATAATTCTGCTGGATGGAATAATAGGGGTTTTTTCATTCCAAGTACATATGAATGCCCTGTAAGGTGTTTGTGTATGTATAACTATACATATGAAATTATTCAAAAGACTACCATGAACTGTCACAAGGGCTGTATACGCTAGCTGATGATACAGAACCCAGAACATTCCCAGCCACACACTATCTAGCCCGGAAAGGTCTGAGTCTGTGCTAGTAAAACCTTTTTACCTTAGTAGAGGGAAGCCCACAGGAATATAGCCCTTAAAGGACTTCTGTTGTGGCCTGGAAGAAAAATCTCTGGAAATATCATAAAGGGTCCTAGTTTTCTGTATAAATTATTTTCTTTTCTCTGTTTTGACTTCTCTGTGCATACTTGAGATTAAAGAGGATAATAAATTTGTTGCTCGTTGCATTAAAGCAAAAGGGGATTTCATTAAATAACTCAGTAAATTTTTCCCGCCTATTATGTAAAATACCTTTGCTGATCCACTACAAAATTCAGCAATTACTGACTAAAAGGAGCCCAGCCCCTCATTACAGAAGATAACCTGGTATCTCGGCAATTGTACCATTCTCTGATGAGAACAATGACTGCACAGAACCCCTGGAACCATCTCACCTCACTTTTGAAACATGAGACACCTAACCTAGAAGAGCAGGTCCTCTAATCCCCTTCTTTATTCAGCAGAGAGATATAGATACTGTTAAAAAGAGTGATTCACACCACCTAGGACCTCAGTTGCTTTCTGGAGGTGCCAGCCTCATTTCTTCTGCTGGTTAGCAGCTTAAGGTGGCTATACCTCTAAGTCAGAGGAGTACTTAAAGTTAAATTAAGTGTATCAGAGCTAGAATGCTCTTTCTTTCTTTTGAAATGAAATGTTTGTGGGAATGCTCTGCTTCTGCCACATGTGCATAACCACAAGGTATGAGGTAGGTGCTTGTCCCACCTAGTCTCTATCTGAGTGCACAAAGGGGCAGAAGACCATCAATGCTGGTAAGTTTTCTATGTTTATTCTTTGTGGTAGTTAATGTAACAAGGATATAAATGTGGAGATCAAAAAGAGTTTTAATCCACTGAGAAAGTACAGGATCTTTTGTTACTTTTAGATGAGAGAAGTCAGAAGCTGCAGAAACATACAGAACCTCAAGAAATTACTGTCCATCCATCCCAGTATTAAAAGTGTGGAGGAGCAGGAGCATTTCAGCAGACCTCTAAAAAGACAGAGGCAAAACAGAATGAGGGGGAGATGGAGAGCTCACTGCTGAATATGATTTAGTGTCTAAAGTTCTGAAAAGAGCTGTTCTGTTTCAAATAGTCCCTTCTGAATGTACAAAAGATGGTCTAGCCAGATGCTAGCTTCAGTGTACAACAGCCTTTTTATACTGGCAATACTAGAAATAATTGGTATCGCTTTAGCATCAGGAAAATGGGCTCTATTGAATAGTCAGACACAAAAATGTGTGGGAATCCGTTGTCACAGAGAATCTTCAACCATTGTGTTTTATAATAGCGAAGAACCGGGTGGTGCAAAGTGATTCTTGCCCAGATCTATTATAAGTGATTTGGCACGGACTAGACTAGACAGAAGGGAAGGAGGTAAATTTCTTTCTCATCACTCAGAGCATCTCTCAGATACTAAATAAGGAGGCTGAATCCTCAAGCTCCAGAGACTTTATGACTATGCTGGAGTATATCCAACAGAGGATTCATTCATAGGCCATTTCAGCAGTACATGTGCACATAAACCCAAACCTTTATGACAACTCAAGTTGTGAGGGAACTGGACTCAGGTGAGACAATACAATTAGAAACATATGCTTGGTTTTAAACACTGCAGGCACCTTCTGTAGCTGGGAACAGCTGCTGTTAGGACTGTTTTAAAGATCTAAGCACAGGAAAGGACAAGGGACCCCTATAAAATACGTGACAATAGTAAAAGTACAACTTTAATGGAATTTTCTTCATTTTATTTTATTTAATTAAGGGTGTGGGATTAAGAACAAAAGCTATTTTAACATTTATTTCATAGAATATGCTTCATATGTTTTCTCCTGTTCATTGCTCATGAAGAAAATTTAATACAGATGTTTAGTTTTACAAACCCTTACAGTTAGATCCTAATCATGTCAGTGAATAGAATTTATTTAAAAGTCTTAAGATGTGTTCCTGTCCTTTTTTTAATATGAGAATTAAGTGTGACTATGGATGAGAACCATAGGCTACAAAATATTTAGTTCTTTCCTGAAYGGAGTATAAAAAGATGTAATTTTGGTTCACTAACTGACCACTSAATTTTGTATTTAGTTTTCTCAGTTTCATGAATTATATTGGCTGAAAGAGCCCTGAAGGGAAAAAATAAGAGAATTAAGGTTTAGGAGACAAAACGGTGCAAGAACTTCTTACTACTCCTTACCAGAACTGGGAGCTGAATCCAAGATAGTAAAATGTTTCAGCTCTCACTAGTATTTAATGCACGCAGCAGTAACAGTCTATGATTAGTTAGTGGCACTATAAAACAAGCCAGGGACAATTTGGAGATCCTCTCAAATGGTATGGCTCACATCACGTGCTTAAACTTCCTCGCAGTCCTTCTCCAAGACCAGAGTGATTGTGTTAAAATTGCTTAGGGGGACACTTTTGTGCTTTTTCCCTAACTGCATGTGCTTTTTCCCTAGTTGAGCCTGGGCACTGTCAACAAAGCTACTAATTGCCCCAGGGCAAAAACAGTGGAGAACGCATTAAAAATTAAACAGTATGGGTGCTAGTGCCCTGGCCTTCATTTGTTCACTAACACAGATTTAGCCAAAGGTTCCTAACACTCCCAGGGAACTGGAATTGACAGTGTGTTTTTATATAAAGGAGTATTTCTTGCTCAGTTTTCTTTTCGACACCTATAGGAAATTGTACAGAAAAAGAGCTACAAATTCTAGATTATGCCTTCAAAAGCTAGGAAGTACAAGATAGGGTTCAAGTTGGGAAGGTAACATAAATTACAGCAATTTAGGCATTTATCCATCCTATGTGTTATATGAAGCAGAGGTTCTTTGAAAAAAACCCTGATGGTGAATTTAAAGACTGCTGTAGTGCAAACATACAGAGACATGAATTACAGTTGTACAGATAGCCTTATTAGGAGCATTTTACTTTAGGCATTATACTTTTACGTATAAATAAAATATTTCTAAATCRATCTGAGCCAAAAAGCCTGACTAGTCTCCATATGAACACAAGGCAATTTATATAGGATTTTGAAGCTGATTTTCTATCATGTCTTATTCACCAGAATCATTTTCTTGCAAAAGAATATTATTTTTTCCTCAGGTTTTCTCATAATTCAACTAATYTTTGGCTGTCTTTGTTGGTTAGGTGGTAAGTTGCTTGGGAAAAGACTACGTTTTCTGATGTGTGGGTTTCCATCTGTGGCTGAGTGTCTGCATCTGTGTTTAACATTCATTGTAGAGCTCACTGGAAATCTAGTTAATAAAGTCACTGGAATCTAGAGAGCTGACCAAGCTGTACAGAGGACTCAGTTTCACAGATGTTCAACACCATTTTTGACATCTTGGRCTGTTCAAAACATCTTGTGGGAGTAGTTTCATGTGTACCAGGACCTACGATAGGACTTAAAAGGCACTCCTACTCCTCTCTAGAGCTAGTTGGAGGCCAGGCTAAATACTCTTAGAAAATGACACTAGACAACTGGCAACTGAACTTAACCTTGGCATTTGCTTATGGGTTACGCACTCCTGTCCAGGAGTCACTGGACACCTGTAGCCACCTACTGACTAGGTTTCCATTGCCTAGGGAGAGCCATATGAAGCTTAGACAAATGTACACATAGATGCCACAGATCACCTGATTTAATATGGAGATAAATCCCAGCCTCTGGGCTTGATTCAGCTGTCAATACAGACACCTAGTATCATACAATATGTCCTGGGGTATTCTGCCTAGCATTTGCTGCTACTTCACATGGACTTCGGTCTCCTGTAGGTCCTGTGTCACAACTGCCACCTATATGTGAACATCTCTGATGATAGCTTACATCTTGGATGACACTAGATGCTTATATTTAGAAACTCACTGTATCTGAATCAAGCACAAGTATCTTTTATGTGTTTCCAGATTCATTCAGAATTGAGCAGTTAACAGTAACTAGAGATCTATGTGGYTAGTTGCCTTTAATACATGAAACATTTTGGGAAAAAATTGTTGGTTTTGCTGTTATGTAGCTGTTCTAATGTGTAAGAAAGGACTAAGCCTCTGAAATGGTTGCTGAAAACTCAGGATGCTTCACAGTTTGACCAAACCCAGAAAATAAGCAAAGTCTTATGCTCTTCATAAATCACCAGTATTTAGTACTCTCAAGCATTAACAGCAACATTACCTGATATTTTGTTGTTGAATTCTAATGGGGAAGGTGGCAGAAGAATTGTAACAAGAAGTTTTGGTACCCATAGTTTTATTAAAAAAATAAAGTCAACACATACCAGAATGCGTCTTTTTTTTTTTTTTTTTTTTTTTTTTTTAAATCAAGATAAAAGAATAGCTTGTTTTGATCCAGCTTCTTACACCCCTGCAGATACTCACTGCCTCCTTAGACAGCCTGATTGGTAGAGTAAGGAGCCATCTGGACAAGTTGTCTTGGCCTGCCATGATGATGACTTGCTCAGAGGCTGTTAAACAGAAAAAGCTAATTCAAATTAAAAAAGAAAAAAATGACACAATGATTTCCCATTGGAAAATGCAGTTTCATCCCACTCAGAATAACCTGTGGGAATGTGGTAGTTGGATAATATTTCTCCTGGGGAAAAAAAAAATTACCTGATTACCTTGACTTTCCTATAATGGTAATATTAAAACATATTTTATGATATAGTCTTTGCTTACATTCAGGACATTCTGAATTTTAGTCAATATTTAAATTATTTTCTTATCATATTCTATAAATCAAATAATATTTCATTTATGTGATATTTAACATTAGAAAGCTTTGTTGTTGTCAGCACGCAGGGTTYTAAGAGGTCCAAGTTAATTCTTTTGGGGGACTGAGGGAAGTGCTTTTTTCACTGATAATTACAGAAATCAGGCTTTTGTGCTAATTTGGAAAGAAAACAAATCTTAAATGCCAGATTTCCCCTTCAGAATATGAGATTTGTATGAAATGTGAAAATACGGTTTCCAGCCAGCTATATAACCATTAACGTTGTGCCCTTGCTGCTGCAGGTAAAGCAATGAGACAAGGGAGGGGAACCATGTCAGTGTTATGTTCTCTACTAATTGTCAGTCCCCTCTTCCAGCTCTGGATCTAAACCAAATTCTCCGCCACAGTGTTAAAGAGAGAAGGGGAATGCTGAAAAGCTTGAAATTTTGTAAAAAACAATCAAAAGTTATATATTTCCATCCTCTTTCATATAACTCTATTGCTCGTTCTACTCACACCTTTTTATTGAAAACATATACACCAGAAATGGATCTCATTTTTCATGACATTTTTCTAAAAGTGGTATTCAGAAGTGCAGACCATTTTAATTAGCAGCTTCTAATAAGGCTAAGGTCTATTATGTCAGGCTTGGAAGAAATCGGTCCTTTCACAGTGAAAATGTTAGAAAGAATTCCAAAATCCTCTTTCAATCCATGTGATCTGTGCTGAGGTGTATTCAGTGAGGACATACCTTTCATCACACCACAGTGAATTTCATACTAGTATATTAACATTAAGAATACATCTTTTTTTTTTTTTCCCCGTAAAGCTTTTGGTCAGAATTTATATGCACTGTCACATACTAGGGCGTCTCAGTATATGTTCCATGACATGTAGAATAATGATAGCATAAACCTGAGGTGCAGCATAAATGTCAGCACCCTCCCTCTGCTATCTCATATAACCAGTTCAGCTTCTTAATGTGTCAGCTAAAAAGTAGCTGCCTTACCTCTACTGTATTCACCTACAATAGAGAGGTATTCACCWCTCTATTGCTGCTATGTTAGAAAATAACTTACACTGACAACAATTCTGTTTTCCTTTAATAAAATCCTTGAAACAAAACGGCCATATCTGTTGCTTTCTTGTCTAAAATAASTATCTGTCATTTATACTGCACCAGACCTTTTGAAAGTGCTTTTCAAAAGCTAATAACTATTTTTCCCAGCACTCAATGCATTAGGATTTACTCATTTATCAGCTGGGTAACTGAAGATGTAAGGAGGATAAGTGACTTACTCAAGGCTGCACAGGAAGTTAGCGATAGCAATAGGCGTAGAGTTCAAGTCTTTTCTTTCCACTGTTCTGCTGAGCGCTCTTCCACTTTGTGACTAAAAGATGGTTTCATTCTGTTTTTCTCAGGACCCAGGAACTAATTCATCAGAGAGGAAAAGAGATAAGTTATTCTTTTTTTTTTTTTTTTTCTTCTCAAAAGCTTAAAAATTCCTGTCTGGCTGGACAGCAGTCAAAGCTGGTTTACTGTCTGCTTTAGAGATGGCTGTTCACCTGCTCCAGATTAGGTGACAGACTTCAGTACAGTTTTGTCCGAAGAAGGAGTTCCTGAGGTTTAGGGTGGGAGATCACAGACTTTCCAAAGATGACAACTCTCCTTGCCAATACACAATTGCTTGCTTCAGTCAGGAAATACCAGCTTTGTTTTATACAATCCATAAAACCTGGAGTGGGATTTGATTATATTCATTTTATACCTCTGTAAAGTAGAACTAATCACTTTATTTTCAATAAAGAGACATAACTGCATGTATAGTGATTCATCTGGCCAAATGTAGTCATCTGGTTTATAGTTKATAATATTCATGTACTAGAACTGACCAGTTCAGATGTGGCAATCCACACAGACATCTAAGTTTACTAAGATGAATGTTGCCAATGCTGCATTCTGTTATGTCCAGAAATTTGGGACCATTTTTGCTTCTCAGCCTAGCCAAAACATACACATTAGAAAGTAGATTTTCTCCTGTCCTTCTCATGGGCATAAAGTAGAATATATGGAATTCCAATGGCAAACAGGTTGGGGGGGGGGGGGGCGGCACTGGAAAAAAGTTTACACTTCCTTCTTCAGGGAAAGCTAACACTGGCTAAAAACCAGGCTAAAGCCAGAAGAGTGGTGCTAAGTCCAGGAGGTGTCCTAAGGCTGATGGGCAGTGAACCCTGGTTGCAGAAGGTGCCATGAAGAACTTCATAATAAAGTCACAGCACAGAGGTGCATCTGTGATCCAATCGCTTCATTTGCATTTCATTTAACTGCCTTATTGGGAGGAGAGAGTATTATTAGGAACAGTCTTAGGAACAGTCCCTGGGACATTTTCCCCCAACTGTCTTGAATATTGTCTGGAAAACCTGAGTAAGCAGAGGTAAAACCATGCCTGGGAGCTTGCTTACGATTAATACCATAGATGGTTACCTATCACCGAACATAATTGTGCCTCAGTCTTGTTTTATTTAATAGGGTAGACTTAGCCTAAAAGTCTAAATTCAGCTTTGTCAAGTGCAATGTCCAGTGAAGTCAAAACCCAAGGTTTTGATCAAACTGAATAGCCCAACATGATTTATAGGTTGCTATTCTTTACATTATTTAGTTATTGCAATCTTTCTATTTTTCACTTCCATGTAATCCACATACCGGAAAGAAATTTCTATACAATGGTACTGACAAAAGTTGAACTTTGTCTTTAGATTATAAGATTGTGTTGATTTCTGAAAGTTAGCTCTATTTGAACTTATTTTTCTATTCTATATGAAATTTCTTCCTTTCTTCTCAATTGCATTGACATATCCTTTTGTTTTGTAGAGCTTTTATATCTAATTGATTTCTCATTCCATTCCAGTCACAGTTAAGGACATCTGTATATATTTACGGTTCCATAAATTAGTATGCAAATGAAGGCTGAACAGGCTTACTGTGTAGGTGTGTATAGGCCATTGTGGCCATAATTAGCAGCACACCTGCTGACCTTGATGGTTATTTCTTCTGTCATTTCTATATTGTGTCAGAAGAACACAAAGATCATTTCATTACCTGAAATTCCTGACAAATATTTGATAGACAGCAGTGGAAAGGGCAAACTCATATGAATTTTATCTTGCTTAGCAATTACCATTTTTTTAAAGGGCAGGTTTAATGCACTGAGAAAATTCTTAAGACAGATTCTACATTTGTGTTCATTACTTAAAAGGACTGTTTGATAGAAGAATTCATTTACATTATTTCAAAAAGTAAAAGGTTTCCCTTGTCAAGTGCTAGTCCTTGTATACAATTACATTTAGGCTAAAAAAAAAAAAAAAGTTACATTTTTCCCAAAACAATTCCAAGATGTGTATTTTCTAGAGTAAATTTTTCTAAGTGGTTAGTCCAAGTGTTACTGGCAGTTTAAAAGTTACTGGCAGTTTAAGCATTGAAAATTTTATATACTGATATTCTTAAATTGAAATTACAAAACACCTTAAACTTAAAATCTTAAAATACTGTTACTAATGCGGTCCATTATGCAGATGAAGGCTATATACTGGACTGCATTAGTCACAGCCTGGCAGCATGTCAATAGAAATTATTATTCCCCTCTGTTCAGCACTTGTGACACCGCATCTATTCTGTGTCCAGTTTTAGAGTCCCTCGTGCAAGAAAGACATTGAAAACTGGACTAAGTCCAGCAAAGGGCCACTCTTGGGGACAGTTTARGGGACTGGAGAACTTGAAAATCAAAGGGACACTGAAAAAAATGGGTTTATTCATCCTGAAGACAAGAAGGCTGATAGGCCTGAAAGACTGTTTTCAGCCAGCTAATGAAGGATTGTGGAGAAGGAGGAGTCAGACTCTTCTTGGAGGTGCACAGTAAATGCACAAAAGCCAAGAGGTGCAAGTTGCAGAAAGGGAAATTCAGACTGGATGTAAGGAAAAAAATCACAGTGATGGTAAGACCCTGGAGCTGAGGCCCAAAGGCCCTGAGGGATCTCCGTTCCATATTGAAAACTTGATTCAGCAAGATCCTGTGCAAGCTGCTGTAACATAAAGGTTGGTCCTGTTTTGAGTAAGGGGTTGAACCAGATAACCTGCAGACTCCCAGCCTAAATTATCGTAAGTTTCTATGATGCATACCAGTTTTAATTTCCCCACATAACCTCCCCAAATCCTGCAGGAGAACTGATTACGCTCTCTTCTGAGAACCTGGAAGTCATATCCTCTGAGAAGCGTAAGAGTTCTGAGGAATGAAGTGATCTGCATCATGTTATATACAAACTGGTTATGACTATTAAAAGCAAAACCCCAACTGATCTGCATTTCTACAGCCTCTTGCTTTTGGTATTGCAATGCCTTACTTACTGCCGAAGACAGCTTCATCTTTCCTGAGGTAAAACAGAGTTGTCTGTACTTGGCACCCTAAATTTCTAATGGAGGCTGACATTAGAACTGATGCAGTCTCAGTGACAGGTTCGCTTTACCATGCAACTGGAAAGAACGGGGGCATGTGTATTGATATAGGGGATGTCCTGTGACATATCAAAGCTGCTTTCATTTTCATGCAAAAGAGAAGACAGCAAGTGGCAGTGTATGAGGATTAATATATACTGCAGTATGGGACATTTCCTCTTTCCAGTGTTTTGAGCAAATGTTGCCTTAAAGCATCCTGAAATGGAATCCCTGGAGATAAAATGGAAGAAACAAAGGAGTATGTAAAGATATTCAGAAGCCTGAATAGTGCTGCAGCTATCTGAGCCTTTACTAGTACTACTGATGTTTCTATATCCTCATCGTGTCTGCATATCTTATGAACTGTTATTCATATCAGTTCTAGAATCCAATTTTCCCTGAAGTAGCTCATGCAGTACTTGTATAATATCCCTATTGCTGATCACTGACAAGACTGAAGAAAGTCCCCAGAGAAGACAGGCAGTCACCTTTTGTTTGGGAATGTTTTTTGTAGTTCCCAGGCCACGATGGATGGTGGTTCATCCCCACTCTCTAATTGCTAGACTCAGGATGCTAAGACAACATCACACCAGTCTGATTGGGTCAGGATGTCTCACCAGCACTCTCATTTTATGAGTAAGAGCAAAAAAAAGAGTCAAAATTAATAAAAGGAAACAGAAAAGATAGTATGAAGAAAAAAGAAGTGGAAGATGGATAGCAGGAGATTTTCTGGAATAGCTTTCTAGAAAATACAGGGAGTAGGAAAACAAAAAGGCTGAGAAGAAAACTAGGGAAGAAAGTATGTTCTGCACTTGGGAATTGGTGTCCTACATCGCAGCTTGAGAAGCCTGGAAGGAAGAGAGTCTGCTGTGCCTTACATGCTAACCCGAAGATATATTATTCTATTCTACAATGCAATGTCAAATGTCTCTTGGAAACCTAAATAGATTATGTCCACCGCTTCATCCCTATCTGCTCCCTGCATTCTCCTTATGATAAGACAGAGATTTATATTCTTATTCTTCTCAGATGGGTGCATCAATCTCTGCTGTCAGGTTGCCTGTCCGAATAACAAACCTGCATATCACAGAACTGTTTTAAATGTAATGTTGATAGATGTTGTTTGTGTGCACTTGGCATCAACTTACAGTCACTTCTCTACAAATCGCAATCTTCTGAAGAAACCCTTATTTTCTATCTTTTCCACGTTCTCACCATCAAGATTTAATTATGGTCATGGAGTCATTATTTGGGACATTTCTAGGAATTCTGTGCTTCCCTGTCACTAGACTGAGTCACTAAGATGTTTGCAGTACCCACTGCTGCCATTCTCTTTCTGGCTGCAAAAATCCTGGTTTGCATTTTAGGGACAAAAGAGTTGCCAACACTGCCAATGAAGCTGAATGTTTTCAGTGAAATCTCTGGGCTGATAAAGAATTGCAAAATGTTCTCTTCCCCCTGTAACGCTGCTACCCGCCAGAACTCACCCGTGCCTTCCGATAACCATGCAGGGACCTTGTGCTTGGCTCCCTGCACCGCCAGCCGCTGGCTCAGCTCCAGGCTGCAGCTCCCCACTCCTCCCTCCTGCCTACAGCACCAACCTGCTTCCACCTTTCATCTACTCCCAGCTAAATTATTTGTCCAAATGCCATTTATTTCCCCACATTCATACCCTCTTCTGCTCTTTACCTTTTTCCCCACAGAAACTAGACGTTTCTGTGAGGGGCAACTAGGTCTTGACCTAGCAGTTGGTCTTGGCCGTTGTAGTCAATGGAAAAAACTTGGCTCCTTCTGAGATGTTAGTTCGGCTCCTGCTCTCATGGACCTACAGCAAGAAAGTGTAAACTTCTCTCAGAATGACAAAAGCCAAGTTGTAATCTCTCTTGAGTGTTGATGCACTGGCTCCTTATGTAAACAAGGTACAGAAATAAAGTCAGAACATTTTTTATACAGTTAATGAACTATTTACTGACTAACACTGCACCATTATTAAAACTCTCGGTTTATTTTTTTATTTTTAAAAGTTCATTTTGAAAATATTATTCTCCTATGTATTTTGCATTCCTGATTTGCCTCCCTCATAAATCACAGGGAAGTGATTTCACACACTGCTCAGCACATTGCACAGGAGTCTGGTTATTTCTTGCATAAGTTACAGACGCCTTCATCTGTTTTTCAGTTTCAGACTTCTTGCAATACTCAGTTTGCAAAACTGGTATTTTACTAATAATGTCCATCATTGTAAACTCACAGAAGGTCTATTGTAATGCATTGTTTACAAGTTTGCTCTTTTCCTTCATATCCTTGTATATCCTTAAAAGAGTGAAGTGGTTAATGTACAAGACACTGAGCATCCATGGACTCATTTATCTCATACAACAGTATATTCTACATGTTCTTCCTTGCATTTTTCAGTCCTTTTGCCTCAAGTATTTCAGTATTATCAGATTATAGCTCACAGTCATGTGGAATCAATATTTTTACGTGATTACAAGTCTATATAACTTTTTTAAAAATAATTGAAGAATATCAATGAATATTATAAAATGTTTTACTTTGATATCTTTTAAATATGCTAATTTTTTCCTTGCTGTTCCTGTCACAGGGAAGTCAGTAGGAGACTTATCACAGGTCACAGTAGACCTTTAGACCAAACTTGTAAAGCTATGGCATTATCATTAAAGTTAATGCTTAATTTAACAATGACCATTTAAGAATGAGGATGGCCTCAATTTTTATGCAATTCTACTATAGTAAATAGAATTAAACAATGGAAGCACTATGCATAAGCTGCTTCTAAGAACTTTTGTTTATTTGTAAATGAATACCCGCATACCAATTTCTAAAAGAATGCTGTTTAAATTTCTGTTAAACGACATCTGATGGATGAGTTCTGCCTATTGCAATGATACTACCAGTGCAAAGATTTCTTATCAGTCTGAAAATGGAACTCATGTTTTATATTACAATAGTGAACATGACTGGGAAATTTACAAATGAAAATATTAATTAATTTATTTATTCCAAACAACAGGCAAAACCATCAAGAGAATTGTTTCAGACTCAGCTAGGCAATGACATTTTAGTTTTTCCCCAGCTTTGGGTGCAAAATCAAAATACTAAATCATTCATGCAAAATGGAATTTTGGCAAACACCCATTTTGAATTAAAAATTCAGATTTGAAACTGAATTTCTCCACATCATTCTGTCTTATTTCATTAACTTAAATACCAAATTAACTAACTCAGGAGTTATACGCTTTGAAAAAATCCAGCTGATCAAAACTAGCCGTTTCCTGAATACAGATAGAGTTTTAATTCATCATGTTCTTTCCAGCTGTGCATTTCCAATGAAGCAGTCAGATGATAGTTTTTTACTACATACTGAATATGTCATTTTTTGAGGACCTGAAGCTTGCAATTTATATCTTTGATGTCACTTTTTCAAATGATTGAAGAAATCAGCAGTCCCATTAACTTTTTTACTTAGGGAGTTAAATATGACCTAAGTTTTTGGGGAAAAAAAMCCCTGAATTCCTGAAATTAAGTTTTCTTGAAGGAGATTTTTAAAGGTATATGAAATGTAGATGTCCAATCCCAATAAAATTCAGAATACTCTACAATTTCATTTTGTGTTCTTAAAAGTTAAAAGAGAAATTATCAACGTAACAGCAGCATATTGGATAGTACAGAATTGTATTTTGCTACAGTTTTACAGGTTGTTACATTGTATTATTATATTTCTGAAGGATGCCGGTTTGTTCAAAATTCTTTGGTTAATATTGCACATTCATCTTTTTCCTCCTCTTCCTCGATGCATTTACAATTACAAAATTTAATCAGAGAGTTGATTCTACAGGTTAAATACATTATTATTTAAATAATGGCTACAGGGCCTAATAAAAAGAAAGAGATTGTCCCAGCAAATAATTTTGCAATGTGACAAATAATCTTAATCTGCAGAAAACAAAACCAAACAAAACCAGCCAAGCAAACAAACAAAAGCAGCATGGAAGACCAAATGTTGCTGTGAGTTAAACCAATGTTTGGAATGAAAAATGGAGGGAAACAGCTATTTCATTAAAAACTGTTCATTGTTTGTCAAATGACTCAAGAAATATGCATATACCAGATCTTCATATGGTGTAAATTGTTATGGCCCTGAACATTTGGGAAGGACTGTTCATGTAGGTATCACGGCAAAATTCACTGAGCGAGGGTCTGCCTACCGAGCAGGGCAAATACATGTATTTTGAACTAATTCATTGAGTCAGTGACTTGATTAATCTTATTCTAGGACTTCCAGTTTTGCATCTCTCTGATTCAGCTGCAAAGTGAAGGCTTATGCAAGGTGAACTACCTCTTATCAATCAAGAAGTTCACATCTTCAGTGACTGCAATTCTTTGAAGTGCTGGGAGAAGCAGAAATATTTATCATGTTCTCAAGGTGGTTTCTGAACCTTTCAATCTTATATCTAGATCACAGCCAATGCCTCCTTCTTCAGCCCTTTCGCAGACTGTGAAATCAGCAGTTTAAAAAGACATTCTCAGCATGGGAAGCACAGGGGAACTAGGACACATAATCAATCTTCAGACTCCCGTGGAACCTGCTAACAGGTTTTTATTTCTGGTGTCATCCAAAGGATTAGTCTGCTTGGTAAAACAACTTCACTCTCTCTCTGCCTCTCTCTCTTTGTGTGCCTTATCCCGTTTTCCTCTCTCTGTGATACTGCTACATGTTGCCTATATTTTCTTTTTAATTCCTTTTGTAAAATATCCATTATTGCTTTTTTACTCAGCCAAGCACATTCTGCAGTGAGAGCTCAGCTGCTTATACACACTTGAAAGATACACTCAGCATGGTATCCTTAGAAAAAAGAAAAACAAAACCTACTATAGGGTTTATTTTTGCTGTTTTGAAAGTTCAGCCAGAAAGAAAATAGCAACAGCCCAGCCAGTATAGCTTTCATTAAGTGCATGTGAGATGCAGGGATCACGCTACCATAGAACTAAATACGTTAATGCTATCTTCACAAGCTAGTGGTGTCTTGATCATTGATGAGTGGAAGCTGGTCTTTACTGTGCAGTGTTCTAATTCCCCCTGGCACCTTACTCACTCCTGAATGCATAATTGGGTTTACAAGTATTGTTCTACTTTCTTACATGCCACGCTGTGCTCTCCCATTGTTTTTTGTTGCTTCCAGCCATTTCCATGAGTTCCTGTAATAACCTTGATCTYTTCCAGTCACTTTATTAGGCTCCCCTGGTAGCCATCCTCACAGTGAGCTCTTGACAGCACTCATCAATTCTGGATGCTTCAAGTAATTGCACCAGCACCTATCTCCTGGCTGCCTCTGTTAGCTCCTTCCGCAGTACTTCAAAACCTCCAGCAAAGCGACAGTGTGGGATGGCAACACTTGGTGACTTCAACGCAGCGAGAATGGGCTGATAGTTTAAGCAGAAATTTTACTTAGAAATATCCTGCCATCTCCCCCTCCCCCAAATTAAATTTTCAGCCCTGTTTCTAGGGACTTGTAATAACATAGAAATCAAGAAAGATTGATGAACCAGTCTTTTTTGGATTCTTTTTTCCTTCTTGTTAGTAGGGGTATGCTGTTTCCTTCACTGATGAGCTCAGGAGGGAGTGAATTCAGAGGCCTCAAATACAATGTGTAGTCCTTTCCAGTTGTCCTCTATTCATGCATTTGGGATCAACGTGTACGTGCTTGTGTGTGTGTGTGCGTCTATGCATGTCTGGTGTGACCTGCAACTTCTAAAGACACAAAGTGAATTGTTCCACCCAATTATTTCACTGTGAATTTATTATCTATGTAATAATAAAAATAATATTTGCATGTGTTTGTGGAAATTCACCTGAACTGAGAAGGAAGAAAAAATCTTTGCTGTAAGCTCTGCCATTGGAGTATATACTTGCTAGTAAGTGCTTTTAAATTCATGTTTGTGTATTTCCACATGAATTCAGCGGTCTTACACTTTTAACCATAATAAAGAATTTGGGATCTGACCGAGTAAAAATAGAAATTAAACCTACTGTTCTCCTGCAGCTGTTCAGTACTGATGTCACCAAAGTTTAATGGAAGGCAGTCACCTTTAACTAGAAAAATTTTAAACTTTAAAATACTTAAATGTTGAACCCAGTTATTGGGAGGCTAAATACACAGTCCACACAACTACTTGTATGGCAGAAAGAGATATTAAGGTACTGAAGCGAACATAGACAAATACTTTCTCACAGAAAGAAAAAGTAGTCTTACCTAAACTTATCTGTTACAGTCTTTGGTGTTATCTCAGGCTTGGCTCATCTTGAACATGTGCACACATGTATATTTACATGGAGTATCACAACCATACCTTTCTTTCTACATAGTTTCTAAAACAGAATTTGGTGGAAATATTCATCCTCAAATTCAAAGCTCAGATACGCAAGATGTGATCACATCTTTGTTGCATGTTTTGAAGGTCTTTTTTATACATGTCTTTCTCAGTATGCTGAGAATTGAATCTTATGTACATTTGGGCTAAATTCTACCCAATCTATCTAGCACATTTCAGTTTCAATAAAGCCAATGGAAGCCTTGTAAGTTTGTCCAGGAGGAGAATTAGGGTTTTAATGAGTACGCTTCCTTGGAAAGGTTTCTAATTCTTTTATTTCCTYTTTTTTTTTTTTTTGCTAACAAGCAAAACTATTATGGAAGGTAATATCDTGAAATTGAGTGCATTTTGCATTTGAATAGAGAACAACRTTTTTGCTGTAGTTGTGACAGTTGCTTTATTGTAAAACGTGCTGTTTCTCTAGAGGAACTGGGATCTGGTAAACAATGGAGTTGAGTGCCTGGTATGCAGTTTGTAAGTTATTGACAGTGAAGGAATGATCCAATTAGTAGGTGATTAATCACAGCTTGCTGTAGGTCTCAGACTGTATATTGAAAATTTATGGGGTAAAAGAGTATTTCATGCACATGCCTTCACCTAACAGGTAATCACCACCTGGGAATGAAAATTACATTAAAAAAAAAGAACAACATGGGCAGCAGCACAAAGTACGAATTATTTGATTAATTCTTATTGTCACTGAGAATCGTACCATCGTACCAGGCAATCATAATTATAATGACAGCATCTGTGTTGCTTTGTTACCATTTAAAAAATTAATTAATATTTTATTGTCAACAAACAGCAAAGGAAATATTCAACATTTCCAGCATAGACAACTCTCTGGTGTTTCAACAACACGGGAAAGTAAAATTAGCTATACAGAATTTAATTGTGAGATATAAGACATGAGAAATTGTGCAGCATTTCAAAGAAAATTTAAAATGTTGAAATGCTAATTTTTAGAGAAACCTAATTAACATRTAAAGTGACATGTTTTATTTTGTGATGAAAACAGTGAAATAGTAAAATAAACCCACAGCCCTTTAAATAAAGTAGAAAATCTTCATATTTTTATTTTGTGCATTAGTCTTAGTAAATTGAGATACTGTAGTAATAATTCTCATCCTTGCTTGTGGCACGTACAACCTACCATGATTTATCAAACAATCTTATACAGACTTGTTATTATATGATTTCCAGTTTTCAGTTGTTCATTTACTGAAAGTATCTGTCAAATTTTTTATTGCAGGCTAGATAAGCATGACTAAGTTTCAGGTAAGTAATAACCTTATGACACTTAGATCTGACAATAATATGGAATACAATAATGGTATTTTGATAAAGTAGATGATGAAATAGGATAGAAAAATACAGACTTGTCAGTGCTGAACCATATCCCCCAAACCTTTTCAGTTTTGCAAATAAATAATTCAAATTATATTCAGCATAGAAAAAATGGAAGTGTGAAAAATTCTAAATTCAAAGTTAAAAATATCAATTTTCAGGTGAACAAGCAGGATAAAACTCSATCATCTCTAAGTGTTTTACGGCCTAAGTTAGTAAAACAGTACCTTTGAGTACCATAGTAAGAGACTGAAAAGGAAGACTTTAAGGCAAGTGTGGAATCTTCATGTGTACTTCTCAAAATCATATTTCATATATTGYTTGTTTACACCACTGTATCCTTATTCTTGGTGTACTCTCTGTGGCTTAGCTGTAAGACTGACCTAGGCACCCTGGGTTCCCTTCACAGGCAATAGAGAAAACTAGGACTGCATTGACATGATTCTTTTCATCCCAAAATCAACGGCTAAAATATGTAGACTAAAAGCGTTTGTTTCTCTGAATTGGCTGCAAGGGTACCTTAAAGTTAGCTAGATTTCAACCCTAGTCCTTTTGTCTTTCACATTCAGTATAACATCGCAGATTCATCAAATAAATTAGCTTGATCAGGCATGATCTGCCTTCAGTAAACCAATGAAAATAAAAGCAAAAAAGTATCGCTTCCTTAGGAAGACTGCCTTCATGGTCCTGTCTATAGCTATCTTTCATAGGTGTGGTATGGCAGAAAAGGCAATGATCTAGTGGACTTGAAGACTTCTCAAATCATGTAGTTACTGAAGAGCTGGTTGATCAGTTTTTATGTAATATATGATTCTTCTCCTGCTGATTTCCAAACAACAAAAATCACCTGATTTATCTGTGTTCTGCACTGACAGTTAAGCAATAAATACTGTGAGTTACTTTACAGAAAAACTCAACCACAGATAGCCCTACTGGCCTTCGTGATACCAGAAAGGGTCAATGTTTTCTGTGCTTGACCTTTAGCTGGTAACTGCCACCAGATTTCTGAAAGCATTGGAGTAGTTTTAGATGATGAATAAAAAGCAGCACTGGTCTTGCTTGCTGAATAACAGCAGAAATAACAGTTTTGCTGGATTTATTCAGACAGCCTGAATAATGCTGTCATAAGGAGAGAAACTTTTCAGACAGAGCAGAAAAAACATACTTTTCATGTTGGTGGTATATTGACCTTCCTTCATTTTTCATCCTTCCCTTATTTTTAGAGGGACAGTAGACGAGTGAGTCAAGGCAATTCTAGAGTTCTCAGAATTTATTGCATGGAGGCAAATTATTTCTTAATTTTGTGACCAGTTTGGAAACTGTGCCAGAGACATTTAGTCCAATTTAACCATCGTCAGAAGAAAAAAATTCTTGATTCTGACTTTTCCTATTATTTAATAGTGATGCTGAAACACAGTGAATACTTAGTAGTGATGTCAAAACATAGGCCATTCCTAAAGGTAGTCCTAGGAGTTCTCTTCTTTCCAAGGATCTGGGTAAAACTTTATTTTGGTGCAGGATGGTTTAGTTACTTTCAGTGAGTTTTATTTCAGTTAGTGCTCAAAAAAAAAAAAAAAGTTTTTGCTTGTTTGTCAGTCCTGATTTGTTCCAATTTGATTCACTACACCTCTAACTTAAATGAAACTCACAAGCTGCATCAAGAGAAAGCAAAAGTGCTGTTGGACTTATATAGCATTTGAACGAGATCTGTGAAACTCACTTTAGACAAGACTGAGGTAACACTGTTTAGTTGATGATTAACAGGGCAGGAATTATTTCTTCTATCTTTTCTGAGGAACCTGGGTACATTTTTCAGGACTGTATTCGTGGGTATGTAGATGAGGTAAAAATCATGCCAGTATTTCTTTACTCCTGTTGCATGGGCTGATCTGAATTAACCAGGGTGTGGAGGATAAGCAGATCTTGTTTTCATTGTGGACTGTAACACTGAATCTTTTGAATATAAGATTTAGTTTATTGAAATATAATTTTTATTGACCAATGACTGAAAATCATTGCGAAAACACAGCTGTCCAAAATGTAGGCGGCTGCTTATTACACAGTGCTTTAAGTAGAGTGTGCACTAGACCCATATTCCACAGACTAGACTGGCTTTCAGTTGGTTTCTGGGGACATGTACATTCTGCAAGAGTGTTTTCTTTCACAGTGTGACAGAACTTGAACTTGTAGACTTCCAGGGCTTGTTGCAAAATTCTATTTCTTTCTTAAGCATTTATTTTTTTTTTTTTTTTTTTTTATTTTTGGTCTGTGAAAGGTTAGAAGCCTTCAGAAGAGAAAGGTTTTATTGGATCACTGACATGGTCCTGATCATTCTAAGATATTTTAAGAGGAGAATATTTGTGTTTTGGGAGAAATCATTGAATACAAATATCAGCTATCCATGTTATTAATTTTTGTAAGGTGTTTAGAGCATTGGTAAGAATTTAATAACCTCGGTTGGAGTGCAGGAACATTGTTTTAATTTAGTGAATTTAATAGATTTAACACCTTTTTCCTGCAAATGCATTGTTTCAGAGCTTGTACCTCTGCCTTCACACAGAGTAGGTATCTTTCACAAACCACTAAATGAAACTACCATACTGTGGTCTGATTCTGGTGTGAGTCTTATGTGATACAGATAACCTAGACATCAGATAGACATGGGTTTTACATTTCTCATACAGTTTCACATCATTTTGTGTCTGTGGTCAGGTAGAATACACATCTAACTACTTGATTTACTTACGCTATCACATAGATCATGTTATCATGCAATTTATCCTTCCAAGTATTCAAGGATAAAGAAAGTTAAATTATAGCTCAGATTTATACAAGCAGGCCCTCCATCCAGTTCAAGATTCCTTTAAAATACTCAGAAAGAGAGAAGGAGTTAATATGGCTGAATCAATTGAAACAGTTTTTCAAAATTTTGTTGCCCTAACTTTTAGAAAGACAGCAAGACAGAGAATGGAAGAAAGGGGGAATTCCTTGACTTGAACCGCAAAGGACTGTCACTTAAAAACTTCTGTTTTCACGAGCTGCGTGGAATGAAAAGCATTTCAGAACATGGATGGTGCCCCAGAAAGTTATTTGAAGTTCTACTCTTGACTGTCAGGGAGATGCAGAATATCATTTTAGTCCTAAAGAAAATATTTAATCCCCCCTTTTTTATTGAATATTAGAATTGCACAGACTGATTCAGATGACTTTAATTAAATTCCCCTCAGGCAGGCTTTTGGGTGGTTACTCCAAACTTACCTGATATTAAAAGAGGAATTTGCCAGTGAAATTAAGTCTAAGTGTGTAAGTTATAGCAGCCTCAAGACAGTAGCGAATTCCATACTGGAAATTAATGTAAGTTTATAAACCTGTTTATTCTGGTTTAGTGGAAAAGCACCTTGTATTTGCCCTGATAAATATCTGAAGTACTCATCATCTTTTAAAAGCATCTTATCTAAAAGCAGAAATAGAGAAATAATATCATTTCTTCATTGAAAGGATATTTTTTGCTTTCTTTTGTGCAGTATTCATTTTGTTTCTCTTCTGGATTTTTGAAAGAGGTGATTTTTTTACATAGCAGAAAGGCTACATCACCTAGGGTGCCAAACTCTGCATATCTAAAGTAGACTGAAGGTTTCCAGAACGGACTCTGTAACATGAACTGCAGTCAGTACAGGTAGGCAGTCAACACAGCCACAAAGCTACTTCTCTTTTTTCTCTTCAGATCTTTTAAAATACCCTTTTTAAAAACAATTCACATTATGTGCTCCCTGGATTATTCTCTTTGTCTTTAAGTTACTGAGATAAGTTGTGTAAAATGGGTTTTTTATTTGGAAACTTATCTTTTTTTTCGCCAGTTATTCCTCACATGGTGATGTGGTTTACGAAAGAAAATGCCTCTGAACAGAAATAGGTTGATATATTTCCATCCCTAGACTAGGAGACAGTTTGTGCTGAAATGCAGCAGGAAATCTGGGATATTGCCCTTAAAGGATTAGAGAACAGAGTGTGATTCAGGAGCATGTAACATAGTGCTACAATTAATAAACATGCAAATTGAGTTGTTCTGCCTGTTTAGTGTGCATATCCCTGTGATAACAACATAAATTAATGGGTTTTTTTATATATTCCCAAATATGAATCTTCTAACCTAAATATAGTAGATATTGAGAAAGGTGGCCTGCATCCTCCACTCAAACTTCACAGAAAAGGTATTCAGAACTCCTACTAATGCCAATAAAGAACAAAAAAGTAGTATACACCCCCAAAAAAGATTTCGTTTGAAGTAAAAAGGAAAGGAATCCTAGTAAAATAATAATAATAATAATAACAACAACAAMAAAAATAATAATAGTAATAAGAATAATCCTACCTAAACCCAGGCAAAATACACTGTGAAAATCCAGCAATGCAAATAGCACCCTTTTACACTGTGGTAATGGTGATAGCACTAAGTGCTGGATTCATAAATCTAGAAAAGACCAGTGCAGTCTGCATTATCCAAGCTACATAAATCCCTTGTTTGAACAAGACCATCTATTTTAAGGCAAAAGGTCTCATCTGTTTACACAAAAAAACAAAAAACAAAAAACAAACAAACAAAAAGAATTGGCAATGACTGAAGATCCACCCAGACCAGTCAGAGTTTCCCTTTTCTGCACAAGGCTGCAGAATCCTGCCTACGTAGATAAGGAAAAACAGTTGATGAACCACTACATCTAAACTCAGGTAGACAGAAGCTCCTTTTGAAAGCTTTCAGAGGTACAGAGCTTTTCCTTGATTGAACAGGAAAATGAGGCACTTCTTTTAGGAGCAGTTCTTCCCTAGACACCTGAAACTGGTGCCAGTTAGATACCTAAGCCAGAGAAATTGGCTTCCTTGTTCGATGTCTTTTTGAGTTGGACAGTCTTTTTCAGACGCTGTTCCCTAGGACAAATTCCTTCATCTTGCAAACACAGGTCAATTCTTGCTTTGTGGAGGTGCAACATTACCAGTTGTACTGAAGTACATACATGATGCATATATAAAAATCTGCTTCTGTCTCACCAGCCTGGAATATTTTTTTTTCCTAAAATAGACTTCAATAAATCAACATAACCTCCTAAAAGCAAAATCCTAGAAAAACAAAGGATACCTGCATGTAACCAAGATCAAGTGTTGGCATACTAAGAGGAAAAGTGAGTTCAGACTGAAAATTTTACCTTAGGTCAGCCTCCTTCATTTAATCCAGACTTTCTCTGGCAATTATGGGTATTCTGTGACCTGACACTGGCAGAGAAATGAGTCCCAACTAAGCAGAATTCAAAGTGTTTCGGAAATGGTCAAAGCCAAATCTATAAATCTATCCTGGAAACTGACTGCTAAGCGTTGTGGATGAAATAATAGGGTTACAAAGTACATATTCTAGAAGAAAGCACCGCTCAGGTACATGTCATATTTTTGAATGGTTTTGAGATACACAACCTGATCAGGGGTCAGAAGTGTGAATGATGGAGTCAAGAACAAGAGGTTAAAACCTTGGCAAGCTGAGAGGTAAATATTGTAAGAATTTCAACCAGGGTTCTGGGCAACAAACAACCAGACCATCCAGCATAAGCTAGTCTGGAAAAAAATTGAAGGTCACCTCAGACAAAAGAAGCTGTAATAGCTTCTGCTATTTCTTCTTTTTGTTTCCCTTATTTCTGCAAAGCGGCTTTCAAATGTACTGAATCTTCATTCCCTACCTTTATCCTAATATATGAAACGTCCAGAAATATTCTGGGCACAAAGACCAGCTGGCATAAAACAACCTGTGTTTATGCAATTCTTACAGTTTCCAAAGTGGGGGTGGCAAAGCTGCCTTTTGAGAATGCTTCCTGGGACCTCTCAAGTGCTGAATCATGCCCAAGTTTTGTCTGGGAGAGTGCTAGTTGGCCTGACCCCAAAGCATGTCAGGGACCATTCTCACAGTTCAGCTGAATAGACGTTCAGGTTCCAGTGGCTGGTAAAGTCCCTGAATGCTCTTCAGTTTACTTGGCTATCACACATAGGGCTTTATCCAGTGTGCTGAGGGCAATTGTCCTCCCTAAGCTAATGCTGGAAAAAACCCACAACAATTTGTGCATGCTTATACACAGGCACTTGCTGCTTGCTATGCTGGGTTAAGATTTTGGAGTTCTTATATGCCAACACTTCTTTTGTAAAAAGCTTCAATCTGATCCTGAGTATGAGGGATCACTTTTTGTSTCTGCATTGTAAAATTGCTCAACTCAATTGAAATTTCAAGTGACAATGTTCCTAGCTGTTTGGTTTGGGGATGTAGTTATCTGACTAAATGTTTACCATTAGCTTTCATGCTATCATCTAATAAAGTTATGTATGTGCAGTTATTTGCAGGTGTGGGTTTGCATATGCAAAAGTAAAGGCCCTAAATTACGTGATTATGCTCTCTTGATCATAACACAAGCTTGTGCTAACCTGAGATATTGCCTCTACCTAAATATGACACATTCAAACATGTCCCTCTTCACCTAAATCCATACTTATCTGGTCTCCATTCAAACAGCCTAATTTTGCTGCACTGCTTCTGTCCTAACTGCATGAATTCACAACCAAGCAGGGTTTAGCACTGTGTAATTATCCTACATAACATATAACATGTAAGCAGTACACAGGCACGAGTAACAAAAAGGTAGGAAACTAACGTCACTAACTCCAACTTCTAAAACCAACTGTAGCACTTTTAGTAGTAAGATCTACTTTTCTCTTGGCCAGTGTGCCAAGCAGCTTCAACTTTTAGATCTGATTGGAACAAGCAAAAAAACATACAATATTTAATTATTTATCTGATAAATATCTTATTTTCCTGATTATACCCACAGATAAGAAGGAGGAAAAATACAAATAAACTTATTTTCATTATGAACAGAATTGTTTTCAAAGAGAATGATTTCCATGAATCATCAGCAGAACTTTAGCTTTTATGCCAGAATTATTCAGCCTGAGACTGTCTGCTTAAGAAATTATTTTTTTTCCATTAAAGGGGTGATGCAAAATGTTTTTACAACTATCATTTTGGAATAATTAAATGGAACATTGGAGTCACTTCATAATGTCACTCTGCAAGCCTTCTCTAATAGAGCTTCCTCTCCTGTTCCAAAATGGGCAATTAGATAAGAGTGACAGCTGTTGGGGTGGCAGATGCCAGTGTCGAACTGGTGATAAAAATACCGATTTTTCTTTTTAAAAAAAGAAACCTTTTCAAATAGTGTGGTGGAAAAGATACAACAAATCAGCTTGAAGTGTCAGGCTGGGATTTCTTAGCCTTTCAGTTCCAAACACTTGCTTTAGTTTTATGATTGTATCTAGGGACCCAGAAAAGCTAGACCCAGAAAAATGGACGTACCTGCCAGCATAGGTCTCAATTTCATTTGAAATGTATTCCTAGAATACCAGATGTGTGTTTGCAAAAATACTTATTTAAGAGTTGGAATAAACTGGAAGGGAAGGAACATCGTGGAGAGAAGGTATAAGACTGGRTACTTCTAGGAAGATGGAAGTGACATCCATGAGTGTCCTTAATGTATTAAATCTTAATCTATCTAGCGACTAGTTTTTTTGCCAAGCCTCCCTGAAGAAAAGGGAGTAAATTGTCTTGAGCACTTTAAAGTTTATGCCTGTTGTCAGAAAAAAAAAGAAAAGAAAAGAAAAGAAAAGAAAAGAAAAGAAAAGAAAAGAAAAGAGAAAAAAGAAAAGAAGAAAAGAATATTTCAGTTGGAAGGGACCTACAGCAATCATCTAATTCAACTGCCTGACCACTTCAGGGCTGACAAAAAGTTAAAGCATGTTATTAAGCACATGGTCCAAATGCCTCCTAAATGCTGAGAGGCTTGGGGCATCAACCACCTCTCTAGGAAGCCTGTTGCAGTGTTTGACCACCCTCTCGGTAAAGAAATGCTTCCTAATATATAGTCCGAACCTCTCCTGGCGCAGCTTTGAACCATTCCCACGTGTCCTATCACTAGGTACCAGGCAGAAGAGATCAGCACCTCCCTCTCCACTTCCCCTCCTTAGGAAGTTGGAGAGAGCCATGAGGTCGCCCCTCAGCCTCCTTTCCTCCAAATCAGACAAGCCCAAAGTCCTTAGCCGCTCCTCACAGGACATGACTTCCAGTCCTTTCACCAGCTTTGTTGCCCTCCTCTGGGTGCCTTCAAGGACCTCCACATCCTTCTTAAATGGCAGGGCCCAGAACTGCACACAGTACTCAAGGTGAGGCCACACCAATGCTAAATGCAGAGGGATAATCACCTCTTTTGACCAGCTGATTATGCTGTGTTTGATGAACCCCAGGATGCGGTTTGCCCTCTTGGCTGCCAGGGCACACTGCTGCCTCATATTGAGCCTGCTGTGGACCAGCACCCCCAGATCCCTTTCTGCAGGGCTGAGGAACAAGGACTGAAAAGACAGTGGAAGAAACGGATGTTTTGGTCTTGACATACAAATAAGATACCCAGATATATTTCAGTGATTAGTAAACACACGTAATGGTTTCAAAGCAAGCTGTGTGTTTGACCATGTTGTTCAGTCTCCCTGTGTGCAGTGAAAGGCAGGGACCATGCCTGTACTTCTCTCACAATGGAGTCCCACTGCTCACCCTACTTTGGGGCTGGGTCTCAGTTCACAACTTTCCGGTTCCTCTGCCAAGTCCTTGGCAGGCTGAGCTGGGTTTTCACCCTGCTAGAGACTTTCCTGACCATGCCCAGCTGGCTGCATCTTTATCMGTAAATGAAATGATCAAAGAACTATTTTCTGTCCCTTGGGAGCAAGTGATACAACACATCACACCTGTGTGGTTGAATTCTCATCTTCCAAAATGGGCTGTCCACATCTGTTCTGCCTACTGGGAACAGCCCCCTCTTTTCCCTGGTCTGTGGCTGGGAAACATGATGTAACAGGTTACCAATTGTCACAGGGTAGCAGAATGCCAGGGAGGGAGTTTATGGTATCGCTATGATCTGCTCAAATTGTGTCCTGCCTTGATGCTTAGCACAGACATATCTACTGTGAATTTCTTGAAAATTATATGAAAGAGGACAGTYAGTTCTAAAGCAGGATTGAGGGAATTTTTACTTCCTGAGAGCTAAGGAGGACTTTTAAGTGATCACTTAAACCATAATTCGGTTTTATTCAGAAATAATATGAGAAAAAAATATCCTGGCTATGAAGCATACGAAATGAAATTGCAGGCTGTGATCCTGCAGTGCATCTAAATAAGATGTGCTTTGTTTCTCCACAGGAGAATAAAAGTTAGCAAATTAATAAAATAACCAATTCTCAATATTGGGATTAAGATGGACTCTTTTGTCTCAGGCAATCTTAGTATTTGGACCAGCTTCCCTCCAGGTTCTACTTCATATTATAAGACTTAATTACAGAAGTCACGATCAGATCTTAATTTTTTTAAACCCTTCCCATTGTCCAATTATTTTGTTTTCAGGCAAAAGAGGCAAATGTGTTCAATTAACGGAACTCTCCAAATAGGTAGAATCCAGATATTGCATTTTGTGTGTTTTCCATCTCAGCTTCTCAACTTGTGTTACAGCAAGGTAGAGCTAAATAGAGCTAATTAACACCTTCTTACCCTTTTAATCCCTTAACACCTAGCTCACAGAAGTAAAACATTAATAAAATAAAGACAACTGTATCTGTGATACCTTCTTAATAATGCATCAATAAAATGTGATCAAGAATATATAGTATATCTCCTGGGATCTTAGGATTAAATAGTCATTTTTCTAAGCATTGCAGATAGTTTTGTAGACGAGGCTATTTATATGAACATGAGAATGTAAGAAGTGTAGTAAGGGATCAGATTAAAGATTAATTTCAATAATTATCATGTCCAATAATAATCATGTATGAGAATGGCTATTATTGGGTGCCTGAAGAAGAATGGAGAAGAAAGCATTGATATTTTCCCCAAATACTCATGTTGTTACAGATCTGTGGCTCAGAGAGTTTCTGAGCTAAAAGTGGTTTATTCTACACAAATAACTTTTTTTTATTATTATTTGCTCATTACTTAGAAGACAACATGGAGACAAGAAAAAGCCTGGATCTACTAACTAGATTATGTATGGTTTATGCATATGCTGTCTGGTCAGACCAGTTGAGGTGATGCACCAGCTTCTATTTTTTTTTTAACGTTGCTAGCTGATGCCGGTGCAAGGACAAGTTCTTCAGCAGGCAAATCTTTTTCATTTTGGTGTAGTTGTGGTTCTGAGACCCAGTCTCAGAAATGGTGGGCTGTTTGGATAAAGGTAGCAGCAGTAGGATGTTTTTTGCAAGTTCAGCACATCTTATTGGGAGGGTTGGGGGGGGGGGGGGCRGTGCTGGGGTTTTTTTTTAGTATTACAAGAAATGTAAACATTTCAGAAATGCCAAAGCAGTTCAACAGTTTGAAATTCCTTTACATTTCATGAACAAAATTTTTGACATGGTTTGACACTTTTGTTTCAGCCAAAAATAACCATGAATTCCTTGTTTGCCTTGAAGATGCATTTTTCAGTGAATAAATAACTTCTTTGCCACTGTAGTCATTATTTGACATTTTTTCTGTGCTTAGAGGTATTAGTACTATTTTGAAGGCCTGCATAATGATATTGTGATGTGTGACTGAAACGGAGAGACTGCTGTTACAACTCAGAAATAAAACAATTGCATTACCTCCTAAGGCACTAGTTTATATTTTAGCAAAATCTTCACTTTAACTTTGTCACATTCTACATTATCATAGGACTACAGTGGTCTTCCAGCAGATAAAGGAAGTCATGAGCTGATATCCTTATTACCTTATTTAACATAGCACACATGTATATGAAGCAAACACAGATACAAGAAACAGTAGAAAAAGAGATTCATCTCACAGGTGACTGTCTACACAGACAGCTTGCTGAACGTCTCATACTCTGACAGTGAAACATATTTATTTAGAATGAACAGGTATGATTTGGAGAAAAAAAAAACCTCATGATCAAAGGAATAAGTCTGGCAAGTATGTGGATTGCCTTTCAGTTTATTTATAAACGTTGGGCTACTGAAGAAGTTAATTAATAAAGTATAAAGCAGGCTCTGTCATGATAGTCTAAAGAACCTATTATTCAGTTCTGTTAGATTTTCAAAACATGTTAATGTCTGGCTTCTTTCACTGTTTTAAGGATTAAGGATTGATTCTACTTTTTTAATGCAAATGGTTCTTTTGTAATTATGGTCTTTTAGCCTTTCATTGTATTTTGATTTATATGACTCGTTTGCTTTTGGAAACAACTCAATTTTACATTTGGGAATTGAACAAAGCGGAAATTATCTAGCTGCTCCCTTTACAATATTGTACTTTAATTTTTCTTCAGCTTTTAAGTTCATTGCATGTTTATATCCATGAGCAATGAGTCTTAATATTATCTTGACAAGCTTATTTTTACATTTGTCAAAGTCCAAGGAAGTCTAGTAGAGAAGATCACTATGGCAGGTCTGCTATCATGGACCTTTTAAAGAGACAAAGACACCCCATAGAATGGGAGAACTCACACCTGTCCAAAATTTCTGTCCCCTGTTACTGTGACATTGTTCTACTTTTTGAAGAAAGAAACTTTCAAAGATCTTTTTACTGCTTCAAATTAATGGCTGCTTATACTCTTGAATAAAATTTTCACAGTATCAATATGTCTGTTAGCTAAATGCATCTTCTTTAGACAGAAAAGAAGACATTTCTTCCCTGTTTCAGATCAGCAGGGAAATTTCAGCATTTCCAGTCAGCCTGTTAGACATCATGCAACATTTATGCTTTCATGTGCCTTTCTCTAAGAATTATTATATATACTGTTCAGAGTAAGAACTCTGTGGCAACAGATCAGTCGCATAATACAGAGTCATCAGACCAGGCAAAAATCTGCTGGATTTGCTGATAAGAGAAATGTACTGTGCACAAATAAACTCTAGCATTGAAGTCAGGTGTTTGGAGAAACACTTCTCATGCCACTGATGTCTACAAAAAGGAGGTAAAAGAAAAACTGGCTTTTAAATCTTCAAAAATACATTGTTGAATGCTTATCCATTCTTTCAGCATTTTTAAAAAGCCTTAGATGACCTTAAATCCAACCTAAAACATTTGTCAATGTTTTAGAAATCTTCAGGTTTGGAATGTGTTGTTGGGTCTCTAAAAGCACAGTCAAACTGTTTGTATCCTTTAGTCCCAAGAGAGATGTTCACATCATTATCGTGTGCTGCAACAATCAGAAAATGTGCTGGTTTTTACCATCATCATGTATACTCCACATAATTGAGGCATGCTTAATCGGAAAGTTCCCAAGGGAAGTGTAATGATGCTTAATTAGGATAGTTGTGTCATCAGGCAAAAGTTGCTTTGTAATTAAAGCACAGAACTATGCAAATCACTTCATCTCTCTCTCCCACTCTCATTCCCCCTCTCTCTTTCTCTCTCTGCTTCACACACATACTCAGTCACATTTATGAACCTGTAAAATGAGGTGAATAGCTGCTTCACAAAGAAGCTACTCTTCAAGGGTTAGGAAACATGCTCTGAAATTGTACCATGTAAGGCAAATGTGTTCAAATACCTTCAGGATACTCCTGCACTGCAGAACAGAGCTTAGGCCAGGAGTGACCACAATAGCAGAACTAGCATCAGTTTACACATCTCTGCTCTGGCACTGAAAATTTTTTGGTTTTGTTCTGGGAGCATAAGAACAAGCCACCAGACAGGGTCATCCATCCGTTCCTGTCTGGCTTCAGGAGTAACTTCTCGTGTTAGTAACAGATGCTTAAGGAAGGAAAGGTAAAGTTTTAACAACCTTTTTCCTGTGTAGTATTAGGCAGGACTAGTAGAGTCTGTATCCATTTAACAGACTAGTTACATCCTATTACTTTTTAGATTCATGTTGATCTCTGGGCTGTCTGGATTTTCTGTGTCATTTATCCTTGATGGTGGGACATGCAAGTAGTGACATAAAGGGTTTCACAACTTAATCTCCTTAAGAAGTAAGATTGTTTCTGCCACACCATATATCTCAAAACAACTCTGTGAAGGCCAAGGTCCAAACTCCTGTTCCAGATAATGCCACTCAGAAATGTGCTTTTAATGAAGAATTTGCGACAACAAAGAGAGGAAAATGGTAGTATACACTTTTCCAGGAATGRTGAATGTATGACTGGAGGGTTTTTATGATTTACATATTTGTGGCAGAGCTCTTGTGCGAGAATAAACAGTGCAAAGACAAGGAGGAGACTGCTATTGAGTTGTGAACTTTATATGAGGTGTAAGTATCAACTTCACTGAGAGGCTTAGACTCGGTTGCCCTCTCCAAGCTAGAAGTGATCATTCATATCTAGCTTCTGGGAAAGGCAAGAACACATAGATTTTCTTCTGCTGACTATTTTGCTAAATAGGAGCAGTCATATCTTGCTACTCAGGGAAAGAACTTTTCTCCCTACATGAACACTCGGTAATACCAGAATTGTCATGCACGTATTTTCTCTACATTAAATTCTGTACACTAAATTTTTCTGAATCTGAAGGTAATTTAGGGTTAACATATTTTACAAAACCCAAAACACTTGTCAGTATATGTTGCTCATTACAGACTCATTCTCCTAGCACCACTGGTAGCCTGAGGATGGCAATGCGTAGCCTTTCATAATTGTCTGTTTATAGCTGGGCTGAAAGTCATTTTCTCATAGTGTAATTTATGGGCAGTGGCAGGCTCCCCTCATCCCTGCTTTGAGCAACAGTGCCAAGAGCAACAYGCCAACCCTTACACAACAATCCTTGTGGCTGGAATGCGCTTGTGTTGAAAACATCGCAGGAACAAAGCTTCACTGCCAAAACTTTATCATGTAGCTTCAACAGATTCTATCCTGTGAAGAAATCAATCCCCAGGGTGTATTCGCCAGTGGGGAAGAGGAAAAAAAAAAGCTGGAAGAGCTGTGTGGTTGTTTAAATAATTCCCCATATCCAGAGCAGCAAGCGATGCAACTTGGCACCAGCAAAGATGTCTTTTTTGCTGGAGAGTTTATTTGAGTTCACAAGGTGGGGTTGGGAAATTTGTGTGCACATACATAAATATATCTTAAGTCTATTTCCAGTACAGCTCAGTGAACTTGTGGTTGGGAATCAGTTTAAAGGTCTCTTAGAGATAAATCTTCCTAAGAATTTTTTTTGGTACATTATGAATATTTCCATAGAAAAGTAGTTTATAATAATATCATCTGAGCTCTAGGCGAGACTACCCAGTAGACCCCGTAGATATGCTTTAGTTCAGTGGATACTGGGCTGACAACCTTACGTTTTTCCAGTTCTTCCCTACACCCAACAGTACATCAACACTTTCTAAAGTTCTTTCAGTGCATTTTTTAATTTATGGTGGGATATCCAGCATTGATATAAGTTACTGAGTTCCTGAAGGCACAAAAGTAGTAATTCATAATGAATATGATTTGTAAGCAATAGTAAACTGCACAATAACATTGTTCTTATAATCTCACGACAATCTGTTAGAAAATTTTGTGTTCTAGAGTCTCTGATTTAAAATTTGCATGAAATGCCTTACATAATTTACAAACTCTCACAGCTCTGAGCAATATGTCAAGCCATTCTCTATGCTATTAATGCTGATTATTCATAAATAACTGTTTAATTTCAAAGCTCTGTACAAAGACTAAGTAATTAATTTGACATGATAGGAAGGAAATATGTTTTTGCCAATTTTTAGATATGTTTCTGGGAGGGCATACTGTCTTGGCTGTCAGCTGACATGTGTGTGACTGTTGGATGTCCATAAAAATAAATACCATATAAATAAATGTCCATATAAATGAATGTCCATATACAAAAAAATCCATCCTCACTAGGAAACAGAGAAGCTGGAAAGCCTGGCTGTGGCTATGTTACCCGGAATTCCTGTACAGGGAGATTCCCTAGTGCAGAGAGCATCTCCAGCATTGTTGTAAATGTCTGTGATGAGCTTAGGGGAGTGAATGTGCTTTTAAGATCCACGTTATTTTCAGAAGGAGGAGTGAGTGATGAATGAAAGGATCATGACTGCACACAAAAGAAGGGTACTTTATAAATGAACAGGCATCTCTGCATGCTGATCTTGGAAGTCTCACACGGCCTCATGCTATTTTTTTCTGCCAGCACAGCTAATGCTATACATTTCACTGCCTCAGATCTGAAGATTTTGGAGTTTTTTATTTTCACATGCTGAGTTATCTTTGTGTAGTTTTAAAATGTGTAAACAATTCATTGCTTAGGTGACATAATGAAGGTATCACTGATGACATGAAGATGCTGCACAAATACGAGCAAAGGTTTATCAACCTATGGAAGTGTCAGCTGCACTTTGTTGAAGTGCTAGACAGTTTGTGACAGGCCTTTTTTAAAAAAGAATTTAGTTTTTTTTCTCCATAGACTTTTTACAAGTAAGTAGGAAGACTGTATGAGAAACAGGTGCTGTTAGGTATGATGTACACCAGGGGAGAAAATGTGAATTGACAAATAACTAATTTAATTTCTATTTTAATTCATAATAGATAGCCATCCCATGGCTATTCTTTTTGTGCTAATAGTTATTCATCTGAATGGCATTTGTGAACATACAGAATAATCTGCACAAGAACAATGAAATCTAAAAGCATACAGGTATAAATCAGGATATTTTCATAAATGAAAACTCACTTAGAAAGCTGTTTAATTTCTTTTGTTTCTAGAGAATATTTTCTCTTTCCTGCTTCACCCTGTTCTGTTTTAATCTTCCCTGGTATATCTCCCTCCTGTTGTTATCTCTATTTTTGTTTGTCACCAAATCCAGTATTGCAACCCGTCTTTAGTCCCGATGGTTTTGTTCAGCCACGATTCTGAGTTAAATAGTGAAGCCTGTGGAAACCTATTCAGAAGTTAAAAAGTCAAGTGCCTCTGGTCATCTGGCTTGGGGTTATAGTATTTGACATGCCTGGTTCTGATGGGGCCAAACTAACAATTGCACAGTTTAATCCAAGGATGAAATTTTCTATTACATGCCAAAATGTGCCTCTGTGCTCCTGCAAAAAAATCACACTATTTGAAGGTAAAAGTAAAAACTAATAAACACTTTTAATTGGTAACACAAAAGTGAAACATGTTTCATCTCACCCTGAAAGATAGGCACTAAGATGGCATAAATCTGAAAATAGGGTTGTCCCCAATGAAATCAACACAAATTATTCATATGAAACTCCAGGTTCAAAACAGAGGTTGAATTCAGTGGCACTGCAGCATGTATTCAGTGCAGTAACAGAGGCCTTTCTTCACAGTGCTCACCATGATCTTGCTTCACCCCAGCTCATGGAAGCAGCATGTGTCTTCTCCACTTCCACTGCCTGGCTGCATTGACCGCTCCTTCAATACCAAAGTCTTCACCCAGTGAGCAACAGGTCCCAAGGTTTCCATGCCTCCAGAATGGGAAGATGTGGTAGTTTTCTGACTCTTCAATCTGTTGGGCTTTTTTTTTTCTTTCATTGTGTGTTTTTCCTGAGATCCACGACTGAAAAAAGACAGAGTTGAGACCGTGATATTTCAAATTAAATTTACCACACATTTTTCATCTTAAAACAATGATAATGGAATGGAAATTAAACTAAGTACTTACATTTAAGTGGTAAAAGTGCAATCGGATTAAAATGAAACAAAACAAATTATGTAGTGGGGATAATGGGATTATGTACCTAAGACTTAATGGTTATGTAAGCATGACTAACTCAGCCCACATAGATGCTCAACTGACACATATTAAATCATCTGTAAACAACATTTACTGTCACTTGTCTGTCTCTTCCTACTAGAGAGAATTTTATTAATGAACAACTACAACTACAAGATAATAATGGCTAATTATTCTTCCACAAATAGTGATTCAGAGATGCCTGTGAAACAAGGAAGGGCTCATTTGTTGGTATCTTATTTGGGTTAGAAGGTTTTCTCTTGAAGCACATATTTTTTGTGTAGCCTGCCCTGATCAACGGTCCCAAAGTTTTCACTTCAAATAGTGATTGTTATTGGTTCCTTGATGAGAGCACTTGCTAAGGCAGGGTCCTGCGGGAGAAGATTCTGCAGGTCAATATCTTGCCAGGAGCTGTAGCCTGAAAATGAAGAAAACTCATTTCAGGACAGGCAGACTCCCATTTTCTCTAATATTAAATACAGACTAATGCTATTCTATAACATTATATACAAAATATTTGTTTGTGAACATTAGAAAATAAATTATTTATGCTACTTTGGGGAGAGCTATCTGGAGAAAGGAAAAAAATCACATCACAGCTAAACACAAGTCCTGTTTCTATTACTGGTAGCTATGTTATTTCTGAAACATAGAGATATGACTCACAGATGTGTACTGTTCAGACAATAATATATATTAGTAGACAATACAGTAAAGCACAACTTTCTTCTCTGGTAACCATGTAAGTCTCTTCAGCTTACTGTTTCTTTCATGATATCCAAGTGAAATAGCATCAGGGTGAAAGCTAACATACAAATCCATCTGGATTCAGTTGTTTATAAATCCGGTAAGCAGGAACAGCTTTGAGAAAAAGAGCCAGGTTCCTACTGTCAACATTTTGTGATCCTTCTACCATGAGAAAAGCCCAGCTTATGCAATCTATTACTGTTTGTAATGCAGTCTGCATTCTCTAAAGGGGAAAAAAAAAGAAAAAAAGAGTTCACAAATTAGTTTGTTTGATGTGTTCTCCTAAAAATACTTTTTCTGCCATAAGATAGATTGGCAAGGGATAATATAAGACAAGGACTGTTTATATTTCTTTGCTTTAATATTGTACTCAGTCTCTAGAAACAGTGGAGCATGTGGTCGTAGCAGAATATATATATGCGTCATCAAAGACTAATCTCACTCCCCCTCAGGTCAGCAGACACATCTTCAGTGTCATCAACAGGAAATGAACCAGATGCCATGTGCACTGTAATGAAAGACAAGCAAAAAGGACCATCAGAAAACTGTTGCCTCTTGAATTTATATTACCAGCTTGGTATGGTCTCACTTGGAAAAAAAAAATAAAAAGCAGGAAACTGAGAACAAAATCAGAAAAAAAAAAAAAACAACATTTAATGTAAGATAAATCTCTGCACAGAAAACAGAACATACACAGAAAAAAGAAAATACTGAGTGTATTACTGGGAGCCTCTAAGCAGGCTGAAGGGAACTGCAGGGCATCCAGTTATACCACATATAGAAGGAAGGCTTGAGCTTCTCATGTGGGTGCTGATATGGGTTAGAAGAGTGGACAGTGAGGTGGATTGGAAACACCTGAACAGCCTGGCCCAAATGCTAGTGATCACTAACACAAAGTCCAGCTGGAGACAAGTCACTAGTGGTGTACCCTAGGGGTTGATACTGAGGCCAATATTCTAACCTCTTCATTAATGATCTGGATGGTGGGACAGAGCGGACCCTCAGCAAGTTTGCAGATGATACGAAACTGGGAGGAGCGGTGGATACGCCAGATGGGTGTGCTGCCATTCAGAGGGACCTGGACAAGCTGGAGAAGTGGGCAGTCAGGAATTTCATGAAGTTCAACAAGAGAAACCACCAAGTCCTGCACCTGGGAGGAATAACCCCAGACACCAGTACAGGCCCAGGGACAACCAGTTAGAAAGCAGCTTGGCAGAGAGATGAAATTGAAATGTCACTCTGGCCTTGCCCCCAACACTCCTTGTTCTATCCTCTTTTAGCCAGCGTAGACCTCTGAACGATGAGCTGAGGTACTGATCCACAGAAAACATATTTTTTAGCATTAATTTTCATCTACATCCAGCTCCTTGCTTAGCCACGCAAGAGCCTAGTACAAAGAAAATGACACCAACAGGCAGGAGGAATAAAGGGGAAACAGGTGGGATCAGAAACTTGTGCTGCATCTAAGTGACCATGTAATTATAGATTGAATGTGCATGCCATTTGTCAGAGAAAAATTTTGCACGTCATCTGCAAAAAAGTGTTATTCTTTCACACAAATGATAACATTATGAAATTGTCTTTTGCACAGAATTCTTGACAGTGCATCTTAGTCAGATAGTTCTTCAGTCATAGGTTTTTCACTAAAAGGTGATTTAAAATACTTATAGTTTTTCTAAGACAGAAAGGCGAAAGCCAAAAAGTATTCTAAAACGTGCTCACTATTCTAGCCTATACACTGGAGACCACTTACCCAGAGGCTAAAAAATTAGCCAGGGATTAGAGATATTTGATTTTGTGTCTCAGCTTCTTTACAGACTCTTCTGCATGATTTGAGGCTTTGCAGTTTGGACAGGATTTATCTCATTTAAACTTTGTTGTTTAAAAGATGCCTAATTCCAAAGCTCCCTTATTAGCGAGTGAATAGACAATAATTAGCTAAGGAAGCCAATGTCTTTCAGTGGGTGTTGCAGCATCATTGGAAGAAATCTCTATTCTCACATCATAGGAAACCCCCCAAAAATATATTTTTGGCCAAATTTCTTTCATGATGCAGTTTACTGTATGGTTAAGAGGGGAAACTATATTGCATCCATTTTGTGTATCAAAAAAATCACAACTCCTCACAAAATCTGGGTAATTTTGCAAGGATAACTATTCTAAATGTTGTGAGTTGAGTAGATGCCATGGTTCAGTGGTATGTATAAGAAGTTCTAAAATCTGTCAGTGCTATTTGAACAAGAAGATTAAAATCTGAAATTGTAGTAAAAATATTTTTCAGCCATATTCAAACTATTGCAAACTTCTATTTCAAACGTGATAGTCAAAGGTACTTCTATGTTAAAATCAGTTGCAAGGTACTACAAACAATGTATCATAAATGTCATCAAACTTTGCTGTAATTTTGTTTCACTAATACATTAAATTGGGCTTGCAAAAAATCTCTTTTGTGACCAACAGTATTTTGTGTATGTAGCAAATAATTCTTTCCTGCCAGCTGAGACCATTAGTGTTTAAAAGTGTATTTTGTTTTATTTTACCTTTGCTTTGTGTCTTGATATTTTTAGGCAAGAAACTTACAAAGAAAGGCCAAAAATGCATAGGAAATTTGCCTAAAATATTTCATGATCAACAACAAAAAAGGCAACATTTTAAACAGGTGCAGCATGCTTGAACATCTCAACAGTTTATGGTTAAGTACTGACACTAAATTTCTCTAGAAGAAAATAATTTTCATTTCTGTGTGTGTTCAAAAAATGCTGAAGGAAAATGAGTGGAGAGATTCAGGCCTCCTCATAACAGGCATTATTTTAACTTTCTCAAGCTCAGAACAACTCCATTGAAATGATTCCTGGGAAATACAGTTAGAGCTTCTAGACCTGTGTCAAGTAATTAATCACAAGCATGATACCAACAGGTATGARTGATTCCAGCAGGCACAGACTTTGGAAACCTATCCAGGACTCTGTGGATTCCCTGATTTCCTTGCTGGAATGGCCATGCATAGAGCAGGAGGAACGGGGCTGGGTCCAAGACATGCATATGATACTTACAGATTGAGACAACAAAGTTGAAGTGTTTAGACTTCAGTGGATTTAGGGAGCGATTACCTCTGAAGTAGGTAACTCGAGAATTCCCTGGACTTCCAGTGTCACTTGAGATGTGCCAGTGTATTTCTCTCAGACCCCAGAGGCTACTTCAGAAGCACACAGGTCTTCCAAACACCTTGTGTCATAGCTACAAACCCTGTGCAGATGTCTGAGGTACCCTAGGGCATGTCCAATGGCACCAATGTTTAGGCAACCAAATCCTGCTGCTATGAGCTGATCAGCTGTCTTCCCATCTAGATTCCACTGGCTTTCCTGACAAGAGGTTCATTTCATCTGCTTGGGCACAGTACTTTGGTGTCATTTTAGGTGCTGTATGAAATTGGTCCTAGCCTGCAAGTATTGCTCCAGAAAAAAATGGGTTTCCCACAGATCCTGTGTTTTATCTGCCAGCTCCACAGGAAAACCTAGGATATCTAAAACAACATTGAAGGCCTATGTTTAGGCAACTGAACYACTTCCTTAGCATCTATCCTAGACACCAAGTGCCCCGACAACGTTTAGGATTTCAAGGTCTTGGTTTGGAATATTCAATTTAATGATTTAAAAACTTTAAGACTTGCAGATGCCAAGCCCTGGGCACTGGGCTGAAGGGTACCTTGCCAGGGTAAAGCCTGAAAAAGCCTAATGTCCTCTGAGGTTGGCTTTTCCAGAAACACAGCCACTGAAAACATGTGCCTCTTCACAGCACACTGTTAGCCGCTGGAGACCAAGGCAGTGTTCCTACCTGAGCATGGCTTCTCAAAGTAGAAAATAATGCTAGATACAATAATTTAGAAGATGACTAATTTTTTTAAAACACATTGCAAGTTTTAGTTTTATCAGTGGATATTAATTGTTTTAGCAACACTTAGTGAGGTCACTCAATGAGGTCAAACCCAGAATAATAACTACCTTGTACCTTATCCTGTATTTTATCCTGCCTATAATAAACTTTCTTATATTATTGCCTCCTAAAAGCATTAGCATATTAAGGATGGAGAAGATAATAGCTTCATGGACAGGTTTGGAACTCCAAGACTTTCCACTCCATGTGGTTTTACTGTTTTTTGAGGAGTTTATGAAAGTTAACAGGGAAAATAAGAAAAGGAGATACAGTAAAAGTATCCAATAATAAAAAAACTACAAAAACTACAGCTGCATTGTTTTAGTTTCAGCTCTAATAAATCATGTTAATTGAAAGGGAGGTGTTCAGTCTTTTGTTAGTACACAGTCTGTTCYTTCCTGGTACAAGTATCCTTAGTGCTGTGTTTTCGGTCTGACTATATGTGTGGAAAGATAAATTGAGAAGCCACGGGAGGAAAAAAAAGCAGAGGGAAAAAAAGAGAAGGGCAAATCCTAATCACACAGGGTTATTAACAATTCCATAAATCATCGTATCCAGTCTGACCTTGGTGGCATTACTTGCAGAAATAGCATCCTGATCTGCATTCCTTTCACTCTCCATAACAAACACTGAGAAAAAAGATGACTTCAGCTTCGAGTTCATTATCTTTTCTTCCTCACATGAACATTTGGTGAAGCAGTCACAAAGTGCTCCRAGAATTTTACTGCTCTATCCTCTTTGTAGTAGAACTGATTTCACACCACTTTATTTCTGTATATGGAAATTTTAGCTCCAAACCTATGTCTGTCACACACACATCCAGAAAACTTCCTTTCCTCTAGTGTGATCTCCACAGTGGTCTGCCATCACTGAGTTCCCACAAGGCTTTCACCACCGTAGACAATTTTAAGCTTTTAAAGTACCAACCACTTAGCATTGTTTCCTTTGAAGTCTTAGGCATTGGGTATGGAGATGGCTGAAACCATTTTTTGTTCTCTGCCTAGAAAAACACATATCTCACACAGGTACACAGAGAAGGGGGGGGGARGAGAGAGAGAGAGAGAGTTGAGAGAGTTGAATAGCAAAGCTGGGTTGAATGTACTGTGCTTTGCTGCTTTGTTTTCTCCCAACCACTTATCTGACAAAGGAGTTGCAGTTCTGAGGTCACCCGAAGAAGCTGTAAATCAGTGTCCTATACTATGACTACCTTCAATTTAAACAAAAGCAAAGAGAAATCAAAAACTGTTTCTCCCAGATAGAGCATTTAAGGAAAAAACTGTACTCCACTTTTGCCAGCTAGCAGCAGCCTGCAATCTAATCTGCCAGAATGCAAAAAGATTACAGATTTCCTGGTTGTAGTTAGTTGCAGACAACAAAATACATCCAAATTAATTCTCCTGCAATAAAATCTGTGCATTTCCCACTTCCACCCACCATCTCACTGGGAAAGTGAGAACAGACAGAAACGAGGAATGCTTCAAGAAGGCAAAGTATTGACAAGCAATGCCTTTGATTTCAAACCAGAGACAGAGCATCCCAAAGCCATAGAAATGGTGTGTATTGTAAGGAAGGATGGGCAGGAGGGGGCATAATGATCTATACCTCATAAAATATTTCCAGTTTTGCAGTGAGACAAGTATGATCGCGAGTTGCTACTCTAATCCTTGTGCACATCCCCAAAGCCATTGTAACATGGAAAGGGCACAAGAACAAATGTTTTAACTCAGATCAAGGAAAGAAATTGAAAAGTCTGCCAGATGGGTTACCAGGCAGACTTCTGATATCAGAAGTAAACTCAGTCTTGCCAAAATACAGCAAATGAGGATTCATAACACATTKGGGGTTATGTCCTGGGTTTATTTCAAGGCACATGGATTGATGTTTGCAGCCTTCCCAGAATGAAATGGGGTCATAACATTAAAATACATACATCTTCAGCTTGTCTTGTTTCCAGAGCCATCAAGTCAAAGACCTGATCAGAGCAAGCATGRGTTTTCACTGAAGGCAAATATTATCTGAATTTGTGCAAACAGAAACACAAATAAAAGATTATCCCATGAGATGGGAGCATTCCAGTAAGCATGAAAAAAAGATACAGTGTGCATATAGTAAGAAAGAAGAGCCTAGTGTTGGTATTTAGAAGGTCTAAAATATATTATAAAAATCTGTTGGATCAAATAGTGGAGCATACTTACCCTAACTTAAGCATCCAAAAGTGAGATATCTAAGTTTAATTTAAGTCATTGTGCTTTCCCTTCCTGTTCCATGAAGAGAAGTAAGACTCTCAAGAGGGCAGTTCATCTCATTCCATGATTTTTGCCTAAAAAGTCAGAGGATTTATGCTCTGGAAGTGCCTGTTTCACTCCATGCAATGTAACAGCTTTTCAACGTCTCATTCACTGATTCCGAACCAATTTTCACAAAGGATAACTAATCCAGTCCTGATGAATCTCTGCACATACAAGGGCAGCAGGAGGGAAATAGAAAACAGAAGGCAAATTTAGACAGTAGATACCTCTTCCATTGCAGCTYCTGGGGTATGGAGGGGTTTTGTACTGCAATTTTGCAGTTCATTTCAAGAGTACAAAAAAACCCCAGGAGATTCCCTTGTTATTAGCAGGCAGCAGATCTGAAGGCAATGTTCAGAAGTTTCCACTTAAATACATTTGACTTCAGTAAGGTCTTTTGTTTGTTTAAGCATCTCCCATGAGGAAACCATATCTATGCCAAAAGGTTTTACTGAAATATTGAAGAACCCTAGACAGCAATCTACACAAGCCAATAAAATGACACCCATGTCATCAAACAAGCAGTGRAAGTTTTATTATAATATTGAGTTAAGCAAGTAAACTTAGCCTTACCCAGTGCAATCCATAAAATTAATCAGGCACAGCCTACCCCATACAGCTTAGTACACTCTTCATTGCAAAGGTTTTAAAAAATAAACACTTCTGAGATATATAAATATATAACCATGTATTTGTATCAGTTTAACATGTTTTATGGCATTTTTCCTCAAAATAGAAATACATTAACATTTAGTTTATCAATATGAATGTCATGAGTAATATAATCATGAACACATAGGACATGCTTAATTTCTTTTGCTGCTCTTTGACTGTTGCTTACACATTTTTGTGCTGTATTGCACTATATAATACAGTTTGGAATGTCAGCATGGAAATCTGTCATTGCCCATGCCATTTGTAAACACTTGGCTAGCCCAGCAGATGTGAAAGATGTGAAGTGAGTTCAGTAGGTCCAGATCACCAGTGCAGTACCTGGAACTTTATATTACAAATGCTTTGCTACACAATGTCTTATGTCCTTTAGTCTGATGAAGTCTTCCCCCCACCTCCCATTATTTTTCATGTTCTGAAAGAGTAATTGAAATTTCTACCATGGCCTTTTTTTCTGTCAGGCTATGCTGATTCTGTTTGGCATCACAGGATAGAGTAACAGAGGTGGAATAAGCTCAAGAGCATGGTAGATACTCTTGTCGTGACACGTCCTACGATATTGTCCGAACACTTAAAAGGCAGACTTCACAAGCAACACTCTTTCTTCCTTAGTATCAGCAACTAGGTGAAATAGGTATTCGATTTGGGAGAACAGACCTTCCCTACCCCCAGCCTCCCCTGCACAAAGCTGAGCAGAGTGTCAGAGCCTGTTAGGGTAGTTTTATATTTCATTTTCTTTACACAAACGAATCTCAAGGAGCTGCCAGACATCACTTAAAGTACTATGGAATTTTTCAGAGCAGGATAAGTAAGGCTGTGGTGGTGCATTCCTCCCCGTGTCTCTCTCTCTCCTGGGCCACTCTATGATCTCAGAAACTCCCGATGAACTTTGGCCTTTGTGTAATGAGTTGGACARTGAAGCGTCCCTTGACCGTATCCAGAACTCTTGCATGGTGGGGGAACGGTACCGACCGTACCAGGAACTCCTGCTGCCTGGCCCAGGTAGGGGATGAAAGTGGGATAATTCGTCACCCTCCTGACACCCTTATCTGAGTCTTAACTCGAGTGGAACGGCACCATTGTTACTGAAATCTTGAGAATTTTCACAGATGACTAAAGCCAATCATCTTCCGAATCGATGAACAGTGGTCCTAAGTGAGACCCTTTGAGCTCTCCTGGACAGCAGTGGGCTGCGCCCAGAATGTCCCTCTGAGTGGGACGCCTCTCAGAGTTCGCAAGCTCTCGAGTTTGCGATATTCAGAGTACCGTCGGGACCTGGGCTGAGACACTCCTCGTCCGAGACACTCCTTGGGGCTCAACCCTTCGCCTGTTGAGAAATGCCAAGACATTTAACGTGAGTATTTCACAAGACTCGAGGGGAGTTTTTAATAGGTACATTTAACTAGCTTTGGGCCCTTGTATGTGTGTATGTGAATTGATTTAGATATAACCCTTGTGTGCGTGTGTGTGTGAACTGATTTAGATAACCAATAGTAAGCATAATCTGTAATTAAGTCACTATAGTGATTGTAGTAAATTCTATTAACTCACTTTGTAAATGTTAAATTAGTCAATGATTAAGTGCTGCTAAAATCTTGTGATTCACTTAAAACTGTGAATGAACCTTAGACTGCTGTTAAACACATATAAACCCTTAGCCATAAACCGTTGCCCAAGTCTGAGACTAGGGGTAGATGTAGCCACACCTAGACTCCTCTCTGAGAAGGAGTTTAGAAAGCAAGGGGGTCTACTCTGAACCTCATGACTCAAYGGGAGGATTTCCTTATTCCTTGTATCTCTTCTATTAGATATAAACCATTGCCCAAGTCTGGGACTAGGGGTAGATCCAGCCGCACCTAGACTCCTCTCTGCGGAGGAGTTTAGAAAGCAAGGGGCTCTGCTCTGAATCTCCTGACTCAATGGGAGGGTCTCCTTACCCTTTTTGTATTAGACATAAACCATTGTCCAAGTCTGAGACTAAGATTGGATCCAGTCGGGTCTTCTCTGAACCTCGTGACTCAACTGGAGGGTCTCCCTTACCCTTTTTGTCCTCGGTCTCTGTATAAATCGTTCCAACTCAATTCTAACACAATTTTCCCTGTGTATACTTCATCCATGTAATAAGTAATAGCGTGAACCTTGCCATCGAATTCTGTGAAGTTGCACTTTTATAAATTTCTATTAAAATCACTTTTTGCTAATACCTTTGACAGTGATTCTTTAAGAGGCCTCAAACCACTCATTCATGACAAATGCTAGACTTTATTAAAGTGTTTACTCTAAGTTACTTAAAAATATTATTCTTCTGTGTTCTCAATACCTTAACCTTATATTCAGAATCTAATAAAATCTCAGCGGAATTAAAATAATCATTCTTACCAACCATATACTTTTTATGAATTATTCATCTCATTATAATAATACAGCGGTGGTCTTCTGCCTAAGTGGAAAGCTAGGAATTTTCCCTCGAGACTACTTTCCAATGGGAAATGATGTTTCAACAAAATCAGATTTTTTCACTTGCAGGGAAGAATATTGCTAGAAATTTTGTTTTTCTGTTGAGCAACCAGAAAAAACTTCACTTTATTATGACTGACCACAGTGCAGTTTTAAAAAGCTGTTATACCTATTCAATAGTTATCAAAATCTGTTATTCTATTATCCCATTACAATAAAATCAGTTTTTCAGAAATGTGTTGATGTCTGAGAAAAAAAAACAAAACAAAGAAATAATTGAAAAGCATCCCACAGAGGTCTGCATCTAGATCACAGCATCCTATCATCAACACAACCAAAGTCAGTCAATAGACACATATGCTCCTTTTTTCAATGATAAGAGATGACCACCCATAGCAGCCTGTACATCACATTTTCATGTCTATCCAGATTAACAAAGATTAATAARATCAAGGTGTATCAACACTGAGAATTGTCTGGTCAACTTGTGAAAGGGGGGAAATATGAGATTGTTCAATAAAAAATTGTATTGCCCATGTCAACTAGCAAGGTTTTAAGCAAACGCCATGCAAGTCCAAGACTTTCAGAAACTACTTCAGAAGCAATGAAATACGGAAATATCCTTCAGCCAAAGATTGCGCCAGTATTTTTGTAGCAATGTTTTACTCTACTATTTTCTGTAAACTTTTCAGTAAGTTAGGTTTTAGTTGCTATGAGCAAAATTTGAGGAACTATGCTGACCTTCGTAGAATGAGAATGACCAGAAGAAATTGAATGATTCATCCAAAGCTGACACTGACAAATTTATGAATAGAACCTGAACTTGTCATTCAATGATTTTTGGCATGTCCTGGCTTGTTTTATAGTTTTAAACTCTTCATACAGCCTCATTTTCTCAAATATTTGAATGAAAAAAACTCATAGGAGAGAGGGAGGATGAGAATCCACCATGCAAAATTCTACTTAACTTTTTACGTCTCTTTAGGCTATGCATTAGAAGCAGCCTTTGAAGGGTTGCTGTGAAGTGGCCCTCTGATTATTTCTGAAAATGTCTCAGTATGCTTTATGACCTGTAGAAATATTGACAAAAATCTTGACTTAAAGACCAGATCCAAAGAAGATAGAGAACATGTGTTCAAACAGCAAAGCGGGACAATGCCACCTGCATTACCAAATGGAGATGTTCCTCCTGTTCCTTACAGTTCACAGCGGCTGCTGCAGACTAGCTCTCTGAATGAGGAGATGGCTACTACCCTGTCCCATCTTCCCAGTTCCTACACTTCCTTCCAACATAGCAAAAAATGCATGCTGAGTGCCATTTGAATTGTCATTCTCCCGTCACATATTTGTCCTAAGAAACTCAGTAGAAGGCATCRACGAGTAGATTTCATAACAGATGAAGGCTTGAAAGGGATAGATGTTTGTGCATCACTCATGTAAACATGCAGATGGCAGATGGCAGGATGAAGTGGAGGTAGTCAGTGTAGGGGAAGGAGAGGTGTTGCAAGTGCTGAGGAAGCCAAGTATATGTCTGTCCATCACAGTTGTTAATAATGCTGGGCCATGTTGTCCATATCACTAAAGTTACCACAGTTTTTGCCACTTATTCCTGGGGGATAATTATTCATTGGCTAATTGATTTCACTGTCAGCTGTAAATGAGTTACACAACCAATAGAAAACAGCATAATGTAATCAAGTAACGATCAGTCCCCCAGTTAAAAGTATAATTGTATGAAATTGTCCTGGCATTACCTTTTAATATGCTGCCTAATTTAGGCAATATGTCTTGATATATTGAATCCTTGCTGAGTTACAAAATAATTGATATATTGAATCCTTGTTGAGTCACAAAATAATATCTCTGCAAGAAAGATGTAGAGGTTGCTAAGGATTATGTTGTTGAGGCTGGTGGAGCTATTTCTGACAGTTCCCAAATGAGCACCTCTAATATATTATATAGCCATTATTAAATTAACATCATATGCCTTGAGACTCCTATTTGCTAATAATTTCTACATGCTTGCCYCTTTACAAGCAGTAGTTCTTAATAGATAACAAAGGTTGGAAAGATGTAATAGAAGGTCTTGCAAGGCCTGGAGAAACTGAAACTTCTCTCARCAAAATCAACAGCAGTTCTGAGTGCACATCATGGAGAGCAACAGGACATGGTGACCTGATTGGAAGCTCACCTTGCAGTCAGTAAGTTTTGCATGGATATTACTTTGCCAAAAAAACWAAATTCATATAGACTAAGCTAAAAGTCAGAAGTGTTTACACCACAATATGACAACACTCTGATGCCAAAGGGTCCCTTCTAATGAAACAATTTRAAGAAACTGATTGTAGTACAAAAAAACCCAGCACTGTAGTTGCATAGTTGTGTACCCTGGCCACATGGTCATCTTCTCTATACCACATTTCGGTAGGAGAAGTATTACTTACCATTTCAATGGTGTTTCTGAAAAGATGACACAAATCCTACCCCAAGTATGAGAGGAAAACCAAAAAAGTTATATTCTGTACCAAAAAGATAAGGAATGAGAACTGTGAAATAAAGTTGATCCAAATAAATATAAGAATTATAAAGTTAAGTTCAATTAGTTTAGCACATATCTATAATTAGGTATGCAAGAGTTCTGTGTCATTGATATGCTTAATGTTTGATCCATGCTGCAATGCACTGAAATGAGTCTTTCAGAATTTGCTCCTCTAATTTATTTCTTGTGTGTAATTTCCCTGCACTCCAGTAAGTAATATAATATAACAGCTGAAATGGGTGAGTTTTCATTTTTCCAGAGTGGATATTCCCCAGGTCAGCTTCTCTCTCCAGGGAAGTTCTTATACCAAAGCCTGCTTAGGCATTTTCTAGAAATGGGTATGTAGATGCAGCATTTAATTTTGGAGCTAACATGGCAGTTTTCCTTTTTAAAAAAAAATGTGGGAAATTTAGACATTATCCTTGGGAACATAGTCCAATTTAGAAAATCACTGTTCATCAGCTGAATTGGGTATGATTCATAGCACACCATAAACTTGGTTTTCTTGGACAGTTTTTGCAGGTGACATCCCTTACTAATAACCGAAGAAGCCCTTGCAAGTAAGTGAAATACTACAAATTGCAACATATAGATATCTCCTACAGCTTTACACAACTTTTCAGGTCAGTTTAGGTCTTGTTTGAGGTGAGTTTGGATGAGTTTAGCCTATCATAGGGTAAATAGAAACAGTAGGAGGAGGTAACTGCTTAAAAAAGCTGGTCTTTATATTAGATAATAGGCATAGCAACAGCACAAATAGGAATCTGGCTTGCWGCAACAGCCCTGTAAGATCTATTTGAAACCTGCGTGGCTGCCAGGCAGAGAGATTAAAACTCTGTAGTCACTCACACAGGAGAGGAAGGAATACAGAACACATATTTCCCTCAGTGTATTTTTCTTGGTGTTTCTTATTTGGTGATAAGATTTTAAGGTTACCATGTGAACCTGCCTTTGCCGGTTACTGAACGCTCTGAAGAAGCAATGGTGCTTGATGGTGCACCATAAACAGATCGATTATTACAAATCTTGTTAATGAGTCCTTGTCACAAATTTTGTTAAAAGAAATTTTCTCTTGGTTTAAACAATGAATTTTTTATTTTTAGGGTCTCTGTCCTCAATGCAAATTGAGCAGTGATCCTTTGAAGCCCATGGCTCAATTCTTTTAGAGCTCTTCCACTTTGAAAACAATTTAAAGGGAAAATAATTGAACCCAGTGATGAATGGATTTAAAATGCAAAAACATAAGGATTATATTTACTTAAAATCATCTGGCCAAATAAATGTGATTAATAATCAACATCTGTTCAGGAATTAAGTACTGACAGGGATTTCAGGTGTCCACTAGTGGGCAACACTAGTGCACCCAAAGCTGAAAGCCCACACCCAAACTTAAACAAGTCAGCAGTAGAATAGTAAAAATATATTTATTTTACATATGGATTTTGCATGTTTATCAACATTACTGCTGTAAGATTAGTACAAGCCTACAGTTTTATGAAAGGAAATGTAGTAGATGCACAGCCTTTAAAGGCAAAGATTAGATAGGCTACTCGAGAATATTATTCCATGAATTTAAGAAATATTTTTATTGCAGACCCACCAAAAAGGGGGAGGGGAGATGACCTGACATTGAAAAATATATCCTCTTCTGATGGATATTATGGATATTGTGTGAGGATTTCACTTAGGATAGGGAAGGATAGAGATGATAGCTACACTTCTCTTTAGACAAATCTTGAAAAGTAACAAATCCTTTATGCACTGCACACATGAAAAAATCAGGGCTAGTTAGGAAAGCATAAGTCACATGCCTTACCAGGTATCAGCATGCAGAAGGGAGGGTTTAACTGAAAGCTGAATCTCAATGTAAGAGGCAGGCTATTGTCTGAGAGCTGTCTGCTTGTTTTCCATACCAGTGGTGTAAAGAGGTACCTTTACATGCTGCCGGTGACTGTACATAGTACAAGGTGCATCATCACCCCTGAGAGCCTTACATTACTTCTTTTCTTGTTTTCCATTCCCAGTGTGTCCATTGTGGCTTGCTTGAAGAATTGTCTTCTTTTATTCCTTAAATTGCCTAATGTTTCTTATGGGGAAAAAAATAACAAAAGGATACCTACTTGTATTTAATATAGATCAATATTTTCTTTACACTCATCAAGTACTCGAGCAGATTTAGACAGTCTACAGGGAAAGCTGAATTGCTGCCCTCGCTGCCTGTGATCTGTACCGTAGCAGTGTCATGAACACCATGAAACTCACTGAACTGTTGGTCTGATAGGAATTGTGTCTTTTTTTACCATTTGCGAATTTCTTCTCTTGAGAGCTGGGAGTAAAGAAAAAAAAAAAAAAGGGAATAAAGCAGACTGTCAGTGTTCATCTAACATACACCTCTTCATTCCTATCTTCAGGGCCTATGACACCCTGAATGCCAAAGCATGGCAGCTGCCGGGGAAGGGAACATTTTACTTTGTTAAGCCTATTTCTTGGACACTTCAAATGAAAGCTAGAACTGCTGGATTGTGTAAGAAGCAGCTGAAGCCCATTCAGCTGCAGAACTGGTTAGAAATTTCCCAGGAAATAATCTCTTGTTTGAAAACATTGATACTAAGTTCTGCAAAGTTTAGATGGAAGTAGGTCCCAGGCCCACCAATAAAGTCTGAAGCTCTTGACTCACACACAGTGAAGAACAYCCAACAAAACATTACATGTCCTAATGCAGGCAAGTGCCGAAATATGAAAGACTAGATGCATTCATGTCCTGATGGAAATGCCGTCATTCRTTTTCCTCTGTTGATGTAATTTCTTTTTGTGTAGCTAACTATTCACAGGATAAGGGACAAATCAGTTTTAGAGTCCAACGTTATCTGTGGAGGGAAGAAAAAACAGCTCTGGCACAACGTTGAAATCATATTGAGTTTGGGTTAAGAAGATGTAAGTGTAAATGATAGCCAATTTAATGTGGCAAGACAATTGGGACCTTCTAGAAAGAGAATGTAACTATTTCTGTAAGAATACTCTAAAATTAAGTTTTTAGCTATTGTATAACATACTCTGTGGTAAATTAATTTCAATAACATATTTATATAGTACCCTGTTAACATATGAACCAAGAGATCATTTTAAATTTACTGTCACATTATTTCCATAATACTTTTAGTTCTGTTTTTCTCTATGAGCTGATAATCACAATGTTGTGTAGGAGTAAATGTACAATTAAAAAAATTATTTTAGATGTTTCTATTTGATTTTTTTAAAATGTTACATTTTGATATTTTTAAATTATTAAACCAATTCTTTAGCACCAGCATAAATCATACTTGAAGATTAAATTGCTAAAGCCCACTGCAATTTGTTGAACAGTAACTTAGGCCTTACTGTCAGTTCTTTGCATTTTCTGTGTAAAACCAACTTAATGCCTGTTAAAGGAAAATAGAGCATTATGCATCAGAGGGAAATGGCCTCTGGGAAAATATTATTCATATTTTCACCATGTGTCCTACTATTACTAGGCCCATTAAAAGTGAAGAAAACATATCTCATCTTTCCATTTTCCTGTCATACCATTCAGAAATGAGGCATACAGTATTCTATTTTTTTTTCAGAAAGGTCATTTTATTTTAAAGTTGTTTTTTCTTAGGCACTTCARAATATTTTTGAGCAACAAATCATTTCAGAGGAAAAATAAAAAAAAATAAAAAGAATATTCTTTCCATAAATCACAAAATTCTGCTGAAATTTTAGCTTGCATTGCAGTTGTTAGGTTCCTGAAGTACTGGAAAATGCAATAGCTTGGGTGAGGAAGTGTATAAGCTAAAATTAAAATTATAGTTCATAATGGACAGAAATAAATGGAGCTGCAGAAGGGACACAAAAGCTCACAGGATATTCTTTCAGTAGGACCTAATCTAACCTCTAAGGAACACCTAGAGATTTACACATGCACATTTGGTTTGTATGTGCAATGTTGGCTGGCTCTGAAATGGGAATCCCTTCCAATGAAAAGCCAAGATATTTTACCATCAGGTGAATGTATTTAAGTGGAGTAGATTTCTAGAAAAGTTCCACTTTGTGAGACAGAAAATTGCTCTTTTTCTATTCCAGGTTAGCTCCTTAAAAACTCAGATGTCAGCAACACATCAAAGGGACAGGGTCCTGCCAACCTGAGTGACCAAGAGGCAGAGATTTAGGCACTAAGGCTCGCAACCACTGCTCCCCGCCTCACCCCCACAGGCAAGGGGGCACTAAGCCTACTCCTCGGTCCCCCTACGCTCCTCCAGAGACTGGGCTACCCGGCTGCTTCTCCATCTCTGCCCTTTTTATCTTCTACTTGTCTTTTATTTATTCTGCAGAGCTAACAGCTGAAGGTGAAAAAAATCATTTTGCAGATAGTCTGCAATTCTCAATCAGAAAATCATTGTGCGTTTGTGAGAGGGAAAAAAGGTTGAGTCCTTTGAGAGGCATCTATTAAATAACCGGTTTCTTTCACAATTTTTTGATAAAGATAGAGGATGATTTTCAGTAGACATTCTTCTGGATTGGTAAAAGCAGAAATTACAAACAAAAGCTAATACTATACTTAGAGAAATTCAAGGGAAAGAAGTATAGAAGGTCTATTAGGGAAAATAAAGACTGGAGAAAAAATGCCAGGCTAACCAATGAGAGAGAGGTTTTTTACATACACTATGAAAAAAAAAGGAWTTTTTGCAAAGATAGTTGCCAGAAGCCTTGTAAGTATGAGCCCAAAGAGAGATAAGAAGACAGTAACACAAGTGGTGTGTCCAGCACAATATTCCCTGAACAAGACAGCACGTTCAGCTAGGCTTGGTTCATGGACATGGAGGGGAATCTCCCGTATGAGATCTGCTCTGCAAGAAGACAGAAAATACAAAAGGAAAGAACTACCAGTCTGATAGCTGGCTCTTGTCATTGAAATGCCCCATAACCAATTTGTTTTGGATTCATTTCTGGGTAAATATAGTTAATTTGATATGAAAAGAAAATGTGAGAGCATAAATATTTCTGAACTCTATTGGAAAAGAAAGATGATTTATTCCTACTGTGTGGGACATTTAAGTATTTTCCTATCTTTCGGTCACCATCAGGAAAGTAAGGTGATTTCTGCTCTGGATATCTCAAGTTCAGGTAACTTGTATGTCCTGGTTCCGGCTGGGACAGAGTTCGTCGACTGGAGAGCCAGGGAGTGATCAGCAAGACTCACTCACCGTTTAACAGTCCCATATGGCCAGTGCAAAAGTCTAATGGAGAGTGGAGACTAACAGTGGACTATCGTGGCCTGAACGAAGTCACRCCGCCATTGAGTGCTGCCATGCTGGACATGCTAGAACTTCAATACGAACTGGAGTCAAAGGCAGCCAAGTGGTATGCCACCATTGATATCGCTCATGCATTTTTCTCAATCCCTTTGGCGGCAGAGTGCAGGCCACAGTTTGCTTTCACGTGGAGGGGTGTCCAGTACACCTGGAATCGACTGCCCCAGGGGTGGAAACACAGCCCCACCATTTGCCATGGACTGTTCCACACTGCACTGGAACGGGGTGAGGCTCCAGAACACCTGCAGTACATTGATGACATCATCGTATGGGGCAATACAGCAGAAGTTGTTTTTGAGAAAGGGGAGAGAATAGTCCAAATCCTTCTGAAGGCTGGTTTTGCCATAAAACAAAGTAAGGTCAAGGGACCTGCACAGGAGATCCAGTTTTTAGGAATAAAATGACAAGATGGACGTCGTCAGATTCCAATGGATGTGATCAACAAAATAACAGCCATGTCTCCACCAACTAGCAAAAAGGAAACACAAGCCTTCTTAGGCGTTGTGGRTTTYTGGAGAATGCCTATTCCAGATTACAGCCTGATGGTAAGCCCTCTCTATCAAGTGACCCAGAAGAAGAACGATTCCAAATGGGGCCCTAAAGCAACAACAAGCCTTTGAACAAATTAAATGGGAGAT